>VMDO01000357.1:6127-231630 GCA_007922755.1 Pedetes capensis | reverse complement strand
TCCTGAGTTGCTGGGATTACAACACTCCTGACTTTCTGTTAGCTTTTAATCAAGGTGCACTTGTGTTTTATATTTTATATTTATATTTATATTTATAATTTTTTTCCCACTGTGTGCTTATATTCCTTATAGTTTATCTGTAGGAATTCTTGGAGGCCTGTGTACAGGAGATTTGCCTTTGGTTTTGCTGGGTATCTAGGGACACTTCCAAATATTGGACCACTAGAAAGTATATGCTTCAGGGTTTTTGATTTTTTTTTTCCTTTTGACTACTTGAGCAATGTAAATTTGGGCTGCAAAGTTAACTGAATGGAGGTTGGTGGTTACAGATTTTCAGGGAAAATATTGTTTTCTCTCCTCCTACTGTCATAGATAAAGAATAGTCATTTTCTTTTCTGTACCTTCAAACATGGCCACGGGCTTGTATCTAGTTTACCTTTTTAACTGATGGTATAGTTCTCAGTTGGTAGAGCACTGTGCTGCAGTCTCTGAGGTCCCGAGTTCAATTCCCAGCACCACAAAAATGGGAGAAGGACCTGGCAATCCACTCCCAAGGCAATCCCAAAACAGCCATTGAAAATCCTATGAGGGTTGCTATGAATCGGATACCGACTGGACGGCACCTAACAACAACAATAGTTCTTTGAAGTCAGTATTAGTTCCCTAGTGCTACTGTAACAAAGCACCACAAATGGGGTGTCTTAAAATGACAGAAGTTTATCCTCTCATAGTTTTAGAGGCCAAAAGTCTGAAGTCAGCATGTTGACAGGGCCATGCTCTGTCTGGAGGCTCTTGGGGAGAATCTATTCCATGCCTTTCTCTTAGCTTCTGGTGGTTGTCAGTAGTCCTTGGCATCCCTTGCCTTATGCATGCATCACTCTAATCTCTGCCTCTGTTATCACATGTCATTCTCCCTTTCCTCTTCTTATAAGGACGTTAGTCATATTGGATTATGACCCCCCCAATGACCTATATTCACTTGATTACATCTGTGAGGACACTATTTCCAAGTAAGGTCACATTCACAAGTACTAGGAGTTAGGAGAAAGAGATGCATGCACAGGGAGAATGTTATATGACAACAGAGGCAGAGATTAGAGTGATGTATCCACAAGCCAAGTCTTTTTCATACCAAGATTGATTGCAATGTGGAATCTGAAACCTTATGATGAAGGTTGATCTATGTTATATATTGAAGGGATCTTTTATCCACATTTGAGTTGGTGACATTATGCATTGGTCATTTGGAGACTATTGGTTCTCTGAGTTAAATGCTGATCTTCTAAATATGGACATGTTTTGTTATACAATATCAAAAATAAAATTCATTGGTACTACCTTCCATTTCATCAGGAAAGTCTTGAAGTATTGGGCCACAGTGAAGTTCATGATGGTGGATACAAGTTAAAAGTTCCAATTTTTGCTTGAAATCTCAAATTTTATCATTAGCAATAAACATTAGTTATTTTCCTTGGTTTAGTAGGCTCATTTTGTTCATTCTCTAGAAAATCTTTGTCCAATACCCAAGTTTGAATAACCACAATCTATCAGTATTACTGGAGTTCCATGAAAAAAGGGATAATTCGGTGTATAGCTTCTTTTCCTCAAGACAGGTGTTATACTTTGCTGTGCAGGAGAAGTACATTACATGTACTGCCCATTTTATCACAGAATATTAAAAGCACCTGCAGTCAACGATCAAGATTTAATAAAAGTGTTGATTTTTTACTGCACCATAAATAAAACTTTTTTCTTTTTCCTTCTGGTGCTAGAGATTTAACCCAGGGCCTTGTGCATGCTAGGCAAGCACTGTACCACTGAGCTACATCCCCAGCCCATCAGTGTTATTCTTAAGTGAAACAGGCATCTTTTTTCTTGTGAGTCATCATGGAGAACACCGTGACTACTGGTTGCATTTAGAGCCACTGCCCTGATTCTTGTAAGGACCAGCCAGTTTCACCCTTCATTGATTTTGTACCATCAGTGCAAATTCAGCACAACCAAAAGGTAGATGTATTAGTATTATTCTTGCAATTGTTTTGTCCTCATGGATCCTTTTGAAAGGCTCCTAAGTACTACCTTGATAGGGTCTTTGGGGTTTTCTGGGAGTCTGGGAATCATACTTTAAGAACCACTCACTATCCAGTACTATCAAAAACCATTTCCACATCTAAGACAATCAACTGTAATGCCCCAACCTCATCCAACATGTCTGTACTCAAACATTTTTTGTGTGTGCGAGTGGCACTTGGCCCTGGTGTGAACCCAGGGCCTCACATATACTTTGCAAGTGCTCTGTTACTTCAAGCCATTTTTTATTTTTTTTAAATCCTTTATTGTTTTGTTTTCTCCCTTTGTTTCTATCTGGATGCAGTTAAAGTTCACACAATGAATTTGGCTTTATGTCTTCTGACTAATGTAGAATAAACCACCTGATTTCATGAAGAGCCCAGGCTGGCTGTGATGAAAAATATTTGGATTATCAGACTTATCCTGATTGTTAGACTCAGACCCAACAGTTGTGGCAGGAACATCATGTAGATGATGGGGTCCACCTGCCACTGCTTTCTGCCAGGAAGACAGAGCGTCAGGCTGTCTCTCAGTTAGTGATACCAAACTTGACCACTTGGTAAAAGATTTATAATTTCTTTAAATCCATAGTTTTCAGTTGCTGTCACTGGGAGGGGAAGTCAGGGTATCTTATCTGATGGCCCTGAAAACCATAGCCTCCTTTTGATACTTCCTTCTTAAGATTTATGGTGTAATTCTTTTTTAAAGTACAGCACATGCTGGCTCACGTAGCTTAGACATCTAGAATGGCACTGGCTTTGGGTGAGGACTTCATCTAGCAGCTCAGTATTGGCACCAAAGCCGATCTCTCCTCTGCAACATCTGCGCCTGTGTCACATTGACACTAGTTCTCCTTGTAGATAGGAGATGGCTGCTGGCGGCTTCCGTGGGTGCAAGTGTCTTGTATTTCTAATCTTGGTCATGAACCTGTCACTGAGCCAATTCCTATGGCAAGGGGATGAGATGTGCTGACTGACCTCAACAAGGTAGAACCTACCCCGGGAGAGGGAGGGGCCCAGAGAACATTTGGGTCCCATTACCAAGGTGAAAGCCAACTGGATGGTGGGGTGCCAAAAACTGTGACCATCCACTAAGGAAGGCATTAGTGTCCATAGAATGTAAACACTTTATCGAGTACCAACTGTGTGACAGACTTTGTCTCATACTGTTCTTTATTCATTCAACAATTGTACACAGTCACCTGGGCTTTAGTGAGCTGTTGCTGTGGCCGAGTGTGGGTCACTACTCAGGAAGATGGACGGACTCATTGCTGTCATGGTGTTTTGCCTGTACGGCTCCATAACTTCTTTACTCTAGCGGTCATACAAGTGGTCATGAGTGGCTCTTTTCCAGATGTTAAAACTGTAATACAGGGCTAGGTAGTCTTCTCTGGGCCACCCAGCAAGTTAATGGCAGCATTGGATGCAGACAAATGTGATAGGGTGAGCAACACCACCTGGCCCAGGATTGGGTAGGACTTGGGAGTATAGATTTAGGTCCCAGCTCTACCCCTGGTGAATGGTGCCCCCTGTACACAGGACTGTGCTTGCCAGGGCCTTGTGGGGCAGTGAGGGGCTCTACCTTCTGGCAGGCAACTTTCCCGATTGCTCACACCATCCCACCATCTGCAGCTCCAGATGTGCCACCTGCTCTGATCTAGGAAGACCCTCTCAGGCTCTCTCCAACAGAGGCTTGGGGCTCTGCGGGTTCTTTGATGTTTCTGTTGAGGACAGGAGCCCAGTGAGGACACAAAGAATCTGCCTCCCTCTGCACATACTGGGGGAAAGGAGGAGGGGAGGAGTGCAGGATTGGTGGATGAGCTATTACCACAGCCACATAGACCCAAGAGAATGAGTTTAAGGAGCTGCTGAAGAGGGCACTGAAAAATGGAAAGACCTTCCCTGCTCCTGGATAGGAAGAATTAATATAGTAAAAATGGCTATCCTACCAAAAGCAATTTATAGAGTTAATGCAATCCCCATTAAAATTCCACTGACTGGCTTTACAGAAATAGAAAAAATGATCCAAAAATTCATATGGAACCACAAAAGACCACGTATAGCCAAAACACTCTTAAGCTGCAAAACTAATGCAGGTGGAATCACAATCCCTGACTTCAAGCTATACTACAGGGCAGTGATAGCAAAAACAGCTTGGTACTGGCACAAAAATAGGCCTGAAGACATCTGGAACAGAATGGAAGACCCAGAAATACCTCAACACACCTATAGCCACCTTATTTTCCACAAAGGAGCAAAGCAAGTAAACTGGAAAAAGGATAGCCTTTTCAATAAATGGTGCTGGGAAACATGGACATCCCCATTCAGAAAAATGAAAACTGACCTGCATCTCTCAATATGCATGAGAGTTAACTCAAAATGGATAAAAGATCTCAACATAAAACCAGAAACTTTAAAACTTATAGAAGACAAGATACGCAATACACTCCATCATATAGGCATTGGAAAAGATTTCCTTAATAGGCCTCCAATTGCTCAAGAAATTGCCACAAGAATAGATAAATGGGATTACATGAAATTAAAAAGCTTCTGTACAGCAAAATAAACAATTATCAGAGTCAAGGAAACCCCCACTGAATGGGAAAAAATTTTCGCATCCTATATATCAGACAGGCTCGGATTTAGCTCAGTTGGTAGAGCGCTGCGCTGCAGTCTCTGAGGTCCCAAGTTCAATTCCCAGCACCACAAAAATGGGAGAAGGGCCTGGCAATCCACTCCGAAGGCAATCCCGAAAATCAGCCATTGAAAACCCTATGAGGGTCGCTATGAGTCGGATACCGACTCGATGGCACCTAACAACAACAACAACATACATCAGACAAAGGTCTAATTACCAGAATTTATGAAGAACTCAAGAAAAAAATTTCCAAGAAAACAACCCAATACACAAATGGGCAAAGGAACTGAGTAGACAGTTCTCAAATGAAGAGGTCCATAAAGCCATGAAACACATGAAAAAATGCTCAATATCGCTAGCCATTGGGGAAATGGAAATTAAAACAACTCTGAGATTTCACCTTACACCAGTAAGCATGGCCAAGAACAATAAAAGAAATAACAACAAATGCTGGCAAGGTTGCGGAGAAAAGGGAACATTCTTACATTGTTGGTGGAGCTGTAAATTGGTCCAACCACTGTGGAAATCAATATGGAGGTATCTTAAAAAACTAAAAATTAATCTACTGTATGAGCCAGCTATAACAATATTGGGAATTTACCCAAAGGGAGATGGGTCATCATACCACAGAGACACCTGCATCTCCATGTTCAATGTAGCACTTTTCACACTAGCAAGGATATGGAATCAACCAAAGTGCTCATCAACAGAAGAATAGATAAAAAAACTATGGTACATATACACAATGGAATACTACTCAGCAATAAAAAAAAAATGAAATAATGCCATTTGCCACAAAATGGATGGAATTAGAGAAAATTATTTTAAGTGAACGAACACCAGCTGAGAAAGAGAAACACCACATGTTCTCACCCATATGTGGGAGCTGAATCAAAATTATAAGAAAGAAAAAATCCTATACAAAGGTCAGATCATAATAAAAGAAAAAAACCCTAAGAATGGTATTATTATAGATGGTGTAGAAAATTCATGTAATAGTTCTGACAATGTAAAAAGAAAGTTCACTGCAGGAAAAGTTTCTATCTTAAACAGAACTGGAACCCAAGGATATATAGAAAAATATTACCATAAAAAGACAAGTAAATGGAAGAGAAGTCTTTGATGGGGGCGGGGATGGGAAGGGGGGAGGAAGCGCACAAGAGGGTAAGGGGGAACTTATATGTATAATGTACAACAAAGTGCATATATGGAAATGTCACAATAAAAAGCATGTGAGAATGAATCACATTAAGGTATACAGTAAAAATTTCTTTAAAAAAAGGAGCTGCTGGAGTTTCCTTTGTCCATGTTCCTTTGTAACAGCCTTGCTCTATAGCTGGGTTTCCTATGCTGGCCAGCTTGGACCCAGCCAGCTGGTTTTGCCCTCCTGTGTCTGCTCCTGGGATCCAAAGTTTGAGGTCAGACTGGGGCAGCCCGGCCCTGTAGAGTCGACTCTTCCCTGAAGTCTGCTCATCCAACTTAATGAGGCTCTGGGTGGGGAGGTGGTTTCCCTGCAGGCCCTGAACAAATTCCCCAGCTGCCGCAGATGCCTAGGCAGCCGAGTTGCTGCCACAGTGCTGGCAGCAGGATGAGATCAGTTATAGTTGCAGCATGCCTGGCACCAGGCTGGGCTGGGCGAAGTTGCTTGGAGTGGGAGCTCTGAACCAGGAGGAGAATTTGGAAAAGTTTCCTGGGTAGATGGATGGTACCAATTGTTGTGTTTCATCTTTCCTTTACGTTGTTGTGCTTCTTGGCAGTTTTCAAACCGTATTCATGTGTGTTATGGGATCCAGGGCCACAAATGTGGTAGTTTCTCAGCTGAAATCAGCCTACGAATGCTCATCCGGCTTTCAGGGTTTCTTTCCTTCCTTCCTTCTTTTTTCTTTTCTTTTTTTCCTTCTTTATCTTTCTTTCTTTTTTTCATTTCCTTCTTTCTTTCCTTCCTTCCTTACTTTTGTACTACTTGGCAGTTGAACCCAGGGCCTTGCACATACTTTACCATACCTCAAGCACTGGGCTGCATGCCCAGCCCATTTTTTAATTATTTTTCTTCTTTTGACACAGGGTCTTGCTAATTATGTAGGGTGCCTCTGGCCTTGAATTCAGCATCCTCTACCTCAGCCTCCCCAGTCGCTAGGATTACAGATATGCTGACTGTACCTACTGTGGCTTGCAGTGTTTTAGATTGTAATCAGCTACCAACATTTAGGATGGAGACACAGGATACCAAAATCCAAAGGTATAGCTTCCCTTGAAGAATTAGCAGCTCTGGAGGATTCCAGCAGGGCAGCATCAGTTGAGCCTCAGGATGGATGCTCCTAGGACATGTGCTCCCCTGTGCACTCAGCCCTCCCTGGCCCCATTCCTACAGGCTGCTAGTGGTTACCCAGTCTCATTGTACACCTGGTCTTTTCCATCACTGGCCTGGCCCTTGATTCTCTATTTCCAGAGCAACCTGGGGAGGCGGGCATTAGCATCCCGATTTTGCCGGTGAGGTAACCATGGCTCCAAACTGGTTTCAACATGTTATGTAGGAAAATAGTCAGGGCCCGATTTAGTCATGGCCCTGCCACTTGACAGCTCTGTGACCTTGGGGGATTGATTGGCATTGGATGGGTCCCAGTCTTCCCAATGTGAAGGAAATGGAGGCTAGATAGCATATTGCTCATCACAGGAAATCGCTGCAGTTCAGAGAAGCTAAGAGAAGAGAAGAGAAGGAAGGAGGGAGATGGTTGGACAACATACAAGAGAGGCAATGAGAGTTGCAGAAGGATTTCTGGTATTGTTTTACTTTTCTATTATTTTAACTCTATTTCCCAGAACACTCAATAAAGTTGGCTCTTTACACTAAGAGAAAAAAGGTAAGGTGGTAGTTGAACGCTCACTGAAGTTTCCCCCTGCACTGACATCTGTCCCTGTGAGTAGTATTGGCAATGAGCAGCTAGGCGTGGGAGGGAAACAGGATCCATGCCTGGTTCCTCTGACCTAAAGGCAAACTTAGATTTACCGATAATTACCATAATAAAAATATGTACTTTTATCAGCTCTTATACATGTCTTATGTATCAGCAGTTTGCATACATTGTTTTACTTACCTTGGACAGTAGCCTCATGGGATAAGCAGTATTGTTTCCATTTTACAGAAGAGCAATCTGAGGTTTAGAAAGGTTAATAAATGTGTCCACTCTTAAGCCTGTGAGCCAGGAATCCAGTTTGAATCTGTGTGATTTCAGTTTTTGTGTTGTCTTTGCCTGGGTGTTGCTACATCCCCTGTCTCCATGGAAAGATCATCATAGTTCATGGTGGTGATAGAATAAGGGTCTTACCCATCTGCATGCAGGAAGGATCGTGGGTATGTAGAAGTACTGTGGGCTGGACTAACTGAAGAGGAGTAAATGGCCTTCCAAGTGCAGTTTGGATTCTCTTCTATAGGGAGAAAGGCATCTTCCAGGCACTTTGACATTAGACAGAGGGAGGAGAATGTGTCAATTGTATTTGAGGGACCAAGCAGATCTGAGTTGATTAGTGTAGTGTCATCTCAGAAATTCAGGGGGAAAGATAGACAGATTTTGAAATCAAAATACAGAACTTTGCTTTCAGGCAAGGGGCAGCCAGTGAAGTTTTTACCAGGAGGCAAAATGGGAAAGCAACAAGAGTCACTTGTTTGATGCAACTAGAGTTGAACCAGTGTCTTCTCCCTCCTGCATTCATTTCTACCCAGAAACTCAAAATGTGACCTTATTTGGAAATAAGGTTTATACAAATGTCTATCTAGTTAGAATGAGTTCACATTGGATTAGAGTTGGCCCTAATCCAGTGACTAGTGTTCTTAAAAGAAGAAGGCAATTTGGACAGACTGAGACATGCAGGAAAACACATGTGGCAACTGAGTCAATATGGACTGATCCCTCCACAGGTCAAGAAATGCCAAGAATTGCTGGAAACCAGGAGAACCTAGGAGGAGGCAAGGGAAGACCCTTCCCTAGAGCCTTCAGGGGTGTAGGGTCCTGCTGCTGCCTTGGTTTCAGACTTAAAGCCTCCAGGACTGTGAAGAAATCAATTTCTGTTGTTTTAAGCCACCAAGCTTTTTTATGGCAGCACTAGGAACCTAATGAAGTGTCCATTTCCTTGAATACCTCTGGGCCCCTGCTGGCCTTCCTATTGCAAGAGGTAACAAGGGCAACTTGCCATGATTTGTCCCTCTGGAGCCTGTGTGGGCTCCAAATTCTTGTCTCTTCCTTTTTTGGTGCTCAAAATCATTTTAATAATTGGATCTGCAATTTTGCATTGGTGCTCAGGACCATCCACAATGTAATCCTAGATGACCTTATTTTTTACTGTTTGTGTGAACATCCCTATATAACATGAGCTTTCTGTGCCTTGACTTGAGTCATTGCTATGCCTCCCACAGCCCCGCTGTATTCTGGCCACCTTGAGTGCTTCTTTCTCATCCCTGGACTATTGTAGTCTGATGTGGATTTTTTGTTTCACAGCCTCACTGGTAGGACATACTGGTAGGACCAGTTACTGGGCAACATCCTACACACCATCCCAAGATATTGTGTGGGTTTTTTATTTCTTAACTCCTTAACTTGCTTTTTTTTTTTTCTTTTTTCTTTTTTAACTTTGCTGTTATTTATTGTCTTGCCTCTTGAACTCGTGTCTCAGTATCTTGAAGGCAGACAGCCTGTCTTCCTTTTCACCTTTATACACTTTGCACATTGTTATTGCTTAACAGATATAGATAGAGAGTAGTTTTTAAGCCATGATGGGAGATAGTTTTCCTGGTGTGAGAAAGACTAGAAAGAAGAAAATGTGACTTGAAGGCAAATCTTGACCTTTGAAGCGGGTGCCATTCTCTGGCATCTAGAAGAAGATGGCATGTTCATATATATATATATATAAAATCATTGGAGTGCACATTTCCATCCTTTTGGCAATTTCAATGTTATTTATCCATAAAGCAACAACAGAATCACTGAACGCCTAGTATGTGCCCTGTTCTGTGGTGGACCATAGGAAAACTATGTCAACAGACCTTTATCCTCCACAAGTGTTTAGTTTTGTGGGAAATACTGACAAAGAGCAAATGACTACTTCTTGACTTGATTTCCTGTGACTTTCCATTCAGGTGAAAAGTACAGACAGGCCTGGTGATTGGGATGGCTCCTGGCAGCCATGTTTGTGCTGCAGGACCCGCCCTCTCCACTTGGGTATGACTGATTGGAGCAGAGGTAGACACCTGCCCCTTGCTGAGCCAATCATATTTCCCCTGTCCTGGAAACATAAATATGAGATTCATTGGTTGCCAGTTACTATGAACTAAATTGTGTTTTCCCAGAATGCATATTCTGAAGCTCTGACTCAAATATGATGGACTCAAATATTTGGAGATGAGACTTTGGGGAAATAATTAGGTTTAGATGAGATCATAAGTTTGAGGGCCTTATGATGGGATTAGTGTCCTTATTGGAAAAGTCAGAGTTCTCTGTTTCTCTCTCTGTCCACCATGTGAGGACACAGTGAGAAGACAGCAATCGACAAGCCAAGAAAAGAGCCCTCATTAGACCTGAACTGTGCTAGCAGCCTGACCTCAGACTTCCAGGCTCCAGAACTGTGGAAAAAATAAATTTCTGCTATTAAGGCCTCCCCAACTATAGTATTTTGTTATGGCAGCTGAGGTAGCTAAGGCTATTCAGTACGTTGTTGTTGTTGTTGTTAGGTGCCGTCAAGTCGGTATCCGACTCATAGCGACCCTCATAGGGTTTTCAATGGCTGACTGCTTCGGGATTGCCTTGGGAGTGGATTGCCAGGTCCTTCTCCCATTTTTGAGGTGCTGGGAATTGAACTGGGGACCTCAGAGACTGCAGCACAGCGCTCTACCCACTGAGCCAAATCCCAGCCCATTCAGTACGTAGGAGCTGTAAAGAGTCAGAGGCAGGAGTTGCAGAGGCTATCCTCTGCCATGTGGATTGAAGAGCAATTCCCAGGAAGAGGATGTGTATTGTGATTTTTTTCTTATTTGATCTTGAGGTCTCTCTTGAAAGAGGCTATGAGCCAAGATTGCCTCTTTAGGACATTGACTGGAAGTGAGGTGAGGGGGACGTTAGGTTTGTGTGTGTCAGGTGAGGCACAAAGGGAAGGTGAAATAAAAAGGCTGAAACAGAAGAAATTTATTACTTGCAGATCCCACAGAGGTTAGGGGTGTCTGTGAGGTGGGAGGCGATGGAAAGTCTGGAAGCTGCAGGGAGCTCAGCCAACAGCTAGAAGTGTGAGAAACCAGGAGAGAGAGGACCTGTGAGACTAAACCTTTATTAAGGTCCATGGAGTTTTCCCTTGTGCTTTCCCACTAGCTAAAGAAAACACATCGTAAGGAGGAATTTATTTCCATGACTGTGAGGCTGACAGTTAGGTTTTATTATAGTCAGCCATCGAGGCATCTGTTGGATTTTGGGCCTGTGGGATGAGGAACAAGCTGGCTGTATCACAGACAACCACACAGGGAGGAGAAGTCTCAAGTAGGCTAAAGGTGATGGGGTACAACTGGGTTTCAAGTAGCATGTCAGCCCTAAAAATGGATGCTGAGGCAGCAACCATATTAAACAAACTTATGACAATGTGGAAGGTAGTTCAGCAGAAGAGGAATGACAGAGATGTTCAAAAAATGGCCAGGTGGCGGCAACGCTTCCCCAGTATTCTCCAGGCCCTGGTCCTAGATGCTTTATAAGGCCTGGCTGCCCCCAGCTTTGTATACTACCCTGGTATCCTCCCCACAAATTTGCTTTATTACTTATGCCAACTTGAGCCCATTTCTGTTACTCACAACCAAAAGACCTTCTGTCAAGGCCCTTCTTGTTTTATAGAGTAAGAAAAGCAGAGCAGGGAGTCCAAATGCCTGGCTCCAGATGCACCAGGGAGTGGAGCACTCATGCTGCAGCCAGGTTTTCAGGCCAGCTCTCTGCTCTTCCTGCCCTTCAGGCTCTTGTTGTAAATTCAGGGAAGCAGGTTCAGGGCAGGGCTGATACCATAAGGAAAGATGGTATCACTCCTCCACCACTAGCCTTTTAAAACATGGCCTGTGTTCTGTCATTCTTGAAAGCATTTTTCCACTATCAAATGTGTTTTCCCCTTTTCTTTGTAATCTTGTGAAATGGAATAGCAAGGCCATTGCCACTTACATTATTGCTTTTGGATCTTGCGTCTAAGAGATTCTTAGCTGTGTACATTGGCCCACAACCAAGGTCTCTCCATTCTTTTGTGCCTTCTTTGCATTTATCTTCCTTTTGTTCTTGTAATCTGACCCACATTTGTGTCTTAAGAACAGGGGATCTTCTCTGAGCTGTATGACAGGCAGTGCCTGATACCCATGCCCTGTTTGATTCCTATAGTTATTTAAGATATCTTATGTATCTACTTATTTATTTAGGTCATGGTGAGGATTGGGCCCAGAGCACTGTACATGCTAGGCAAGTGCTGTATCACTGAGCTATACCCCTAGACGTTGGTGTTTTTGAGACAGAGTCTTACTTGCTATGTAGCTTGGGCTGGCCTCAAATTGGTCATATTCCTGCCTTTGCTTTCTGAGTGTGAGGATTACAGATGTGCTACCACACCCAGGATAAGGTAAATACATGCATACATATACATATTATTGTTGTTGTTGTTAGGTGCCAGCAAGTGTCAAGTCCTACTCATAGGTTTTCATTGGCTGATTATTTCAGGATTACTTTGGTAATGGATTGCCACATCCTTCTCCCATCTTTGCTGTGCTGGGGATAGAACCTGGATTCTTAGAGTGCAGAGCAGCACTCTACCAACTGAGCTAAACCCCAACCCCACACATACAAATACACACACACACACACACACACACACACACACACAGAGTTTATTAATTGGAAAGTGTATAAAAATAGAAAGAAAAGTTATCACTGTTTCTACCACCCCCACCCAACTGCCAGTAACGTTCTAGAGGATCTTCCTATTAGTTTTCTACCTGTGAACTTAATTTGTAAAAATACATAGTTGGACTTATAGTGAGAATTTTGTATTCCATTTTCCTCCTTAAATATCATTTCTTAAAAGGCTGTATCCATTCTAGTTAAGTTGAGCACAATTAAGTGTATCACAAATCCCTTTGGGCATGAATGGACCATAAATGTGTATACGATATGTGAGATTTAAGCCTCAATTTGGTAGACATTTTAAGTTGTTTGTGATTTGTGTGTGTGTGTGCCTCTAGATAATGATACTTTCTTCACCTTTATCTTTTTGGATCTTTATTCTATATTCCGTAAAGTAGAATTATGGTTAAACAAATGTGACTCTTTTAAGGGCCTTTTGTCCACGTTATCAAGTTGCTTTTTAACAAGGACTGCTGATTTATCCTTTGCTCACCAGCAGTGTGAGAGGCTTATCAAAATTTCACTGTACTTCTTTCTGTCTTTGCTTCTAAATAAGTAACATGAGAATAAGACATGTGCTCTATGAGGGTTCTTTGAGATCTGCTAGGAGAACTACTCCCAACCACCAATTTGTAGCTCAAGTAAAGCTCACCAGGGTGGAGAGAAATGCATTTTGTTCTTTTCTTCCTCTCCTCCACATTTTTTTTTCCTGTGCTTAGAAGTTAAACCTAGGGCCTTGCATATACTTTGTAAGTGCTTTATCACAGTGCTGAACCCTTTTAAATTTATTTATTTATTTGCTTACTTATTTTTGGCAGTACTTTGGTGTTGAACCCAGGGCTTCACACATACTTTGCAAGTGCTCAACCACTGGGCTGCACCCCCAGCCCAGTTTAAACTGTTTATTTTGAGATAGCATCTGGCTAAATTAAGCATGCTGCCTCTGGCTTTAAACTTGCAATCCTCCTGCCTCCACCTCCCAATTCACTGGGATTACAGGCATGTGCCACCCATGCCCGCCTCATTTTTTATTTTGAGTCAGGGTATCATTAAGTTACAAAGGTTGCCTCTGACCTGGAACTTGTGATCCTCCTCTGTCCACCTACCTGGGATTACAGACTTGCACCACCGAGTCTGGTTTACATTTTGTTCTTTCATTTGATAAGGTTATAGTAGCTGTTTGTCCCCAGCCTGTGGGAAAATGTTGCTAATGTGATACTGTAGAGAGTTTTACATAAAAATCCTTTAGTTATTTTTTTGGCTAGTTTAGTGAGGACTAGGCAACAATTTAATCAAAGTGGGAATATTTTTTCATGATCACACTTTTTCAAACAAATGGTGGGAAAGTGGAGAACTTGATTGTCTTTACACAAATGTTTAGTGTGCTCTGTGTTTTGGGAAAAGCAGCCTTTGTCCTTAGGCTTGGGCAGTGGGAGGGTCTTACAGAAGAGGTAGGACTTGATTTTGAGTTTTAAGGAGATTTGAGAAGCAACAAAGATAGAGGATGAACATAGTGAAGACTCCTAAAGACCCATGCAGTCTTTTGGGCTTGGCTGGATTGGTAGGCATGGGCCAGATTGCAAGATCATGAAAAGTGAAGCTCAGGAGTCCAGAAAATGTTTAGTCCTCTGTATGGAGTCATTCAAAAGCTGAGCAGGAGGAGAATGCAAAATGGTACAGCTACTTTGAAAAATAGTTGGGCAGGGTTTTTTTTTTTTTCTCTTATGAAGGTAAATATATACTTACAACTTGTAGTAATTCTCCTAAGCATTTGCCGAGGAGAAATGGAAACATATGTCCACACAAATATAAAGATTTTGCTCAGATGTTCCCAGCAGCCTGACTCCTCATAGTTAAAGGTTTTGAGCAGGAGAGTAGCCTGGAGAGAACGCCACCTTAGGCAGAGGAATCTGGCACTGATGGGCAAGGTGGACCCAAAGGAGGTCAGCAGAGGGAAGGCCAACTGTTAAGAAGGCTCTTGCCATCCTACCAGCTTGAAATGAGAAGAGCCAGGTTGTGGGAAGGTAAAAAAGGGCTGGGTCCATAAAAAATTTGCTACCACCAGGCCTGGTGGTACATACCTGTAATCCCAGCACTTGGGAGGCTGAAGCAGGAGGATCATGAATTCAAGGCTGGCCTGGGCTACATAATAAGACCATGTTTGAAAAAACCAAGGGCTGGGGCTGTAGCTCAGTGGTAGAGAACTTGCCTGGCACTTACAAGGCTTTGGGTTCTATTCCTGGCACCACCAAAAAAAAAAAAAAAATTACTACAGAGGGAAAATCTAAACATGGAGTTTGCTCTGTGTAGATGCCAAGGGAGAGAAGGAGGACACAGACCCAAACAAGTGGCAGATGGTGATATCCCAGGTGGACAGAGGTCAATAGGCTTCAAAGTTTGGTGCCCCGTCCCTTGTTGGAACTGCAGACTCCTCCCCAGCTCAGAATCCCCCACTCTGGGGCTGAGCCCAGCAGTCTGGGTTTTCACTGAGCAATCTTGGTGGTTCTCCTACATTCAGGAGTTCAGAGCTTTTGAAATAAGGAAAATTGGTTTGAGGTGAGGCTGTGTGATCCAAGAAGGAATATCTGACGGCGTTGGAGATGTAGAGCTGGAGTTCAAGGAAGAGAGCAGCTGGGCTGATGTGGGCACTGGGGCTTGCCCAGTAGGTGGGGACTGGAGTGCAGGGGAGGGCTCTGAGAGGAAGTGGGCAGTGAGAAAGGCAGAGGCTCAGGAGAGTGCTGGTGATTTCTTAGGGAGTCACCTTTGATTGTAGGTAGTAGAACCCTGCACAGAGCAGCCTCTGCGCAGGCAAGAGAGGACATTTATGGCAGCTCCTGGAGTTCCTGAGGGACTAGGAATAGGTCAGAACCCAGACAACTTCAGTGTAGTTTGTGTGTCTCTCTCCCCCTCTCCTTCCCTTTAAATTCCTTTGACCAGGTAGAGTGTGGTGTTGCACACCTTTAATCCCATTGATTCAGGAGGCAGAGGCAGGAGAGTCTCAGGTTCATGGCCAGAGGCAGCCTGCACAATTTAGCAAGACCCTGTCTCAAGACAAAAAATAAAGGGGTTGGAGGTGCAGCTCAGAGGTAGAGTGCTTGCAAAGTATGTGCAAAAAAAAAAAAAATTCACTTGATCAATATCTGTTCCACCTCTAACAATGTCCCATTTCTCGGTAGTAATGACTTGACTTTGACCTCCTTGAGTGTATCTATTTGCCTTTTCTCTCCCCTTTTCTCTGCCTGTCTTAGCATGAAGTGTTGACTCGGCTTCTTTCTGTCCCATTCTTCTCTGTGAAGACCTCCATCTCTGTATTGGTGAGAATTTGGCTAGATGTGGCCATCCTACCATTACTTAAATTTACAGTCTTGGGAGAAGGGTCTGGCAATCCACTCCCAAGGCAATCCCGAAACAATCAGCCATTGAAAACCCTATGAGGGTTGCTATGAGTTGGATACCGACTCGACGGCACCTAACAACAACAACAACATTTTAATTACCTGCAGACATCTCAGCACTGGTTCTAAATTCCTGTGGGAAAAAATTGAAGAGGAGTGGCTTGGGCCTGACCTAGGTCACATCACTTCTGGCTGGAGACAGAGTCCTGTGTGGCAGGGTAGGAGGGTAGCAGGGTAGAAGGAGGTGGTCCTTAGGAGAGAGAGATTGTGCCAAACAGAGTGCATTGGTTTCATCTCTGCCAGTGTGAACTGTGGAAAAAAATAGTCTTGTTGGCCTTTCATAATGAACGTCTTAACATAACCCTCCAACACTGAGGGGGCTGCTTCTGGAGAGGATTGAGTGCCCTATGTGCGTTTGTGTGCACTGATTGCTAGAACTCCTGTTGGTGGAGTGAGGTGGAAGGGGGGAGCTTGTTGGTGCAGAGAGAATGGAAGCATTGCTTTTTTCTTTTGAAGGGTGGGTAGATAACCTTGAAAGTCCTCCCCTGGCTCTGAGAATCTATGATTGCAAAGGAAACAACCATTTGGGCTTCTCAGCATGAAGTACTTGATCTTGGCTCCAGGGGAGAGGAGGATATCACTCCTGTGTTCCTTCCTAGTAGGCAGGGGACACTACTCTTTCATCTAGTTAGTCTTGTGCTAAATCTGGATACATTCATTTTTCCTTGCTGTGAAATCTAGGGCTTGATTGTTGATGCTTTTACAGGAACTGTTTCTTTGTTTTACTGGAATATTTATGACTCCTAGGAGGCCATATATGTGGCATATGTGTGAGTGGATCTTTACCCACTCCGTTTGGGTAGAGGCTTCAGCTCACCGGCTCCCTTCAATCTTGGTTGTACAGTGTTTCTCCAACCTCTTCTTTGTGTCTGAGTCACTCACTCACCCATCCATTTGTCCATCCTTCCGTAGTTACTGCAGATCTACTGTGTACCCAGCACTGTGCCACCTCATATTTTCAGTCACCAGCCTTGCCACTTCCCTTCAGTGTTTCCTCCTCCCCTCCCCTTTGGATGGATGCTGGCAGAATGTCCTCTGGAGAGTAAGAACCCGTCCGCCATACCTGACCCATTGCACTGAGCCCCTTGTCCCCAAACCACAATGGCCTCTTCTGTTTCAAGTGTTTGCTTCTGCTGTTCTCCCTTCCTCGGATGCCTCCCCTAATCCCTCCTCCCTCCCTGGTCTACCAAACCCATGCTCATCTTTCAGTATATGCTGGAGTGTCCCTTGTATAGAGAAGTTGCTGCTTTAGAAACTCAGCCTCAGCCCACAGAGTGTTCATTGTGGGTATAATGATCTACTTGTGTGTCATCCAGCTCGACTTGAACTTGGTGAAGTCTGCATCTGCCCACTCATCTTTGTATCACACCAGTGATGGATGAAGGCTTGAATCTTACTGTGGTCAGGATGATGGCAAAGAAAAGGATAGGCTAAAGAAGAAAAGAAGAATTACTCATAATTTCATTACCCAGAGGTACATTTTGGAATGGCTCTTAGGCTTTTGAACACAAAACTTTGATGTAGTTGAAGTTACTGTGTATTTTGGTTTTCCACTTAACAATATATTAAAACTTTCTTATTGTCCACAAGAGTTTTAAGATAAGATTCCAATGAGCTTTTCCTATCATATAGCCAATTCCCTCTTCATCATTGACCATTTGTGTTATATTCAATTTTTTGACATAAAAATGCCATATAACACATTTATGCCTTAATCTTTGTCTGTAAGGATTTCTTTGGATGGATTCCCAGGAGCACAATTGCTAAATCAAACAGCAACACTGTTATAGTTTGAGCAAGATTGATAATTTGCCTCCCAGAGAGATTGTGCCAGTTTCTACTCCCCTCCACAATTCTTGATGATTAGGTTTGTGGATACTTATAAAAAATGGGGACAAAACAGAATCTCACCCCCCCCCAAAAAAAAAGCCCACCAAAACACAAAGTACCAGTGACCTCCTAATTGGCCCTGATTTCCATTTGGAGGAAAGTTCTTTTGGAGATTTATGATAGAAGCCAGGGTGTGTAGAAAGGCCTGTCACACTGCAGTCCTGGTGGCTAGGAGGTTGGCCTTCAGTGACCAGGCCACTGTTATTAGCCCAGCTGGTCTTTTCCAGGCAGGACTCTGGGATGAGGAACCTCTTGGAGAGAACTGCACCATTCTCTGGAGCAGGAGAGGGAAGGAAGCTGCTTGCTGACCCTGGAGTGCCCCACAGCACTCCATTAGCCACATGCCCGTTAATGAGGATCTCTGGCTTCAGGAAGCCAGGCTGATTTTATGAAGCCTCCTGGGAATTACAGGAAAAGGGGGTGTGGATAAAGTATTTGTTGCTTTCACAGGCCCCAGGGTCAAGGCTGCCCATTCATCTGCGTAGGGCCTCCTGGCCACTTAAGCCCAGAAGCAAATGTAGGCTCTGAGAGATGAGTCATTTGCCTGTCATTTGGCTGGGAATTGAGCTGGTGGCCTCTTGGATGTTCACATCTGTTGGAAGTGTTAAGAATGCTCTTGTTTATTTTTGCTGACACTGACATTTATGGAATTGATGCCATTTAGAAGATACTTTGAAAAAAATAAAAATAAAATGAGCCCTAGTCAGGTTTTTGTGTTCTCGCTGATTATATATAGTGAGCATAGTTTTTCATAAATTATATATTTAAATTGATATCAGATCACTCAGTAAACCAGCAAATAAATTAGGGAGTGTAATATGAGGGAAATTACTAGCTGGAAGTATTGTCATGCTGGTCCCTTTAAAGCTCTCTTTTAGTTCCATTTAATTCTTGAAATGGGAATTGTTGTTAAGTCTTACTTTCATAGATGAGAAGAATAAAACTTAGAATTGTTTAAGAATTTAAAGTCATAAAGCCAATATGAGGTAGAAATGAGATGAGAATCTATATCTGCCTCCAAAGCCCATGCCCTGCCCACACGGGGTTGTTTTACTCTGAGTCTGTCTGGAGCTGGAAGGAAGCCAGCTGCCAGTATCTGCTCCCTGAGGAGGGAGGGATGTATGTATGTCCCTAGGAAAGCTTCTCGTGGTTTTTGCTGGTGCTGTAATCTGCTGAGACACACTTGCAGCCTCCAAAGAGGAGCTTCAGAGAGAATGTGGATGGAGAGATTGGACAGCTTCCAGCGTCTCTGGGCTCAGATCTGCAGGGTAATAAGGTAGATCATTTTGGTGGTAGAACTTGGATTGGACCAAGGAGTGGAAGCTCCCAGGTAACAGATTTAGGGTGGTAAAGAGCTCTTTAATGTGGTCCATGGTGCTTTGGGTGATAGCAAGTTCCTGTAGGGGGGCCAGGGCTGAGGGATTTTGAACAGTTAGGAACAGCATCATAGAGGGATCTGAGATTCTGCTAGCATTGGACCTGATGGCTTTCAAGGTCCCTGTGGCCGCTGGTCAGTCTGGCCTTGTCAGTGTGGCCAAGATCATCCTGGCCCTGGGCCTCTGCCTCTGTTGCAGATGCTTCCCTGAGTTCTTCAAGCATAGAAGAAAGATTGGAGGGACACATACAAGTATTTTGTTAGTATACTTGTACTGGAGGAACATACCCAGTATACCAGTATTTTAACTACTATTATTGCTGGGTGGTAAGATTGTGAATAATTTTGATTTTTATCATTTTCTATTATATATTTAATTTTTTGACATAAATATAAATGAGTTATGTTTATGTTAACAGTAAATGAGTTAAACTCAATGGTTGAGTTTAAATTGGACAATATTTATTGTTTACTCTGGATAGTATTATGGTTTATATAAGATAAACAAAATGTAGTCCCTGCCCTTAAAGAATTTGTGGTCTAATGAAGAGGGGATGATTCATCATTTCAAGCTGAAGTGAGGCTGTGTTAAGTGCTAAGGGTGTGGAAGACACACACATGATATAATCTTCCTCCTAAGAAGCTCAAGGAAGGGTTTCTCATAAAGGGTTGCACCAGATCTGGGCATAGCAAAAGTGGTTCTCAAGCAGGGACTGTTTTGTCCTCAGGGGACTTTTACACAGTGTCTGGAGACATTTTCGTTTACCTCACCCAGGGTGGAGGAAATGCTACTGGCATCTCGTGAGTAGAGCCCAGATATGTTGATGAGTGTCCTGCAGTGCTTACTGCCCCCATGTCGGTAGTGCTGGCGCTGCTAATCCAGTGCATTAGAAGCATGCTCAGGTCTTTGACAGACAGCAGTGGAGAAAGAGTACTCTAGGCCCAGACAATGGTGGCTGAGCACAGTGGCAGAGACACATGTGGACATGAAAATTATTGGGGGGACATGCAGCTAGTGGGGCAGCTGCAGCTCTGTATTGGAGGGCTTTGATGCTAGGATAAGCAGTTTACATGTTTTTATATAGGCAATAAGGAGCTATGGAAGATTTTCTTTTTGTGTGTGTGTGATACTTGGGGGTTAAACCCAGGCCCTCACACATACTAGTAAGCATTCTACCACTGGGTTGCACCCCCAGCGCATTTTTCATTTTTTATCTTGAGACAGGGTCTCTCCTAGGTTAAGCAGGCTGCCTCTGGCCTCAAACCTTGGATTCTCCTGCTTCTGCCTCCCAAGTTTCTGGGATTGTAGGTGTGTGCCACTGTGTCTGATTTATAGCTATGCAAGATTTTTGACCAGCAGAATTGCTCCATCAAGAATGGTTTGCTGGGCACAGTGGTGTAGGCCTGTAATCCCAGTAATTCAGCTGAAGCAGGAGGATTGTGAGTTCAAGGCCAGAGGTGCCCTACACAACTTTGTGAGACCTTGACTCAGAATAAAAAATGAAACCGAGTCTGGGGGTGCAGCCCAGTGGTAGAGTGCCCTGGGTTCAATATGCTGGAACCACCACCAAAAATAAATAAAAAATTTAAAAAGTGTCAGATGTAGGGTGCCATGGTGCATGCCTATAATCCCAGCAGTTCAGGAGGCTGAGATAGGAAGATTACAAGTTCAAGGCTACAGGCAGCCTGCACAATATAGGGAAACCCTGTCTTGAAATAAAAAAGGGGCTAGGCAGCTTAGTCATGGAGCACTTCAGTGGCCCAGTACTGAAACAACGAACCAAACAACAATAACAACAACAAAAACAAAAGCAAACAAAGAAACAAAACCAGTTTTTATCACCACATCTTTGCTTCATTGCTTTCTCCTCTGCACAGCCACAGGGACTCAAACCCACCCCTACTTTCCTGTTTTCCTCCCCAGTCTGCCCACTCTTTGTTTTCCATCATCCAAAGGAGGGCTTGGTCAGCACTCTGCCTTGCTGACCCAGGATTCCCATCTGCTGGTGACAAAGGGATGCAGCAAAAAAAAATGGTCCCCTTTTGACCACTTTACTTCCTGCTGCAATTTCCAGGGATCTCCCACAGCAAGGGGTGATTGCCCATGATTATTTTAGTGGCTTTGTAGCAGCTTTGCTACCCAAAGGGTGTTTGCCACCCTCCTCATACTGTCTCCAGTTGCAGGGTGGAGTGTGCAGGGCCCAGTTCATGCTCAGCTGTGTCTGCGCAGTGCAAGTGGCTGAGCAGAGACCAGGGCTGGACCTAGGTCAGACAAAAGTGATGGGAGTAAGAGTGCCTGACCTGGGGGTAGGGGACCCCAGAACTCAGCCCGGTGCTGGTCTCTATTGTCTGTGGGCTCCTTGGCAACAGCACAGTGCTTGACACCCCCTATATTACATGTTAAATGTCCTTTACCCAAAATGCTTGGGAGCAGATGTGTTTGGGATTTAGGATTTTTTCAGATTTGGAAATACTTGCCTATATGTTATTAGATATCTGGGGCTCCAAATCTAAACACAAAATTCATTTATCTTTCATATATACATAGTTTGAAGGTAATTGTATACAATATCTTTAGTGCTCCTTCATTTTGACCCATCACATGAGATTTCATGCATAATTTCTGACTTGTGGGAAAAGTTATGGATTTTGGAGGATTTTGAGTTTTCAGATTAGGGATGCTAGACCTGTAGATCAAGTAAAATAAATAGGATAATTGTTTTCCAAGTAAAAAAAAAATGAGAAGACCAAGACCAGGGAAGGGGTGTGAAGGCCCATGGTCATCCTCCCACTTGGGATCAGAACTGGGCTTGGAACAAAGGCTTCTAACCCCCATGTCCCCTTCCCTTGTGTCTTATCTCCCCTTCCATGCCCAGGGACCCAGTGCCTTCATCCAAGGCCCTGACTAGCCACCTTTACCCAGTCATTGGCCCTCCAGACCCCTCATGTTCTTTGAATTCATTGCACCCCAAACAGGCCAACTGGTCAGCCCTAAAAGTAGCATTGCCCTTTCCTATCTGGTGCTGGTGGCCAAGCAGCTGTTAAATTACTCTACCCTAAAATGTTGGGAACTAATTGTTACTTTCATTACACTTCTTGCATCTCTAGGGATGCCCTAGCCCAGGCATTTCTTATTAGACGGAGTGGGATGTGGGGATGGGAGGTGGGACTCTGTTGGTTGGTGCCAAAGTGTGGGCCAAACAGTACCATTTGTAGCAAAGCCTTCTTAGATCAAACACATATAGGGAAAGGGTGTGGTGTTAACTTGATTGTTAGTTTCTCTCTTTATTTTGGGAGGGACCAAGGCTGGACCTCTGGGGTCCTCTGAGACTTCCCAGATCCTTCTGGGAAGAGGCATTTCTTTCATGAGACATACCGAGAACCAAGGAATCAGGGGTTCAAATGCTTTTATGATTTCATGGAGACAGTGATGCCTCTCCTGATGCCTGCAGAAAATACCCAAGTTGGAAATGTAAATGTTTTCTTCCCTCTTCCGACCCCCAGGGAGAATCTGTCTTGCAAGCAGTGGCTGTCCTTGGTCCCCTAGCCACATGGCATTCCTGGGGGTCTTATAGATCCAAGGACTTGACCCAGCCCTACCCGCTGACTGGTCAGATGACTCCGGTGATGGCTCCTGTGTCACTCCTCCTCGTGGTAGGACTAGGCACTGCTTGGAACCTCCTGGGTAGGAAAAAGAATTTGGTGGGTCTGTGCGGCATTTCCATTTTTAAACTATTGGCTGGTATATTATCCCATTTGACCTTCCCACCCGCATTTCACAGGGGAATTAAAGCAAGCGAGGCTCCTGGGCACCTGTCCAAGTATCCGTGTCTGGTCACCAGAGTAGCACAGACCAGCACTGAGGTCCCTGAGTTCTATGGTCTAAAAGGTGGTCCCTCCCATGGTGTGGCTTGGGGTTTAGAGGCTTCACAGTGAGGCAGAAGAGAGGCCACAGGCCTCCTTCACATGTGCCGGTCAGCTCTGTGGGCAGAGAAAGCGCCCAGACGTGGTGCATGTGGAAGGAGATCCAGTAGGTGGTTTATAGCACAGTGCTGCACTGAATAGACCCTCAGGCACAGTGCTCCAAAAGCAGCAAAGGGCAATGGGTCTGCATGTCAGATGGGCACAGAGTGCATGATACACACTCCCATGGGAGGTTCTGAGGGTAAATCCACAATACAGTGGGATCGACTGGATTCCTCACTCTTGTTCAACAGACCCTCAGTCATGTTATAGTTTACATGAGCCTTGTCAAGTGGGCTTATGTATTAGATAATCTCATTTTAAATAAACCAGTTCTCATGATGAGTTCCCATCTCTTAACAAAGCTGAGGAGTCATGTTCATGTATGGACAATGTGTGCTCAAAATATATTATAGATTTTATCTAACCAAAGACATTAAGACATTTGTGATGTAGTGTGCAAGCTTTGAAATCTCACATTCACTTCCAGCCCTGCCTTGGTTTGCTGAGTGACCTTCGCCCAGCTCTTTAACCTCTCTTATCCTCATTGCTAGTCTGTGAAGGAGAGATTAACATTAGGCCTAATTGATAAGAGGTTTCGTACGTATAAATGCCTATAAACTGCTTAAAGCTACCATGGTAAGTGCTCAGTATTGGCACTGGTTGCTATGTGATGATGTGTCAACTTTTTTTACACCAAAATGTGAAGGTTTTCTTCTTGTTTATTTTTTTTCCTGGATAACAAGATATCCTTCACTAAGACTGTCCCTTATGCCCACCCAGGATCCTGGCCATTTAGGGCTCACAAGTGAAAGAAAGCCCATTGCTTTCCATTCTGGAACAAATAAAATTTCCCATAATCCTATTCTCAAAGCCAACTCGTTCTGATAGTCTGTCTTCAAATTTTCCTCTCCTTATTGACCTAGTTTTAGCCATTCTCATCAGATCTGCACAAGCAAATGGCACAGTTGTTAAAGAGTAATCCTGTGGTAGTTGACAGGAGGATTATTTTCTAAATAAAACAAGCTGCTTCTTACATTTTAGCCTCTGAACTGGTAAGCACTACTCACCATATTTTTTAGAGCAGTCCCTAGGATTGCCTTTGAAAACATAATACACACAGACACACACACAGACACACACACACACACACACACGCGCGCGCGCGCGCGCGCCTCACACGGAGCTGGGGTTAGGCATGGTGCCCAGTGCAGAGGCCTGCTTACTGTTGGCCTCCCAGGGCAAGCCTTCTCCTGCATCCTCTGCAGGGCAGATGTGTGAGAGTTGCCTATGACCAGTTTTTGCCCAACTGCTCCACATGGCCCCAGACTCCCTAACACAACCTGGTAGCCAGAACCATCACCCTCTTTTTGCATTACTGGGGAGTTGAACCCAAGGCCTCACACTTGCTAATTACAAGCAGTCAACCACTGAGCCATAACCCCGGCCCATTTTTTGCTTTATGTTTTGTGACAAGCTCTCTCTAAATTGTGCTGGCTGCCTCGAACTTG
Organism: Pedetes capensis; assembly: GCA_007922755.1. Lineage (NCBI taxonomy): Eukaryota > Metazoa > Chordata > Mammalia > Rodentia > Pedetidae > Pedetes > Pedetes capensis. Next base: position 206,825 of record VMDO01000357.1, on the reverse strand, counting down.
TGATCCTCCTGCCTTCACCTATCAAGTCCCTGGGATTACAGATGTGCGCTCCTGCTCCAAAACTATTCTTAACCAGCCATCAGCTGTGTTTGTTTGCTGACTGTCTTGCACTTGCTTATAATTAAGCCATCCTGGAAATTCTCCTCTCAAATATAAATTTTGCTCACTGGAGGAAACCTGGCAATTTTCCAGCTTGCTTTCTTTTCATGGGGTTCTGTGGTCTAATAAGGGTGGCACTCTGGATATGAGCCAAACATCCCTCTCTTTCAGATGATCTTTGTTCTTCTATGAGCAGGTGAGACATAGTCTCAGGTCTGGACATAGATTTCTTTCCCCTTACTCTTTCCTCCTCTCTGGTTAGGTGACAGCATTGCTTATGTTCGCTGACTTGAGCCTTTCTGCTGACAAGCTCTGTGGCCTGGAATCAGAGTAATTTCTAATGAGCCACACAATCATTTATAACCAAGCCACTTCAGATCCTTTTTATTAAAAAATAAATATGTAAAATATCAATAGAAGGAGCATGTCTTTCTTTCCTTTTTTTTTTTTTTTTTTGTTTCATTTGTTTTGTTTTGAGGCAGTTTTGCTTCTTAGCCCAGGATGGCCTCTAACTCACATCAGTCCTCTTGCCTCAGCCTCCTGAGTGCTTGGATTATATGTGTGCACCACCATGCTTGTCTGTCTTTTTCCTTCTTTGTCTTTCTTTCCCTCCCTCCCTTCCTTCCTTCTGTTTTCTTTCTTTCTCTTTCCTTTTTTTCTTTCTCCTTTTTGTGCTAGAGATTGAACCCAGGACCTTGAACATGCTAAACACATGATCTGTCACTGAGCTACAACCCAAACCCCAGAAGGAACGTTTTTAACAGGGTTCTGAATAGAACAGAATACACAGCCATTTTTCTCTCTACCAAAACATTTAAAAAATATCCCCATTGCCTTTTAGCTTGCACTTATCTTAAATGTCAGTTCACTGATGCATATTCACATTGTTATGCATCCACTCTCCAGAACATTGTCATCTTGTAAGATTAGAAATTGAAATTCTATACCTGTTAATCAACTCCCTATTTCCCCCCTCCCACAATCCCTGGCAACTACCATTTTATTTTGTATGAATTTGGTTTATCTAGATAAGTAGTGCCTGCAGCGGTAGCCCTGTGGCATCCGATCCCGTCAGATCTCGGAAGGTAAGCAGGGTCGGGCCTGGTTAGTTCTTGGATGGGAGACCACCTGGGAACACCAGAAGCTGTAGGCTTGGGAGAAGGACCTGGAAACCCCCTCCCAAAAATCAATCTGCCATTGAAAACCCTATGAACAGCAGAGAAGCACTGACAATAGTGTTTCCCCTGTTGTACAGAGGGTCGCTATGAGTCGGATACCGACTCGACGGCACCTAACAACAACAACAACAAGATAAGTAGTAAGCTTACTAGAATAGTCTACTTATAAATGGAATCTCTTAGTATTTGCCTTTTTGTAACTGGCCTATTTTGCTTAATATAATGTTCTCATGGTCCAACCCTGTTGTAGCATGTGTCAGAATTTCTTTCATTTTTATAGCTGAATAATATTAATTATGTATAGTCTATGTGTTATTCAGCCATTCATTCAAGTGATGGACACTTGAATTGTGTCCATATCTTGGCTGTTGTGAATAATGCTGATTTGAACAAGAGTGTACCAATATCTCTCTGAGACAGAACTATTTTTAAGGCTCAGATACATTCTATTCTGTTAACTTGGCTGATTTTAATAGGTGAGGAAATCAGTTAAGTGATCCACCAGACCAGCCTCATTTGGCAGTATTTGTTCCCCTGGTATCATAGGATTGTTTGCATGAGGGATGCAATCTCCGTAGCTGAGTGAGGGGATAGAAGGACCTGAGTTCATATCTGGACAAGTGTGTCTTATTGTTGGAGCCAAACCACAGGCCACATCTCTGCTGCAAGTGCAGCTGGAAAGTGAGCATCAGCTCTCTCAGATTCAAATCTTTTTGTTTAAAACTTTCCTACATGAGTTAGTTGGGTCGTTGCTGTGTTGGGAGCCAGAAGAGTGCCAACACCTGTTACACCAGCTTATCTGCATCTAGAATATTCACATCCTATTATGTCATGGCTTTCTTGTCTGCCCAGAATGGCTTGGCATGGTGAAAGAGACCACACCATGACATGTGTGCTGCTGGTGGGGAATGTATAGAGAAGGGATGCTAAATTCCTGGTGCTCATGTGGTCATTGGGACCCTTGGACACCTCTGTGCTGTTGCCCATGCTGGTTCTAGTCCATGGTTTGTCTTTTCCATCTCTCTGCCAGAACCAGCTCCTGCCTCGGGTCTCACTGGAGGCCGACTCTTCAGGAACCCTATATTCTTCCTATCTTTGGTTTCTTCTTCTACTTGTGCTCAGGGGTTCATGGACTAGGTTTCCTAGGACCTGGGGCTTCTATAATTGGTATGGGGGATATTTTTCATTAAAAATCATTAAAAAGGTTTTTTTTTTTTTGGCAGTGCTGGGGATTGAACCCAGAGACTTGCACATAATACACAGGTTCTCTACCACGGAGCTACATCCCCAGCCCCAAGTCATAAAAATTCTGATGAACACACTACTGGACCCATGCAGTTGAGGAGCCCTAAAGCTTAAGATTCATTCACTTCACTGTCAGTACACTTCTGCTTTTATCTGTTCTTGGTCTCTTTCCCCATTAAAAGAAATGAGGGCATAATTCATGTACAGTAAAATTGATCTTTTTTTAACTGTATAGTTCTGTGAGTTTCAAGAAATGGAGTCTTGCAACTGCTACTACAGTGTAAATATAAAACAAGTCCATCACTTCCCCAAATTCCATGTCTCTTCATAGTCAACTTTCACTGCCCCCACCCCTAGCCTCTGGCACATCATCTGTTTTCTATCTCGGCTGTTTTGCTTTATTCAAAATGGTATATAAATGGAGTCTGTACTGGGTCACCCTTCTGAGTCTGGCTTCTTTCTCTCAGCTTGGTGGATTTGAATATCTTTTCTTTCTTCTTTTCTTTTTTTGGCGGTACTGGGGGTTGAACCCAGGACCTTGCGCTTGCATGCTTTGCAAGTGCTGGACCACTGAGCTACTTTTTTTTTTTTTTTTTTTTTTTTGAGACAGGGTCTTACTAAATTATACAGACTGCCTCTGGTTTTGAACTTGCCATTCTCTTGCCTCCGCCTCCTGAGTTGCTGGGAGTACAGGTGTGCACCACCGCACCCAGCAAATTTCACCCACATTATTGCCTGTCTCAGGCCTCTGTACCCATGGTGGAGGTGCTGAGATGGGGACCACTCAATCTGCCCTCAGGGGTGAAGGAAGCACTCTGGCCCAGCCCTCCAGGTCTTGCCTGCCGTGCTTTGCCCACACAGATTTGCCCTACTGCCTGTCTTGTGCTGAGGCAGTTGGCACCCCAGCCACGTGGCGATGGGCTGATTGTGACCTTGTGTTGAAGCTAGCACAGAGTAGGGCCTGGCTAAATGTTTGTTGGATTAATAAATGAGTGGGTGAATGAATGAATGAATTTAACCTCCTGAAGTCTCAGGTCCCTCCTGGGTACGAGAGGATAATAGTAGCCCATTCACCTGACTGCAGTAGGATTATTGCCTGGCATAGTACCTGGTGGGCATCAGTAAAGCTTGGTCCTGGTCCCATGGGCTTCCTTACATTCCTTTGACACCCTCCTACAGATGGCCTATGAACATGGTATAGACCACAAAGCTGGCTGGGCCCTAGCACCAGCCTTGGGGGGGGGGGGGCATGAGTGCCACCAACCAAGTGGAAAAGTTCCCAGAAAACCCCACAGGTATGTGCCGACCCATCTAGCACAAGTCCAGTTCAGAGAGCCCCTTCTACCTGCCCCCACCATTCTTTCCTGGTACAGACTAGACAACCCATCAGTCCTTCTGTCTTCCAAAATATATTCCTTGCCAGGGCATTTAGAAGAAGTCTACAGGGAGAAGAAAACTCTAGCCTTTTTAGCAGGTGACTTCCTAACTGGGGGTTTGGGTATTTGGCTGTCAGCCTGCGGAGGAGTCAAGGTCTGGGAGCGAAGCAGCCACAGAGGAGTCACAATAAATGAATCTGTTCTCTCGGTCAAAACAGACTTAGTAGGACTTATCAAGAGGATTGCTGTTATTCAGTTATCTGTCTAATTACCTGTTTGGTGGCTACCTTTCCTATCAGGGGACTCAGAGTACACAGTAGGTACCCAACAAATATTTAATCATAAAATGGGGAATGTTTTGTGGTTAAAAGAATTGACATTTGAACCAACCAACCTTTCTTTTCTGTTTTTTCTTTCTCTTTCTTTCCTTCTTTATTTCTTTCTTCTCCCCTCCCTTTTCTCCCTCCCCTCCCTCCCTCCCTTTCTTTCTTTTTTCTCTTTCTCTTTTCTTTCTTTCTTTCTTTCTTTCTCTCTCCTTTCTTTCTTTTCCCTCCTTCCCCTTCCCTCCCTTCTTTCTTTTCTTTTCTTTTCCCTCCCTTCCCTCCTTTCCTCCTTCTTTCCTTCTTTCTTTCTTTTCTTTTCTTTTCTTTCTCTTTCTTTCTTTTTTTCTTTTTCTTTTTTTCTTCCTTTCCTTTTCTTTTCCCTCCCTCCCTCCCTTCCTTCCTTCTTTTTTCTTTCTTTTTCTGTCTTTCTTCCTGTCTTCTCTTTTTGTCTTTTCTCCCAGACTCATGATCCTTCTGATTCACCCTCCTGTGTAGCACCACACTTGACTTTACAAGTTGTTATTTCTGTAGGGAAATAGTAGGGAAGGAAACTAATAATTGCCATTGGTGTATCATTTGTCTAGGATGTTAAATCTTTGCCCTCAGTCTCCACATTTTATTTATATAGTGGCTATTGAAAGTAGGTGTTTTGGGCTTCTACACTCAAGGAAACTGATGCAGAATAGTTAAGAAAATGTCTGTGCCGGGCGCGGTGACACATGCTTGTAATCCCAGTGGCTCGGGAGGTGGAGGCGGGAGGATCACAAGTTCAACACCAGAGGCAGTCTGCATAATTTAGCAAGACCATATCTCAAAAAGTGGAAAAAAAAAAAAAAAGGGCTGGGGGCACAGCTCAGTGGTCCAGCACTTGCAAAGCATGCAGGCTTGAGGCCCTGGGTTCAACCCCCAGTACCGCAAAAAAACAAAAAAATGATTTAGAAATTTGAGCACAATTTGAGTGGGTTGGATTATAGAGTTTAACAGCATGAATCAAAAATTTACAGGATGTTGGTTTCCTGCTTACATCAGACTTTTCTGTTTTGTGTTTTTCTAAATTAGGTTTGGGAGCATTTCTGTAACCCAACTTAATTTTTTTTTTTTTTTTTTTTTTTTTTTGGTGCACATTGCATACAACTCTAAGCATTAAAACCCGCTCTCTATGTTCAAGAGGCTGTATGGCCAGAGTAATAGCCATGGCCTTGGAGATCGGAGGCTTAGGTTTGAGTCTTGGCAGATGGGAAAGGCTTTGGCAGATCCCCAAAATATTCTGAGGCTCAGTTTTTCATTAGTGGATGGGAAAAGTAACCCCAGTTACCTCAGAGGGTTGTGGTGCAATCAAATGTGCAAATAAGCAAGTGAGATGTGTGTGGTGGGGGCTAGCCCAGGAAGAGTTCTGTATATGTTAGTCATCTCAGATCTGCAGAGAGGAGGAGGGGCTTGAAATATGCTGGGAAAATAAAGACTGCAGGTAGAGGCTGGTAGAACACATGCCAAGGTAAGAAAGAACAATGTGGCTCATTTCTGTCCTGATAAGGTCAGCTCGCCTACAGCCATAGCCCTGTGGCATCCCATCCCATCAGAGCTTGGAAGCTAAGCAGGGTCAGGCCTGGTTAGTACTTGGATGGGAGACTGCCTGGGAACACCAGGTGCTGTAGGCTTGGGAGACCATCCCTGCAACCCACTCCCAAAAATCAATCTGCCATTGAAAACGCTATGAACAGCAGAGAAGCACTGACAATAGTGTTTTGCCTGTTGTACACAGGGTTGCTATGAGTCATATACCGACTCTACGGCACCTAACAACAACAAGGTCAGCTTGGGCTGAGAAAGAAACTCATTTGATTGAACAGTTTATATACTTGGAACCCTGTAATTATAGTGTCACCTGGTGTCAGTAAATACTTAATGCAGGCCCAGAGTGGAATTCTGTTATGCAAAGAAGTTGGCAAAATTCTTCTTCCCTGTCTCCTAGTCCTCATTCATTCATTCATTCATTCATTGATCACCTGCAGGCTCTGAGTCATGCACTGCAAAATCAGAAGGTGGGTGTACTATAGCAGTAAAGAGATGGGCAGTGGAGTCTGGGTTCAAGCCTGGCCTCCTTCCCTGACTAACTGTAAATCTCAATTCTGTAATTTCACAAAACCCCAGGTTTTTTGCCCTATATTTTGAAGACAACAATAATATTTGTCTCCTATGAAGGTCAAAAATGATAATGTTTGTAGATAAGTTTGCATAGTTCTTTGTGCATAGTGAACACTCAAAAAATAAAGAGTAGTTTGTGAATCATAATGTAACTTCTGGAAAGTCAAATGCACAGTGGGCAAGTTCCTCTGTTTTCCTGTTTTCTCCTTCTAGCCTATTAGAAGGTCATGATGGGTAAGCAGAAGAAGCCCAAGGGTTGAGACCCATGGCAACCAAGGCCCAGTTGGATTTCTGTGCCATGGAGACTCTAAACTGTATGCCTAGGCCGACTAGCTCTGCCCAGCTTAAACATTCGCATAACCATCGTGAGTGAGGATGTTCCCTGTGGATGTTCCCTGTGGCAGTGTGGAAAAGGCCAATAGTTTCAGAGACATTTTGAACCATGTCCATAGCATACCTGAGATCCTCCTTCCAGGGCTCGAGTGTCAGTGGGCCTTGCATATGCATCATGGCTTCTGTGAATCCTTGTTTTTTCCCCTGGGCCCTCTGACATCAATGCGTCTGGTTGTCTCAGAGTGTGGAGGCTGATACCCAAGTCAGCTTTATCCCTTTTTGGAAGCATGTGTACCCACAGCTCACATGTGAATGTGAATTCCCTCCAGGTGCTTTTGTGTTTTTAAAGGCCAGGTTTATTGAGTGAAATTAGTAAGGTTCACCTTTAGTGGGAGTTTTCTGAGTGTGAGTTTTAATGCTGAGTGTTGACAAGTGCATTTGGTTGTATAGCCACTGCCACCGCAGGGTACAGGGCTGCTCCATCACTCTCCTAAGTTATATGCCTTAGTAGTCAGCCCCGCTCACCACCTCTAGCCCTGACAACCACAGACACAGTTTTTATCCCTATAAATTTAAAATGTCCTTTTTTAGAATACCATATAAACTGACTCATACCTCATGATGGCTTTTGACTTTGCTTCTTTCACTTATTGTAATGCATTTGAGACTCCAAATTTTTTTTTTTTTTATTGCAACAAGGTTAATGGTTCTGAGATTAGCCTGGAAAACCATAGTGTTCCCGTACACCATTAATAACCAAAAGGAAATCTAATTTTAAAAATTCACACTACTACAAAAAAAGTAGGAAAAGAAAAAGAAAGAAACCTCAAGTGCCTTGGAATAAGATAAAGCATGCAAGATCTTTATGGAGATTTACAATATACATGAAAGGACATTACAGAAGACACAAAAAAATGGAAGAGACAATGTTCATGAAGAGAAAACCTGATATAAAGATAGTGATTCTTCCAAGTAAATTTTACAAATTCAGTGAAATTCCATTCCAACACAAATAACTTGACAAGTTACCTCGAAACTCATATAGAACAAAGTGCCAAGAACAGCCAAAAGAAATTGAAAGATATCAGGAGTTATTTTAAAGCTATGGTTATCAACTTCATGGGAATTATTAAGAACTCTGGGCAGCTCTGAGCCTACAAAGTAGACACCATGAGCCAAGCCCACCCTTCTGTGCTAAGAAAATTTATGGACAAGAAGTTACCATTGAAATTAAATGGTGACATGTCCAAGGAATGTTGTGGGCATTTAATTTCTTTATGAATTTTGACATAGATGAATGTGTGGAGTTGGCAACTAGTGGGCAACTGAACAATATTGGAATGGTGGTAATACAAGAAATTAGTATCATTATGTTAGAAGCCTTAGAACAAGTTTGAATAATGGCTGCTCAATAGAGAAATTCATGTCCCTCTCCAAATGCCTTGTTTTACTAGAATGTAAAAACTGGGTCATGTATGTTTTCATATTCAACTTTTTGTTAAATGAACTTTTGTAATAGTTAAAAAAAAAAAAGACTAGGGTTGAGATATATGGTTAGGCAGTACATCAGTGGAGTAGAGGAGAGAGTTGAAAATAATCCTTAAACATGCCAGAAGACCTTACAAATAATGAGGTAGTCCTGTATACCAGCACTAAATGATTTAGTAAATGTGCCTGAGACAGTTGGGATGCATAAAGAAAAGAATAAAATAGAATTCCTAACACATACATAAAGATAAATTCCAGATGAATTTAAATCCGGCAGTGAAAAAACAGAAATTAATTTTCATAAGAAAATACCCGTGACCAGACTTTCTCAGCAAGATATAAAAATCTGTGGGGTATCGCCCTGCTGCTGGACTCACTCCAGCTGTAGGCCTCTAATGGAGAGCAAGCCTCCACCTGCTGAAGACCCACTGGCTGGTGAGGGTTGCCAGAGAACCGTGCTGCCTGGAAAGGAAAGTTATGCCCACATCTACTCTGAGCAGCTTTGAGAAAGGCAGGCTCAGAGATTCACGCTCACAGCAGCTCCTTGCTTCTTGCTTCAAAAGACAACGCCACCTCCAAGTGCTCAGCTCTTTATTGTTCTCTCGTCTGTCAAGTACCCAATCAATGGAATGGACCAGTCGGTGGTTGATGGTCGGACCCTGAGTGCCCTGTGCACTGTCCTTATATGTCCTAGTCTGACCAATTAGAGACTGCCACATAATCTGGTCATAGCCAATCAGGGGAAGGATGCAAATGAAGTGTCATAGGCTGACCTATCAGGTGATGTTCCTCAATGGACCAATGGGGAATCTTTGGATAATTGGGAAGTAGCCAATCAGGTGTCGAGGGGCAGTTGGATGCTGGAGCCATCTTGTTGAGCTTGACACCCAAAAGGCCCAGGATGTAGGGTAGAGGTCACTGGGGCCTTGGAGATGGATCTTAGTCCTCCAAGTGGGTTAAATGGGCCCCAGGCCTGACCAACTCCTATTTTCCCTCTGCCTCTGGGCTGCATCCCTACAAAAATCAAGCTATTGCTCTCTGTTGTCTGCTTCTGATTGCCAAGATGTGAGGTTCTTTGCCATGGGCTCTACCATTTCTCCCATAAAAATTAATTGTCCCATGAAAAAAGCAAGCTATCAACGATCAATATTTTTGTTCATATAAAATTTAAAAATTTTGTATAACAAAAGGTGCCATAAACCAAGTTAAAAGACATTGGCAATGCATATGTGCAAGAAAGGATTTATACTCAGGATTTATAGAGAATTCCTAAAAATTACTGAGAAAAAGATAACTTAGAGGAGGGATATGAACAGCCAGTTAAGCAGCTGAAATGGCCAATAGGCATAAAATGTTGCTCAATTTCACTTATAATTGAGGAAATGCAAACATGGGATACCATTTCACACCCATAAGACTGGGAAAAATTTAAAAATCTGACAATATCAATTTGGCAGGAATGAGGAGGATTTACCCTTTTGGGAAGAAGTATAAATTGGCACAGCTCTGTCAAGTTGTTTTGCATTACCTGATAGAAGACTCTGTCTGTTATAACCCAGCAGTTCCCACACACTATGGCTATACCTGTTAAGGTTTGGATATGAAGTGTCCCCTAAAAAGGCTCATGTGTTGAAGAGTTGGTCCCCAGCTGGTGGATTTAATTAGTGAGAGGTGATTTGATCATGAAGATTCTGACCTAATCAATGGATTAATCTACTGATCCATAATTTGATGGTATTATTGAGAGGTTAGGGAAACTTTAGGAGGTTGGGCCTCATTGGAAGAAGTGAGTCACTGGGAGCACATCCTTGGGGGCTCTATCTTGTTCTGGGTTGTTCTCTCTCTGCCTCTTTCTGCTTCCTGGCCACCATGGGGTGAGCAACTTTGCTCCACCATATATTCCTGCCACTATGATGTTCTGCCTCACCACAGGCCTGCAGCAGTGGAGCAAGCCAACCATGGACTGAAACCTCTGGAACCTTGAGCAAAATTATAATTTCCTCCTGTGGGGGTCACTGCTCTGGTGTCACTATCTCTCTGGGCCCAGATATGGAGCAGGAACCTCACATGCAACCTCTTTTCCCAACAAGGAACCAGTAGGGACCAGGTGAGTGCAACGGAGAGACACCTCAGGAGGTCTCTTAAACACAGCTCTTTATTGTACAGCACTTAAAGGTGCTGTAGCTTTAAAGTATTGCACAGCTCTGAGGGTTAAGTGACACACAGCTCTACAACCCGTACATTTGCTCTCTGCGAAGGTAGTCAGCTTCGGTCGGCCTCCAATGCTGGTCCGGTGGCTTCTCCTGTGCTCTCTGCGGTGGCTGATTTCAGTGTTTGCTTCTCTCCTTGGTGGTCATCCTCTGGTGTCCCTCAACGTCTTCTCTTCTTGAGTCTTCCATCTCCATCATAGTTGTGGTGGCAAGGCAAGAGCTGGTTCCACAGCAAGAGAGAGAACAGCAAGCAGACTCTTCTTATATATCTCCTGGGACCAATCAGAACTCAGGGCTTTGTTTGCGTGTAGCCAATCGTGAGCCAGATGCAAATGAGGTGAAACTCAAGTGCTCATTTGATAGGTGCATAGGAGGCAGGGTGTAACCAATCATAGGCCTTCCTTTAGCAGCCAAAGGGCTGTTAGGATATGACCTATGAGAGAGCGAGGGTCTAAAGGCAGGGCACACTCTGGTCATGCTGGGCAGGGGCTATCTTGCCAGTGCAGTCTCAGACCTTGTGGACTCAAACCAGGTGTGCCACAGCAAGTCACACAAGGACCTGAGTGCACCTTAGGCCTCAATTCAGGTCTCGAGCCATTTCCTTTTCCTCTCTGTGACCCACATTTATCCCTACATCTTCTTTTTAAATTTTTTCTCTCAGGTATTTGTCACAATGACAAAAAACTAAATAACACTACCCTAAAGAAAGTCTCAAATGTGTAAAAGGAAATGCACATAAGAATGTTCGTCACATGTTTGTAACAGGGAAAAGTTAGAGAGAATGTAAGCATGTATCAGCAGGGTGGATAAATAAATTTTGATATGTTCATATAGTGAGATGGCCCACAGTGGTAAAAAATAATCTGGAAAGACAAATTTTAATATGGATCAGATTTTCAAAACATAAGATTGAATGAAAAGAACATGCTGCAGTAGAATACGTCTAGTGTGCTTCTGTGTATACAATTATTAAAAGGTAAAACACAACTTTTTTCTGTTTATGCATAGCTTATGCAGTTAATAAAAACATGATGAGAATGACAAATACCAAATTCATGATAGTGGTGATTTGGGGGAAAAGGAGAGGGGATCATATCTGGAAACCGTACATAAAGCGTCTTCAAATATACCTGTCATGAGCTGGGTGTGGTTGTACATGGCTGTTATCCCAGCAACTCAGGAGTCAGAGGCAGGAGGATCATAAGTTTGAGGCTTGAGGTAGCCTGCATAACTTAGTGAGACCCTGACTCAAAATAAAAAATAAAAAATGGGCTACGGATATAGCCCAGTGGTAGAGCACTTGCAAAATATGTGTGAGACCCTGGATTCAACCTTTAAGTACCACATAAACAAAGCAAAACAAATATACTCATCATGGACTGGGGATGTAGCTCAGTGGTAGAACAATTTGCTTAATGTGCACAAGGCCCTGGGTTCAATCCCCAGCAGCATGCGCGTGTGTGTAGAGACACACACACACACACACACACACACACACACACACACCCCTGCCTGTCATGTTTAAAAGTATTTTTCCATATTAAAAATTATATTATATTGCTAGGCATTATGGCACATACTTGTAGTCTCAATACTCAAGAGGCTGAGGCAGGAGGACCATGAGTTTGAGGCCAGCCTGAGCTTCATAGCAAAACTCATCATAAAAACACCAAGGACAGCCGAGCACGGTGGCGCACGCCTGTAATCCCAGCAGCTCGGGAGGTGGAGGCAGGAGGATCACAAGTTCGAGACCAGAGGCAGTCTGCATAACTTAGTGAAACCCTGTCTCAAAAAGTAAAAGAAAAAATGGACTGAGGGTGAAGCTCAGTGGTCCAGCACTTGCAAAGCATGCAGGCGCGAGGCCCTGGGTTCAACCCCCAGTACGGGGGGGAACACCAAGGACAAGTTGGGTGCGGTGGCATAATCCTGTTATCCCAGTGACTCAGGAGGTGGACACAGGAGGATCACAAGTTCGAGACCAGAGGCAGTGAGACCCTGTCTCAAAAACTTAAAAAAAAAAGGGGGAGGGGCTGGGGTGCAGCTCAGTGGCCAAGCACTTGCAAAGCATGCAAGTGCGAGGCTCAGGGTTCAACCCCCAGTACAGCAACAAACAAACAAAGGACTAGGGTGCTTGCCTAGTAGGTGCAAGTCCCTGGGTTCAATTTCCAGCACTGGAAAAAAAAACATAGCATATTTATTGGAATGGCAAAAGAGCTTAAGAACAACAGAGTATTCTTCTGTAGAGAGAATAGCAAAAACAGTCTTGGAGATTAATCCTCATAAAAAGTGATAAAAATTGGCTCATAAGCTTTTAGGAAAAAACCTTCAGGGTACCACAATTATAAATATCTTGTCATATTATAATATGTTCTCTCTTTTATATTAAGGACAAAAAGCACAAAACATAACCAGTGTATATTATATATCTTTTATTTTGTTAGCTGCTGTTGAGTTGGATCCAACTCATAGCGACCCTATGTACAACAGATGAAACATTGCCGGACACTGTGCCATGCCTTGGACTATTGTCAGTGTTTCTCTGGTATTCATAGAGTTTTCAATGGCTGATTGTTTTTTGGGAGTGGGTTGCCGAGTCCTTCTCCCAAGCCTACAGCACCTGGTGTTCCCAAGCAGTCTCCCATCCATGTACTAATCAGGCCCAACCCTGCTTAGCTTCTGAGATCTGATGGGATCAAAAGCCAGGGTGGTACAGCTACAGGTATATCTCTTATATATAATATATTTTATCATATTAAGAATAAAAAATTGTAATATCTTTTAATGCTCAGATGAGACTGTATGCCTTCATGACTTGAAAGACCTTTCATGCAAACTTATTTTCATGCACATGGCACACCATTTTTAGAGAGTTATGATATATAACCTATACATAGAACATATGTGTACAGTTTAACATACATCTCTCATTGCAAAGCAAAATTCTGTGTAACCACCACCAGGTTGAGAAATTGAGCATTCCAGAAGATGCCCTCATGTAGTGTACCATTTCTTCAATATAATTTGTTTTATGATAATATAAGCAACTGTGTAAATAGGCTTGTCATTTTCCTTACATTTATGTTTTAATCTTAGAAAAATGCAGCTAGCATTGGTCTTAAGATTTTCAACATGATTTGGGATTGAGAAAAGTTGATCTTAATATAGAGTACCTGCGAAGACTTGAAAAAAAGTTGTTTGTTTTATGGTTTGCAGAATCTTGGGCACAGTGAGCAACTGCAGTGCCAGAGTTTGCACCTGAGCCCTGGGGGCAGGAGTTGCTGCCTGCAGGTTCAGGGAGTGACAGGCGGTCCCCCTTGGTGACATTTAGGGTTAGTTCATGTGAGCAATGTCATGTTTGAATATGAAGTGTCCTCCAAAGGACATGTGCTTTAATATTTGGTTCCCAGAGGGTGATGTTCTCCTGGGAGGTTCTGAAACTTGTGGAGATGGGATTCTTGCTTTGCAGAAGCAGGGAGGCAGGCCTTTGGAGGTTTTTAGACCTGACTTCCAGCCCTGGTCTCTGCCTCCTGCTGATAAAGCTGTAAGGTCATTTGCCATGGCCCCACCTTCTACTGCTGCCACACCTGGCCCGCCATCATTATGGACTGATCTACTAGCTGTGAGCCCTCAGTAAAAACTTTTCCTCCATAAATTGGTTTCAATTGGTTCTTCTGTTATGGCGATGACACCTAACTAGCACAGTTTTTCTCTTCTCCTCGTTACAGATCTAGGAAATTGCTTCAGAGTTGCCAAAAGGGCAGGTGTGTGGTCTTCACCATTTTGAACTATCCTCTTCTATCTGAATATTTGCTGTCTTCCCAGGGACACTGAACAGTTTTTTAAAAACTCAGGGTGGATTACCCTGGATAGTCAAGTAAAGAGCCTTGGCCCAGCGAATGGAAAATAACACACTAGACCAGGGGTTCTTGACAGTGTCATTGTTTACTTTTGGGCTGGATAATTCTGTATTGTGAGGGACCTGTTCTGTGCATGGTAGGATGCTTAGAAGCATTCCTGGCTTCCACCTGCTTGATGCCAGTAGCACCTTCCCAGTTATGAGAACCCAAGTATCTCCGGACATTGCTTAGATGTCCTTGGGAAAGTAAATAGCCCCAGCTGGAGCCACTGCACTAGAGTGTTGTATTCATGTGAGACCTGTTGTCCCTTCTGGATGCTGCAGCTATGGAGGAGGTGGGGAGTGCAGGGCGAGGACCTAGATGAAGGGCCCTAACTTGGAGCCAGAGGAAGACAAAGGGCAAAGGTAAGAGAACCACAGTAGGCAGATGAATGAAACCAGGTGTCAGGGGCTTCTTGCCGTTGTTAGGTGCTGTTGAGTCGAGTTTGACTCATAGAGACCCTATGTACAGCAGAATGAAACATTTCCCAATTGTGTGCCAGGAACATGATCTTATTTATGTTTAAGCCTACTGTTGCAGATACTGTGTCAATCCATCTAGTGGGAGGTTTTCCTTTTTTTCGTTGACCTGCCACTCTCCCAAACATGATGTCCTTCTCCAGGGATTGGTCCCTCCTGACTACATGTCCAAGATAAGTAAGAGTCAATCTAGCCATCCTTGCTTCCAAGGAGCACTCTGGTTGCACTTCTAAGACAGATTTGTTGGTTCTTTTGGCAGTCCATGGTATATTCAATATTCATCTCCAGCACCATAATTCAAAAGCATCAATTCTTCTCCTGTCTCCCTTGTTCAGTGTCCAGCTTTCACAACTGTATGATGCAACTGAAATACCATGACATGAGTCAGGTGCACCTTCATCTTCAATGTAACATCTTTATTTTTCAATACTTTAAAGATATCTTTTGCCACTGCTTTTCCCAAAGCAATGCACCTTTTGATTTCTTGACTGCTGCTTCCACGATGTTGATTGTAAAACCAAGTAAAGCAAAATCGTGGACCACCTCAATCTTTTCTCCATTTATTGTGAAGTTGCTTACTGACCCAGTTGTAAGGATTTTTGTTTTGTTGATGTTGAGGCGCAATCCATACTGAAGGCTATGTTCTTTGATCTTCATCAGTAAATGTTTCAAATCTTCTTCACTTTCAGCAAGCAGAGTTGTCATCCACATAATGCAGGTTGTTAATGAGTCTTCCTCCAGTCCTCCAGAGGCTTCTAGGTAATAGCTAATGACAGTGAGAGTGAGAGCAAAATTCTGAGGCTGTGAGGTGTAGTGAGGCTTTCGTCACAGATAACTAGGAGGAGCATGTAAGCAAAGAGCCCAGGCTCCTTCCTGGAAGATGGCACTCAGCCTTCCTCCTTCCCTTTGCTTGAGCTGACCTTGAGCACTTAGAGCTTCAGACCAAGGGTGTCCAACCTTTTGGCTTCCCTGGGCTTCATCAAATAAAGAGGAATTGTCTGTATAATATGGTTGGTGCATAAACAAGAGGGAGGTCAGGAAGAAAATGCTAAAAAACACACAATGATAAAAGAGTTTGTGAGGCCACATTACGCTCTGTCCTGGGCCACATGTGGCCTGTGGGCTGTGGGTTGGACAGGACTGCTTTAGAGTCTCTTAACTATTCTACCACTTCCCTCCTGACCTTGAAAGAGTCTAGCGAGTAGGTTAAGGTCCTTGGAGAAAAACTGAAACCATTTGGTCATTTATTTACTCAACAGACATTTATGAAGCACACACTTGGGTGGGGCCTGTTCCAGACATAGGGCCCTACTAATCACTCAGAACTGTGTGGTCTGAATGGGGAGACAGACTCAGCCAGCACAGACAGACTGTGCCAGCACAGGGGAGAAGAAAGAAGGAGGACTGACAGGTCCACATCCCAGCTCTGCTCCCGCCTGTGGTATCCCCTTGGGCAAGTGAATAATGCCACTAAGCCCCAGTGTCCCACGCTGTAAATGCGGTAGTACAAATTCTTATCCCAGGTGGATATGAGAGGCTTAATGGAGAGTATACCAGCTTGTAGAACAGGGCCTGGCATTAGTGGGCACTCAACAACACTAATATTATCTTCAGTGTTTTATTATTGCTACTAGTATGTGAAGGCTATGACAGACTTAAAGAGTATTCAGAAAGGTCTAAGGGAGAAGTGACCCAAGACTTCATAGATGTTGTCGTTAGGTGCCATTGAGTCAGTATCCGACTCATAGCGACCCTTTTGACATGGATCTTAAAGGATTAGTGGAGCTTTGTCAGGGAAAATGAAGTTGGGAGGTTAGGGGGAGATGATATACTAGGAGCTGCGCATGGTGGCACATGCCTATGATCCCAATGACCTAGGAGGTGGGAGCAGGAGGATCATGAGTTTGAGGCCAGAGGCAGCCTGCACAACTTAGATGTCTCAAGATAAAAGTAAAAAAGAGGGGGGCTAACCCCACAGCTCAGTGGCAGAGCCCTTGTGAAGTTTGTGCAAGGCCCTGTGTTCAACCCCTCGGTACTGGGGGAAAAAAAAATCCATGCACCAAGATTCAGGCAGCAGAAAGAGCAGCCAGAAAGTCACAGATTGCTAGCCTGCTGGCTCTTCAGGGGACAGCTGCCGACTTTGTGATCCCAGGCTGAGAGAGGGGTGGGCCTGAAGCTGGGAAGGCAGGTGGGTGAGGCTGGTGGAGAAGGCCCTTGGGAGGAGCATTTGGCTGTCATGGACATAAGGGACTGGGGATGTAGCTTGGTGGTAGAATCCTTGCTCAGCATGAACAAGGCCCTTGGTTCAACCCCCAGTACATTCCCCCAAAACTTCCCTTAAAAATATCTCATCATCAGATTTGAACAGATGTAAATATGAAACCCCTTTGGCTTGAACCTACTTTACACATTTTTTTTCTCCAAAGTAGATTAAGACGAACTATTTAAATCCCTGTGTCCCTTCCCTGGGGATGTGAAATGCTTAGCATTATTGAGCTTATAGAGACAGAAATGCAAATTTGTCTATGGTGGGACTCTGGGTTGTCAAAAGGGACCTAGACAGGGGATGCTGGCAATGAGTTCATATTAGAAGAGTCTGGCAGACTGAGCCCAGGCCTCCCTGTCCTGGTTCCCCCAAGGCTTCCCAGATCTGGAACCACTCAGAAGGTGCTGTGGCTCATTGGAGTTCACAGAGTTTCCAATCAGTCGGTGCTGGTCTGTCTTCCACTGCTCACACACTGCCTCTGGGCAGGGGCTGGAGAGCAGCCTGGTAGACATGGATAATAGCCAGGGCATCTGTGCCCAAGGAGCGTCATGATTATTTCCTCAGAGTCAATGGCGCTGTGCCTGAGGCTTTGCTGATTCAGCCTGGCTCTGTCTAGAGTCCACCTCACTGCTCAAACCTCAGTCTCAAGGTCATGAATGTCCCCTAGATGGTGCTGACTTTGATGTCTCCACTCTCTGAAACCTCATGCTGTGAACACTACCTAATAGGGGACTTCGCATCATGCTAAGAACAGGGGTATAGTTACAAATGAGACAAATGTCAACCCTGGCTTTGTGGAATTTATCTAGTGAGAGAGACACACTGACCAGACGATCCAAGTGGTCTAGAAAAGGGCTAAGAAAGGAAAGGGCAGTGAGCTGTGATGACCTAAAACAGGAAGAGGAACCTGAGAAGGGTGGTGAGATCAGGAAAGGGCTCCCCTGGGAAGGAGATCTCCCCGATTCCTGGAAATGTTAAGAATAGGACAGGCCAAGAGACGGGGTGGAGTAGCTGGGGAGACCTCCCTCACCAGGTTGGCCCATGACTGAACCCCAGGAACATCGTCGGTTGTACCCTTCTTGTTCTACCTTCTCTTTCTTAAATTTCCTGCCTCCTCATCCCCAGTCCTACTTTTTTCCTTCCATCCAACTTGCTCTTGTCCCTTTTGCTGGCTTGTCTTGCTCCTCATGCAGATTATGTTGGCCTTCCTAGAGGATGCTCTTATTCTCCCAGAAAGTAGAAAGTGGTAACAGGAAGCCAGGCTTGGAGGAGGCTAGCCTGGACTGGGTCCAGCCCCTGCTTTACCCCCTTAGTGGACAAGCAAATGGTTGACCACTCTGAGCACTGGGGCTCTATCTGTATAAGGGGATCCCCTGGCCAGGGCAGGGTAATTGGTATAATGCCTATAAAGCACTTAGCCCAAGTCTTCAGGGTTCAGGAGTTTGCATACACCCCCTTTTCTCCTTTAGTGTCAGGAACTGACTTGCTTTGGCTTTCTATTTCTCCCTGGAAATGCAGCGTTGCCCCACAACAGAGTGTGTGGTAAAGCTGCCCCCTGCCTGGTCAATTGCATCAGTACTGGGAGTTCTGTGTGACCTCCAAATACCTAATTGGCCTTGGCTTGGGGGCCTCCTCTGTGTGGCATCTTTCTAACCAGGCAGGCTCTTTGCAGGGGCCCCAAAGCTCTGTATGTGAGGCTGCTCAGGAGATGCTGGCTCTTGTGGACCCTGGGCCAGGGTGGCTTCTGCACCCAGTTAGATCGCACCTGAGATGACCACTGGGAGTGACCTTATTAGCTGTGCAAAAGATTAAGCCAGCCATGTCCAATCTGTGACCTGTAGGCCGCATGTGGCCCAAGACAGCTAGTAGTAATAGCCCCACAAAATATTTTAACATTGTGTATTTTTTAGCATTTATTTTCTGCATGCCCCCCTATTATGTATATGTAATTTTTTATGGCCTAAGGCAATTCCTCTTTACTCCATGAGGCCCAGGAAAGCTGAAAGGTTGGCCACCCCTGGATTAAGCCCTGTCAGGTCTGACATTCTGTTCATTGATTCATTTTAAGATACCTGTTGCCAGGTATAGTGGTGCAAACTTGTAATTCTAGCACTTGGGAGGCTGAGGCAAGAGGAGCTCAAGTCTGAAGTCAGCCTGGGCTGCATAGGGACACTTTGTCTCAAAACAAAACAAAACAAAAAGTCTGTTGATGGCCTACTATGTAGTAGGTGCAATGAACACATTAAGAAAAACAGATCCATTCTCTGTCCTCAAGGTACTTACCATCCCCTGGGAAGATGGCTGTCAATCACAGTGTCACACAATAGTAAGAGAACACCTTGTTAATGCCTGCATTATGCTGGGAGTGTGTATGTGTTGGGGGGTAGATTTGACCTACTCTGGGAGGTCAGAGAAGGTTTCTCTGGAGAAATCATGCAGGAGTTGGGATCTGATGGATGAATAGGTATTAATCAAACAAAGGAAAGGAAGATTCCAGGAGAGAACAGCAAAGGCAAAGGCAAGGCAGAGAGAGTGAGGGCAGGCAGAACTATGTCATGCATGTCCTCAGAAGCAGGGCAGAGTCACCTGATTTACTGACCCGTGCAGCCCTGGGCATGGATCAGTGGGAGCTAATACCCAAACAGACATGCTGATGCTGTGATTTTTGCTTCTATATCTTAAGAGCCGTGAGAAGCAGGTTAACACCGGGTGGGGATGTATTGGTGGGAGGAGGGGTTTGACCCAATTAACTTTACAATTGGAAAAGCTTATTCTGGCTGCAGGATGCTGAAGGCAAGTCCAAGTGGGCGGGCCTTGTGGCACTTCGGATGGGGAGCAACAGCAGGAGAGGGACTTAGCCTTTCATTTCAGGGGTCTTGGCTGCTCGGCTTGGCTGTGCCTTCCCAATTTTGGCCTCCATGACTTTGGACCAGCCTTCCATGCTGCCAGACCACAGCTTGAAGGAAGTAGGCGTAGGCTGTATGAGGAGATAATGGTTCCCAAGGCCCACCCAGCCGTGTGCAGTAAGCTTGCAGGGCATTTGTGAAAATGGATCAGCCCCACAGCAGGCTTTTCTGTAGCTTGGAGAACTGCTGACATGGAGGGCAGACATTTTCCATCAGACAGGATGAATGAAAATCACATTTCTCCTTTCTCTTCTCTCTTCCCTCCAGGCTTATATTTGGCACCCTTTACCCTGCGTATTATTCCTACAAGGCTGTGAAGTCAAAGGACATTAAAGAATATGTAAGTAGAGCTATTTATTTTGGAGGGGGTGGCTGAGGGGTGAGTGGCTGCAGCAGTGTACCAGAAAGTGGGTGTCATCCTTGGTGTGGGCACTGGTAGCAGGCACAGGAGCCCCTTTATCATTTTTCTTATCATGAGACTCCTCAGGAGTCCTGTCCCCATCTACACCTGTCCCTCTCTAGACCTCGAGTATCCAAGTGAGGAAAGGAGGGAGGTACAGCAAGAGGAAATGGCATCTGGAATTGGAGGGCCCCTGCTCGTGCACATGCCATGAGTGACTTCACCTCTCCCAGCCTGTTTCATTGCCTGGAAAACACTCTGTAGACCATAAATCACTGTTCTTTGGAGGCAGTATGGTATCCAGGGCAGGTACATGGGTCCTTGAGTTCAGCAGACCTGGGTTTTTTTCCTGGTTCTGCAAATTAGACCCCATTTCCATCTATGATGCCAACTCCTACAGTTTAAGCCTTACTGCTGTGTAAGCTTTTTGAGAGCAGGAGCTGTTCATTACCCTTTGTCTGTTTCTTGAAGCACCTTGCAGAGGGCTAAGCATGTGGGAAGGGGATTAAGAGAATTCGCTGGTTTGAGGATTATATTCATTACTGGTGGATGATTTGGGGGCCCCTGGATATACTGGGTACCTTCCAATAGGAGACCTTTAAGCCACCTCTACTTGACAGAGATAATTAGGGGTGACTGATGGGAAGAAAGTGCATCTTGTCATGTAGGACACAAATCAACATGCAAAGGATATAGATTTGGGCATAAGGAGACTAAGGGGGAGCCCTGGCTCTGGCATTTAATTGATGTGATGCTGGACAAGTAGTTTAAACTCCAAAGAGCTTCAGTGTCCTTATCTGAACAGTAGGGTAGGTAACAACAATCAATCCCTGTCCCTCTCTTACTCAGAAGATGTTACTAGCAAGCTTGGTATAGGGAATCATTCAGGGTAGGCTTGGAAACTCATTATTTTCTTAAGTTTCCCAAGAAGTCTTTAAGATGAACCCAGGCACCTCCAGATCAACTGCACCAGATCCAATCCCCCCGCCCCCATCTCCCGGTTTCCCAGGACCGCTTGCCTTGGCTTGTGTTTTGTTGCACCTAAGCAGAGGATTTAGAGGGGGCGATTTCCCCTCTGGTGACTGGTCACTGGTATGTGTGCACCCTATAAATAGCTAGGAGGTTCCAAACACAGAGCCTCCTGGTGCTCAGTTGACGTGGCCCAGGGTAAAGCATTAGGCAACCTCTTCCAGGGCTACCTCTCCTGACCCCTTCCCACCTATGGCACAGGGCAGCTGTGTCAGAGAAGGTGGCTTTACTGGGGTTCCTGAGGTGCAAGGCTGCTTCACTGCTTTGCAGGAGCAGAAAATTCTCTCAGCTCAGCTGGGAGAGACCAAACCCTGGTAAATTGCTTTGCGTTGACTGAACTCACAGACTGCTGGTTTATGACTAGAATGGCAATTCATTCATTAAGGGTGAGAACTATAGCAGACAAGCAGCGCAGCTGGTTATGTTGGCTGGTGAGGGCACACTTTTCCCTGTGGGGAGAGCTTGTGAGTTAAGATTAGAAGGATTTTGGGTAAAAACGGAATCGGAAGAAAGGAGCTGAGCAGTATAGGCAGAGACCGGCCTCCTTTCTCTGTACTCACACTCAGGCTCACTGTCTCCCACACTCACTCCCATACATGCATCCACTGTCCCACACTCAGTGTCACAATCCTCTCAAACACCTGTCCACGCACACTCGCTGTCATATGTTCTCATGTATACACCACGTGCACACACAGTCACACACATGCATACTCACATACAGCCCCATGTTTCCTTTTGATTAATAGCCCCATTTGTTCAAGAGGGAAACCTGGGAGCCCAGTGTGGTTGTGCTCACCTATAATGCCAGCACTCTGGAGGCTGTGGCAGGAGGATCACAAGTTCAAGGCTACATCATGAGTTCAAGGCCAACCAGGGTACATAATGAGACACTGTCTCAAATTCAATAAACAAAACCCTGGGCATTTCCTTGATTCTTGCTTCTCCGTTACCAGCTACCTCCATTCACATACCTGGTCAGTGACTATGTCCCTCCATCTACAGCCTCTTCACAGAAGTCTTTTAAACCAGGTTTCTTTTCCTTCTTTGCACCCACTCTCTGCAATGAGCTTCTCATCATTTTCCCTGGAATGTTGCAGTGGCCTCCTGGATTGTCACTGTAACAAGTTACTATGAACATAGTGGCATAAAACAACACACATTTATTATGGTTCAGGCATGAAGGTTGGAAGCCCCCAGGTCTCATGGGCAGCACTGCTTCCTTGGAGGCCCTGGAGCAGAGTCCATTTTCCTGCCTTTGCTGGCTGCCTGCACTGCTTGCCTCCTGCACCTTCCTCTCCCTTCAGAGCCAGCAGGGTTGCATCAATATGACCATTCTTTCGTTGTCAATGATGGGAACAATTTCTTTTAAGGAAGCATGTGATTACATTGGGTCCAAGATAATCCTCTCATATAAAAATCCTTAACTTAATTACACTGTCAAGACCCATTTGCCATGTAGGGATTAGGACATCAACATCTGTGATTAGCCTTTCTTTCTGCCTACCATAACCCCTAACTGGCTGTCCTACCTCCTATCTTCATTTCCCACTCTGTTGTCCACATAACATCCCCAAGATTTTTAAAAATGGAAATCTATTTATTTCACATCCCCTAAATTCTTTAATGGCTATTTATCACCTGCAAGAGCAAAGCCAAACTCTTTTATACAATGTTTAACACCATTCTTAGTCTTGTACCTTCCTGCATTCCAGCCCTTTCTCTACAAGTTTTCAGTGCTCTGGATTTTAGTACCTAAGGTGTAGTCTGTGGACCAGAATCACCAGTATCATCTGGGAGCTTGTTAGTAATGAAGCATCTCAGGCCCTTACCCAAACCTCCTAAATAAATATTGACATTGTTAACAAGATTGCCTATTTGAGAAACATTGTTCTTGACATTGGTTGATTCTTACATCTTTCTAGACTTCCTGCACTGGTCAAGGTTTTTGGATGAAAACTTAAATAGAAAGGTATTTATAGGGAATTGTAGAATAAACTAGAGGGCTAGAGAAAGAAATTGGGCTGGGATATAGCTCAGTTGGTAGAGCTCTGCTCTGCAGTCTCCGAGGTCCTGAGTTCGATTCCCAGCACCGCAAAAATGGGAAAAGGATGTGGCAACCCACTCCCAAGGCAATCCCGAAACACTCTGCCATTGAAAACCCTATGAGGGTCGCTATGACTCGGACACGACTCAGCAGCACCTAACAGCAAACAACACAGCAAGAAAGCTGAGCGGTGGTAATAGCCCAGTTAATACCACAGGAAGGATCTGCTTAGAAGTTTCTGGCCATTCACCATGCCACCTGTGCCTTTAGAACATTCCCTGAAGATTCAAAGTCCTGGAGAGGGGTTATCTCATTTTTCCAAACCAGATAACAGGTCTTGCCTTCCATAAGGACCCTCATGCTGGGAGATTCCCCCCAGTTTAGAAGGCTTTGGATGCTGGGTAGTCAAGGAACAAAAAAATTAGTCATCACAGTTACCTCTTTGCCTACCCAACACCTGCATCTACCATTTAAGCCTTAACTCCTGCTCGATGTGGTGGTGCATACCTGGAATCCCAGCACCTGGGAGGTGAAGACAGGAGGATCCCAAGTTCCCAGCCTGAGCTACATAGCGAGACCTTGTCCAAAAAGAAAGAAAGAGAGGAAGGAAGAAAGAAAGAAAGCCTTTACTTATATTTGGCTTTAAAAACAACCTTCTAACAAGAATTCTGTAGAACTCACTTGTGAAATCTCAAGTTTCGTCTACTAATGAGTGCAGCCCCAGGTCCAGTATCTCAAGGTGAAGTCCTCTCCCTCTCTGGTTCTAACAGGATACACCCTTTGTATTCAGCACTCTCAACACTGAATGGTCAAGGGAACTATCACCTGCAGAGTCCCTTCACTAATGAGGTGGAGGGAGAGAGTAACTTTTAAATATTTAAGTTACACACAACACAGGCAGGAAATACAGATGAGAGCTACGGTCTCTCCATGCCACTGGTTATGAGTCCATCGTAGTATTTATGTCTTTTTGAACATTTTTTTTTAAAA
Source organism: Pedetes capensis (assembly GCA_007922755.1). NCBI lineage: Eukaryota > Metazoa > Chordata > Mammalia > Rodentia > Pedetidae > Pedetes > Pedetes capensis. Next base: position 182,415 of record VMDO01000357.1, on the reverse strand, counting down.
AAGGAAAATCATGACTTCTATACAAATAAAAAAAATGGCTGTTGAAGATTTTTTAATTTAACTCATTAATTAATGAGGGAAGCAGTAAGGTCTTTTTGAAAAAATAGTTCAGTGCTGAAAGTACAGTGCAGTGGTAGAGTGCTGGCCTCACATGTGTGAGGCCCAGGTTCCCTCCCTAGCACTACAACAACACAACAACAATGACAGCAACAATAATGATTTAAAGGAGATTTCAAGTAAGCCGATATATATAGGCAATCAGGAATCTTGAAATTTAATTGATGTTAAACTGATTTCTTAGTGGGGGATGGGATAGGAGTTCAATTGTATCTGTAAGGGGCAAAATTCATTTGCACGCTTGTGGAAAGAAACATCGTCATTGCAGTCCTGTAACCTATGAAGTTGTGAAATAGCTCAAAGACATTGCAAAATAAGATGCCAGCTGGGTGTGGTGGTGCACGCCTGTAATCCTAGCGGCTCAGGAGGCGGAGGCAGGAGGATCACAAGTTCGAGACCAGAGGCAGTCTGCATAACTTAGTGAAACCCTGTCTCAAAAAGTAAAAGAAAAAATGGACTGAGGGTGCAGCTCAGTGGTCCAGCACTTGCAGAGCATGCAAGTGCGAGTGCGAGGCCCTGGGTTCAACCCCAGTACCTCAAAAAAAAAAAAAAAAAAAAAAAAAAAAAAAAAAAAAAAAAAAAAAAAAAAAAAAAAAAAAAAAAAAAAAAAAAAAAAAAAAAAAAAAAAAAAAAAAAAAAAAAAAAAAAAAAAAAAAAAAAAAAAAAAAAAGAAAAAGAAAAAAAAAGAAAAGAAAAGTAATAAGATGCCTACAGAATCAAGATAGTTCAAAGGTATGTGCCGGGCACCTAGCATTTCATAGGACAACCAGTCTTTTTCAGGTTTTTCTGATACTTCCCTCTTTTATCACCCGATTCATGTTCCTTTTGCTTTCCATTAGAGATTTAATGAGTAGGGCTACTTCTGCAGGGGTATGGCCCAGATTTTCATTCTTAAGAATCTGAGGAGTTGGCAGTCTTCCCTCTGTAGGGGTGCCTCTGAACAGGACAGTGCTAAGAAGTCACACAGACAATGCCAGTTTCTCTCTACCCTCCTCCTCACTGCCTTGTGGAGCAGCAACCTGAGTTCTTGATAATCAGGGTCAGTCACCCCATCAAAACCCACAAATCCCTTTATTATATATTTCCTGGTGGCATGACTATCTCATAATGGTCAAGTGATAGTAAAGTCTCTGCTTTCATTTCCCTGTCACCATTGTAACCCCTCATAGAAATATCCATCCCTCGTGTAATAAAATCATTTAAAAAGTAGAAGTCAGGCTGGGTGTGGTGGTGCATACCTGTAATCCCAGCGCTTCGGGAGGCAGAAGTAGGAGGATCTTAAGTGCAAGGGCAGAGGCAGCCTGTGTAACTTATTGAGGTCCTGTCTCAAGATAAAAAAAATAATAAAAGGGCTAGGGGCACAGCTCAGTAGTAGAGTGCTTCCTCAGCATATGTGAGGTCCTGGGTTTCGCCCCCAGTACTGCAAAAGGTGGGAGAAGGACCCGGCAACCCACTCCCAAAAATCAATCCTCCATTAAAAACACCATGAACAGCAGAGAAGCACTGACAATAGTGTTTCACCTAATGTATGTAGGGTTGATATGAGTAGGATACTGACTCAATGGCACCTAATAACAACAACAACTGCAAAAGAAAAAAAGAAAGAAAAAAGAAAAGTAGAGATCAGAGTTTTGCAGCCCAGAAATAAGAATGTTGTGAATTGGTCAGGTGTCATGGTGCACACCTGTAATCCCAGCATTCAGAAGGCTGAATCACAAATTTGAGACCAGCCTGGGCTACATAGTGAGTTTAAGGTTGGCAGGGGCTGCATGTCAAGACCTCTTCTCAAAATAATTAAAGCATGTTGTGAATTAGACCAGTGATTCTCAAACTGTAACGTGCATGTGAATGGACAGGGGATGTCATTAAAACACGAATTCTAACAGTAGATCTGGGATAGGATTGGGAACACTGCCTTTCTACCAAGCTCCCAGGTGATGCCAGTGGTACAGATCCATGGACCACACTTTTAGTTGCAAGGAGCTGGCATTATGCTTAGTTATTAGAAATGTTACCCTCACTTCCTTGGTTCCTGAACCTTTAGAGTCTGCCTAAGAAGCAGTGACATATGTTGGTTATTGACACAGGGATGAAACTGCATCCTCCAGGGCAGCATATCAACTCAGGAGATGCTGACTCATACCTGCTTTTCTTCCTGAACCCTCAAAGCTGTGTGGCATTATATAAAGCCAGCTGCCTACCAGGCAATGGAGTGCATAAGATCTGTGACTCAAAAGCATTAGCCTGTTGTCTTATTTCTTTTGCTATAAAGGAGGATTTTTGATGAGAAGCAGTGAAGCATGAGATGCTTCAAAATGAGAAGGGCATTCCCTGAGTCTCCAGCTTGCTGGGTGGCTCCCAGAATCAAGGGAGTGGGGAAAGCGAGTCCATATACAGAATAAATGAATATTCCAGAAAAGAGCCTATGCTGCCCCCTCCGTTAGGGAAGGAGCCTGGGGTTTGTCTTCCAGTTAGTTGCCTCTAGCTGTCCGGTCACTGGCACTGGGGTGATTATGGCTGGGGACCATTGTCTCAACCTGTGACAGCTCCATAAGGGAGGGAGTTTGAGTTCAGGCTCTGGATTGGCTGGCCTGCATGTAAATGGCACAAGCTGGGGCAAGTTTTTTGCTATCTCTAAGAACTTGCTAGTTAGACCCCCGTCAATGAAACCTCAGAGACCAGGGCATCAAGAATATAGAAAATAAGCAAATGTAGTTAATAAACCTGGTGAGAGTGTAAACTCACTGCCTGAGAACATCTGTCCTTCCAGGCTAAGTGCAGTGCTCAAAGTTCTGCCTGCAAGGGAATTATACTTCCTGACCATATAACCAGCTGTCCACTGTGTGCCCAGGCCAGCAGATTGTGCAGCGTCATCTGTAAACCCAGCTCAGATTTTTTTCTTTCTCAGTCACTTGGCACAAGGAAGTCCCTGTGAGGCAGAAGCAAGCAGAGGCAGATACAAGGGAAGTGTGAAAGGCTTGAGAAATATTAGTGTCTGGTTAGAGGAGAGTACAAAGGTGAGGTAAGGTTCACAGCCCACAGGGGAGGCCTTTTGCAGGCTTCCAGGAACTCTGGGTGGGGGTCTGATGGACCTTAGTGTCCTAGCCAGCGTCAAGGCTCATGGAGGGTCTCCAGGCCTGCTTCCCACCCTGAGCTCTGAGACTTGCTGTAGCTGAGGATCACAGGTTCTCTCCTGTCTGCTCACTCATGAATCCTGCATGACAAATCTTGGGGGACATGCTAGTCGTGTGGCCAGCTTTCCATCCAGAGACACTTCTGCACATTACCTCTCGAATCAGCTGCAGCTACTGCCCTCAGTTCTGACTGGAAGTCCACCAGGCTCCTCCTCCTCTGTCTTACAAAACCTGGAAAGTTCTGTTTCAAACCTTGAAAAAAGTGACTGTCATTTGGTTTCTATGAGGCATGTTGGGGAAAACCATTTCCTGGTAATTTTAGATGAATATGGTTTCCATCTCCGAGTCACCAGTAGGCCATTTACCTTGTTAGGCTCAATGAGTCATTCCGAGGTCCTCCTTGCATGAGAGTATTTTAAAGTGAAGCAGTGCACAGTGGAAACTTCTGAAGGCTAATACTTCAAGCCTCCTCTCCATGGCTTCTCCATGGCTCCCTAATCCTGTCTGTATCCCCAGTCTCCCTCTGAGCTTTACTGTTGCCTTTCCAGGGGTCTCAGACACTCTTCTTGGATGCTTTCCTGACCCTCAGACTGCCTTTAGCCACATGGAGCTCAACCTCTTCTCCCTAAATTAGCTTTTTCTTATCTTTCCTCTCTCCCTTCCTTCTTTTCTTCCTTCCTCCCTTCCTCTTTCTTTCCTTCCTTCCTTTCTTTTTTCTTTCTTTCTTTCCTTTCATTCTCTTCCTCTTCCTCTCTCTTTCTTTCATGTGCAGTACTGGCAGGTAGAACCAAGGGCCTCACACCTATGAGGCAACTGCTGTGCCACTGAGCTGCACCCTTAGCGCCTTTTTTTATTTTTTATTTTGAGACAGGGTCTCACTAAATTGCATAGGCTGCCTCTGTCCTTGAACTCTCAATCCTCCTGCCTCAGCCTCTCAAGTCATTGGGATTACAGGCATATGTCATGGCTCTCTTTAGTTCCTTTCTGGTGTGGATAGCCCCATAATTATCAGTCACCCAGCCCTGGCTTCAACAGGTGCCTTTCTTCCTGCATTTGTGCAGCTGTCCACTCATTGGGCATTCACAGAGCATATCTGTTGCCTCATAAGCTAATTCTGTCCATTCTTCTTAAAAGCCAAATAAACAGTGTTTCCTCAAGTGTGTTGCTCCTCAACCTTTTTTGGAATCATCTTGTTTTACCCATCTATAATATCAACATTCTGATCTAGTCATTCAAAACGGATTCAGTACCCACTCTATGCCTGGAACTGTTCTAGGTAGTAGAGGAATAAATGATGTGCAAGAAGAACTGGACTCCACCGTCAAAGAGCTTTTGACTTAGAAGGAAAATCAGAAGAATAAACAGAAACTTTCAAAGCAATATAAGTGTTGTGACAGAGAACAAATGTGGCACTGCAGGAGGAAGAAAAGCAGAGGGAACGTCCTTCTCTTACCTGAACTTTGGACATTTCCTAGAAAAAGTGACGTTTAGGCTGAGATCTGAGAGCTGAAGTCTAGAAGCAGAAGAACATGCTCTATTCAGGGAATTAGAAGTGGTTCATTATGACTGGGGTAGAAAGTGCAAGAGGGTAAGGGTGTGGAAGAGGGCTTTTGCTGGAGATAATTAGGTGCTACTTCAGACAATGCTTTGAAAACCAATTTAAGGAATTGGGGTTTTATCTTAACAATAAGGAGTTATTGAAGGCAGTAAGTTAGGAAAGAGAATCATCAATTTGGAATTAAGATAATTTTGTCTGGAATAGAGAGGACAGAATGGGAAAGGGGGAGAGGGCACAAGATTGTATATATATACGGCTGTATGAAGTTCTAGTCTAGAGAGGAGATGGTGGTAATCTGAAGGGAGGAAATGGCAGAAGGGATAGAGAAAAGATGTTAGATCCAAGAGAAATAAGAGAGCAGAAGTGATAGAACTGGGTGATTGGTTGGCTGTTAGGTGAGGGTGCAATTTTCCCCATGAAGGGTGCCTAGATTAGAGGTAGACAAGGATATCCAGAACAGAGCCTTGGGGAGGGATTGAGGAGCCTAGGAGGAAGTGGCCAGAGGGAAAACAGAACCATTTTAGTTTTGAGAGCTTTTCAGGAAGTGATCAGGATTATATCCTGCTGAAAAGTCAACCAAGGCAACTGAAAGGTGAAATGGATCCCTTCCCTTCCATGGAAGCATGTTACAGAATGGAAACCCCAGTGAGAGCAATTGGGGTGTAGTGGATGCAGGGCTCTAAGCAAGCGGGGTGAGGAAGTAGACTCTGCAAGTACTGGTGACTGACCAAGGAATTTGGGTCACTAAACTTATTAACATTTATTGTGTCAAGGACAGGGATTTTTAATCATCATTATTTTTTATTTAGACCTTTGACTTCTTTCATCAGAGTTTGTAGTTTTCCACATACAGACCTTTGATGTTTCGTTAGATATATTCCTAAGTAATTTATTTTGGGAAGAAGTATTGTAAGTGCTTTTTAAAAATATTTCCAATTCCAGTTCATTGCTGGCATATGGGAAAGCAATAGCCTTTTGTATATTTACCTCAAATCCTGCAACTTTGTTCTCATCACTTGTTAGTTTCAGGCTTGTTTTTAAAAAATCAGTTCTTTGGGGTTTTCTACATAAATAGTCATGCCATTTGTCAAGAAAATTGATTGTATCACTTTCTTCCCAGTCTGTATACCTTTTCTTTTGTTTCTTACTTGCATTTGCTAGGACTTCCATTATATTAGAATAAGAGTGATGAGAGAGAATATCTTTGTTTTGTTCCTGTCTCTTAGTAGTAAAGCATCTATTTTCTCACCATTAAGTATGATGTTAGTTGTAAAGTATTTTTGTAGACATTCTTCACTAAGTTGAGGAGGTTCCTCTATTCGTACTTTGCTGAGATTTTTTTTAGATCACGAACAGTTGTTGGATTTACTCATTATTTCATTTTGTTGTTGTATGGGAGTTATACATGGGGAGGGAAGTGCTGGAATCAAACCAAGAGCCTTGCACATGCTAAGCATGTGCTCTACCACTGAGCTACACTCCCAGCCTGGACCTTTTCATTATTGATTCAGCTTCTTTGATAGATATGTACCCTTCGTTCATCTTTCTCCTTTTTCTTTTCCTTATCTGCTAATTCTAACATCTAGGTCATCTATAGATCTATGTCTGTTGGTCATTTTTGCCTCACAACTGTAGATTACGTTTTTCTATTCCTTCACATATATAGCTTTATATTGTATGCTGGACTGTGGGTATAATACATTGTAGAAACACCAGATTTGTATTGCCTTCTTGTGAAGTGTTGAGTTTTGTTCTAGCAGGCATTAAATTCTGATAGATCACCTTGATCCTGGGCAGCTAGATCTTACATTTTGTTAGGCACATGTGTTTCAGCTTTTCCTTTAGTCCTGGGGCTAATCTGTTAGTGCTAGGATGTAAATTTTACTCCTAACCGTGTGGTCCTTCAGATGTCTCACTGTAAATTCCAAAATGTTTACTAAGCTCCTTCAATTTGACAGGACTTAAATTCCAAATCCTGATTATGTTACAGTGAGTAAAAATGGAACTTCTGCTCAAATCTTTCAGCTTTCCAACAGTTTTGTTTTTTGCATTTTTGGATTTTTTGAAAATACAAAATAAACTTTTTATTAGTATATATTAATTTTACAAAATAATGTGCTTCATTGTGACATTTTCATAGGGGAATACAATGCACTTTGATCATAGTCACCACTCCCCACTACCCTCTCTTATCCCTAACCACTGTTTGGACTTTTATTGGATTTTTAGCAATTCAGGGGCCAGCCAAGGAGACAAGGTCTTGCTGTGCAGCCCAGGCTGGCTTCAGACTTGGTATGCTGCCCAGGCTGGCCTTGAACTCAATCCTCCTGCCTCAGCTTCCAGAGTACTGGGATTCTGGCTGGGGATTTGAAGGAAATTTATGTGTAGATTTTGGGATGTGCTCCGTTAGGCTTGGCTTCTCTAGGACTTTCCCCCTCAATTTCCAGCACCTCTGGGAGGATCCACCTCCATTCTTCAGTTCTTTAGGCAAATAATACTGTGGATTTCTGCTAAGGGTCTGTCTCAGGATGTGCAGGCTGGGGATTGTCCTTAGTCACATCAACCTGGATTAAGCCTGGTGTGGTTCCTCCACGGAGGTTGGATCTCTTCCGGTCTCTGGCTGTTTTTCATTACTCTCTGGTGTTTTGAAATATTTCTTTGAGAGTTTTTCACCACGGGCAGGAGGACTAGTCCAATGCAAGCTCTTCCTCCACTACTAGAAGCCAAAGGAACAGACTAAGGATCCAGACTTTATTCTATAGGCTAGAAGATTTTAAATAGGCAGTAGTCTGAAGAGTTCATAATTTGAGGTGATTAGAATGGGGGTAGCTTGTAGAATGGATTGGGAGGATATAAAGAAAGCAATTGGAGAATTTTGCAGCAGTTCGAAAGAAAGGAGACAAGGGAAGAGATAAAATGGAAATGGAAAAGGAGGGTTATTTTTAAAAGGATGTAGTTCCTGCAAGCTGCCCTGGGACTTTCCACAAGAAAGGGTTCCTAAATGACCCCTGGGGATTACTGCCATTCCATTCCAGAGTCTGGCCTGGTGAAGGTTTGTCCCAGGGCGTGTCTATGGGGAGGCCTGTAGCATTTACTCACCTGATGTGAGTTCTGGAAAAATGCCCTGACTGAATTTCAGTCACTCCTGGGCTGTAGGTATCCCTGGCTCACCTGAGGGTTGTTGAGGACACCCAAGGGGTATAGGGTCTAATTTCATCTTGAGCTTGATCAGTTGTGGAATAATCTACTTGCTTCCAGCCCCTAGGTATAAAGTAGGTCTGGACTTGAGTTGGGGCAGGAAAGGGAGAATGGATTATAAATGCAGGTGGCACAGCCATTGCCTCCACATCCACTACCTGTGTCTTTTCTTTTTTGGTTTAAGGTGACTTACCTTCATTCATCTTTCCTCCCTCCTCTCTCGCTCCCTCCCTTCCTTCCTCTCTCCCTTCCTTCCTTCGTTCCCTTTTGAACTCAGTGCCTCACACATGGTTTTTGTGAGCACTTAACCACTGAGCCGTAATTCCAGCCCATGTTTTCACTTTTTGTGTTTTGAGACAGGGCCTCACTAAGTTACACAGGCTATCTCTAGCTTCAAACTTGTGATCCTCCTGCCTCTGCCTCCTGAATCCCTGGGATTAAAGGCATGCACTCTCCTCTTTTGTTATGTATACATTATTATTTTCTTAATTGTACATATTTATGAGCTACAGATTGATAATTAAGTTTATATAGAGAGTGTGCAATTATGAAATCAGGATTATTAACACTACCATCTCTTTAAATATTTAAAAATAATTTTTTGATTAACATGTAACAAAAATTGTACAAATTTATGAGGTATAGTGTGAGTTTTTAAAATTGCATATAGTGTAGCGAGATTCATTATGGGATTTTCACAAAATTGCATCCTGTATTTTGCGCTTGTTCTTGCCCTCTTTACCTCCCTGGGGCTGTTGTTAATGTTGGGCAGCCAGTTGTTCTTGACCTCTTCTACCAGCCCTCTACTTTCTCTTTCAACAGGTCAAATGGATGATGTACTGGATTATATTTGCACTGTTCACCACAGCAGAGACATTCACAGACATCTTCCTTTGCTGGTAAGTGCTCTAGGAACTGGGAAGTTTCAAAGGATGATTTTACCCAGTGCGGAGGGAAGGTGGGAAAAGGCTGAAACCTTACCTCAGCCTGGAGGGACAGGGCAGGGATGTTAAGTGGAACATTTCTAATAAATTAGTTGATAAAAGTGGTGCAAATAATTTTTATTAAATGACCTTATATGAGCAGGTTTTGTTCAAGGCACTGGGGACATAATAATAGGCAAGACAGGCACTGCTCCTCAATTGCTGGGGTTGGTAAGAAGCATTCATACATCAAAAACAAGAACAAAAAAAGAACAAAAGAAACAGCATGAAATAAATAAAAACAGTATGAAATAAAATCTGAGTTTCCTTCCCACACCATATATCCCCACCGTAACCACTACTCACAGTTTCGTGTCCTCTTAAAAAATATGTGGGTGTGTTTATACATACACTCCCACATTTTTTATTTTTTAACAATAGTATTATAGTAGATATAAGAGTTCTTGCTTTGGTTATTGAATTTATTTTGGAAATAATTTCATATGAATATAAATACATTTGCCTATGTCAACATAAGTATTTAATAGCACGTTGTATTTCATGGTATAGGTGAAGCATGACTTATTTAACTAATGTCCTTTTGATGGACATTTAAGTTGGTTCCCTTTTTTTTTCTCTTGTAAGCAATACAGCTATTTCTAGCACTAGAGCAATTAAAAAACATTAAGCTCGGTCTTTGTATTGATGCATTAAACTAGGTCTTTCTCAGGTGAAAGAGGCTGTGAATAATATCTAGTGGCCTGTTCCTATTCACAGGGCATGAGTTTGTGCATATGTGAATGCACACTAAAAATTGTATGGACAATACACTTAGCCAGAGTTGTTTCTACAACATAGGATTGTGGGGTTGGTCTTACATTTGCTGTGTTATATGAATATTTTATCATAATCATGTATCATCAGAGATAATAATAAAGATATTTCCATTTTGGAGAAGAAAAGGTTCTTACCCAAAAAGGACTGATGTGAACTTACCTTCTGGGATGTTCTAGACCAAGGAACAGACCAAAACAGCATTTCTCTGAGTCCTTGTTTGGTCAATGGACTTAATTCTCTTAGTATGAAGTCTTCATCCTGAGGAGTCTGGCTTTCATCTACATGGGGAGAGACGGATGTCTCAGCCATGGTGGCCTCAAGCTGTAGGGCAGGAATCTGAATTACCTGATGCAGTACACTTGTGCCTTCCTGCCCTCTCCTGTACCCACAATGCAGCCGACTCCTGACAGACTGAGCCTTCCTAAGAGGAGAGAGAATACTGCTGTGCCATCCTTGGTCTGCCCCAGACCCCAGAGGCTGGCACTAGGAGTCAGGCTGTTGTGTGACAGCTGCATCAGAAAGGCTTCCGTCTGACTCATGGAGATGCAGGCAACTGACTCAGCCCAGCCAAAACCATGTAGTCCATTAAACAGTGTGTTGTGCCATATCTCCCAATGCACCCCGTGTCTCCTACTGTCCTCATGTCTTTCTCATGAACATCAGGGGCAATAATGTTAGTCTCAGGCGCTCTCAGTAAGGGGTATTGACGTGTCAGCTGCGCTGCTCTTTGCTGGGTGGGAATCCCATCTAATGATGGCTGTGTTCCTCCCTGATAACTGGGAAATGCCCTTCCCCATTGCATGGTGTTAGAGTTTCATAGCTGCCAATTGCTCAGCAACTATTTTTGGAGTTGATTTGTTTTTTTCATTGTTGTTATTGTTTTATTTTGTTTGGTCTTATGTGTGAGACAGAGTCTTGCTGTGTAGCTCAGGTTGGCCATGAACTCACTATGTAGCCGAGGCTGGCCTCCAACTCACAATCCTTCTGCCTCAAACTCCTGGGTGCTGCAATTAGAATTGTGCACTGCCATTCCTGACCTACGGGATTTAGCTCAGTTGGTAGAGTGCTGCGCTGCAGTCTCTGAGGTCCCGAGTTCAATTCCCAGCACTGCAAAAATGGGAGAAGGGCCTGGCAATCCACTCCCAAGGCAATCCCGAAACAGTCAGCCACTGAAAACCCTATGAGAGTCGCTATGAGTCAGATACTGACTCGACGGCACCTAACAACAACAACAACAACAATTCCTGACTTAATTTGATTTTTATTTGAGGAGGCATATTAGTTTTCTTTTGCTGCTATAACAAATTACCTCCAATTTACTCCCTTAGAAGAACACCAAGTTATTATCCCACAGTTACTAGAAGTTAGAAGTCCAAGTGAAATGAACTGAGTCTTCTGCTCAGAACTGTACGAGGCAAAAGTCAAGATGTGGGTCAGTGTGGGTGCTATCTGGAGGCCCTGGGGAAGATTCCTCTTTCAGCCTCTATCAGCTTGTTGTCAGTGTTCAGTTTCTTGTGGCTGAAGGACTGTGGTATCCCTTTTTTTATATATATATACCATGCCCTTCATCTTCAAGCCAACAATGGCGCATGAGGGATCAGCACCTTTTCTGTAAAGGTCCAGAGAGTAAATATTTTGAGCTCTCAGGGAGGTATACTCTTTATTACAGCTACCCAACTCTACCGCTGTAACAGGAAAGCAGCCATAGACCATATGTCAATGAGTGAGCATGGCAGTGTTCTAACAAAACTTCATTTATAAAAATAGGTGCCAGGCTGGATTTGCCCCATGGACCATAGGTTATTGGGACTTCTGGATCTGTTCTAGCAAACAACAAAGACTGCCTCTGGCTAACATAAGGAAAAGAAAAGAAAACAATGAGGCTTTGTTGGGAGATGGCTGTAATAGCCCCCCAAATGGAAAGAAATCAGTAAAACTGAACTCTGGAAGGAGAGGAGTCAGACCACCTCAGGGACCCTCACACTGAAGCTTAAGGACTCCGTGTCTGTCTTTTGCTGTTAACCCCTCAGCATTGTTTATGCCCATGCTGTAGGCCCTCTACTTCCAAATTTCACTCTCCTGTGATCTAGAGATTACTTAGTACTAATACTTCCTCCTCAGTACTTCCTTACTAGTACTTAGTACTTAGTTGTGATCTAGAGATCATTTAGTATAAACTGGGCCACCAGGATCCTGCCCATTTGTGTCTTGCATGGAGGTCAGGGGTGGGAGGAAAGTTTCTAGGGAGGATGGTCCTACCACAAGTTTTTGTAGAACCTTCCTTGTGCTGGTTCTGTGCAGGCATGGGGTGCCCAGAACAGTATCTCCCAGCACCCAGGGCATTTCCAACCCCCATGAGGTGCAGGCATGTGAGCACATCTGTTTTTCTTCCTCCATCTCATCCTTTTCTCTGTCCTAGAGTAGATGGTCCTTTACCTCTTTGGTCCTCTCTTCTCCTGTGGGTGAGGGACAATATTCTTTCTTCTCATGGGGTGTCTATGTGTGTCCTTCAACCTCCCTCCCCCCCTTGACTTCCTCCTGTCTTTTCCTAGCTAAGATGTACAGCCTTTTCCCTACCCAAAATCTCTTTCCACCCTGGAGAGGTAAGGAGGTAGGTTTCCCATTTATGCTCTGCGGCTTGAGACCTCAACAGCAGCTCCCAGCTGGCTTCCCAGGGAGTCTTCTCAGCATCCAGCACACTCCATCCCTACAGTCACCAGAAATTTTCATTCCCTCTGCTCTCTAAAACTTAAATCCCATTTCCTCACTGACCCTGTTCAGGGCAGTGGGCCCTCACCCACCAGAAGAGAACCTAGGCGATTCCTGAGAGGTTCATTTTGGATCTATTAAGGTAGAGGTAGGGGCTGGGATTTAGCTCAGTGGGTAGAGCGCTGCGCTGCAGTCTCTGGGGCCCCGAGTTCAATTCCCAGCACCGCAAAAATGGGAGAAGGGCCTGGCAATCCACTCCCAAGGCAATCCTGAAGCACTCAGCCATTGAAAACCCTGTAAGGGTCGCTATGAGTTGGATACCGACTCGACGGCACCTAACAACAACAACAACAAGGTAGAGGTAAAGCCAGGCATGGTGGTATGCACCTTTAATCCCAGCGACTGGGGAGGCAGGAAGATTGCAGGTTCGAGGCCAGAGGCAGCCTGTGGAATTTAGTAAGACCCATTCTCAAAAATACAAAGTAAAAAATGGGCTGGGAGTGTGGCTCAGTGGGTTGAGCACTTGCAAAAAAGCATGTGTGAGGCTCTGGGTTCAATGCTCCAAAATTGTGCAAAAAAGAAGTTAATACCAGATAAATAGTAAGGAAAACCCTGGGGTGAACTCTGGGGAGCAACCAAAGGAAATTTGGGAAGAGCTAAAACCCTTGTCCTCACTAGGACTTTGTTCATGCTTCCATTGTAACATGCTGCCTTGTTATGGGGTCACCTGTCTGTCTTAGCTCTCCTACTGAATGACACACATCTAAGGGCAAAGATTTCCCATACCGTGCTCTGCACATCCCTTTCCATTTGTAGCTTTTCAGTGGGATTTCCCCAAATGAATGCATCAGAGAATGAAACAACCAACCAATCAATAGGCAGGTATCTTAGTCAGCTAGTGGGCAAGAAAAGAGCTGGAGGAAAGAAATAGAAAGAAAATGTGGTGATTGCTAATCACCACATTTGGGTAGGAAGAAGGCTTGCGATTCTGGTTTTGCTACTAAGAAAACACTCAGAAGTGATACTGGATGTGCAGGAACTTTCATCTCTGCGGAAATGAAACTGAGGCATGAAAGCACAAACTTCCCAGTCAGAGTTTAATTGGGAATGGAAGAAAGTACAGGTTGGGGAGATAGGGAAATGGGAGCGGCACTGAATAGTACAGGTTGGCCCGCAGACAAAGGAGAAGGGAGGTTTTTATTTATGTGCAAGGTTTGTCAGGGTTAGTTTCTCATTAGCCATGGACATAATCTCAAAAGCTGATTTCTCCTTGTAAACATCCTGGCCTTGAGGAGAAGGCAATCAGTTTGTCCTAGGAGCTGTTACATTCCTTCCACCGGAATCCCATCCTGCCTTCTGATAAGGATGGGCTCTGTAGCTGCTAAGAACACATGGGAGGAGGTGGAAGAAAACATGTATATTTTTGTTTTTAATGAGGATCCGGTCTGAAGGCCCAAGAGATAGCTGGGCACTGTGGCACACGCCTATAATCCCAGTGATTTGGGAGGTTGATCATGAGTTTGAGGCCAGATGCAGCCTATGCAATTTAGCAAGACCCCATCTGGAAATAAAAAGATAAAAAAGTGAGCTAAGGGTGCAGCTCAGTGGTAGAGCGGTTACCTAGCATGTGTGAGACCCTGGGTTCAACACCCCTAGTACAGCAAAAGAAAAACAACAACAACAACAATAAAGGCCCAGGAGTTTGTCTTTTATCCCTTTTTGGGATCCCTAACAGTCTTATTCTCATCTGGTTTGTTTTAGGGGATATTATGGTGAAGTCTTGCTGACTTTATCAGTGCGTCTGGATTTTGAGGCCAGTAACATCGTTCAGGGGAGGAAGGAGATGGAGACGAACAGACTCTGTGTCTCTTATTTCTTGTATTAATTAATTAATTAATTTATTTTTTTAGAAATTTTTAATGTACATCATTGACATGCTTTTCGTTGTGACAATTTTATAGGTTACCCCTTACCCTCCTCTATGTTTCCCCCCTCCCCCCTTCCTATCTAAGTTTCCCATCCAAGTCTTCTCTATCTTTTACTATATAGTATTTTTCTATATGTCCTTGGGTTCAATTGATTTATTTTTTGATACAGGGTCTTGCTATGTATCATAGGCTGACCTCAAAATCTCCATGTAGTCCAGGCTTGCCTTGAACTTGTTTCTCCTGATCAGCCTGCTCAGTGCTCGGATTACAGGTCTGCCTCACCATGCCTAGCTACACCATACTTTTTATTATTTTTAAATAATAATAATAATAATAATAATATTATATTAATAATAATAACATAATAACATAATAACATAATAATATATAATAATATAATAATTATATTTATTATTATTATTATTATTATTGTTATTATTATTATTATCATCTGTGGTACTAGAGGGCTGAACCTAGGGCCTTGTGCATACTTTAGAAGGGCTCTACCACTGAATTGCTCTCCCAGCCCCCCCCCTTTTTTTTTTTTTGTGGTACTATGGGGATTGAACCCAGGGCCTCGCGCCTGCATGCTCTGCAAGTGCTGGACCACTGAGCTGCACCTCAGCCCATTTTTTTTTACTTTTTTGAGACAGGGTCTCGCGAAATTACGCAGACTGCCTCTGGTCTTGAACTTGCGATCCTCCCGCTTCCGCCTCCCTAGCTGCTGGGATTACAGGCTTACAGGCGTGCACCACCACGCCTGGCCCTCCCAGCCCCTTTTTCATTTTTTATGTTGAGACAGGGTCTCACTAAATTGTTCAGGCTGTCTCTAGCCTCAAACTTTCGATCTTCCTACCTCCACCTCCGGAGTCACTGGGATTACCGGCATGCACCCTCCACACCCAGTTTACACTATGCCTTTAATGAGTAACAGATTATTTGATAAGGCCCAAGAAGGGCATGTGCCTTTTGTCCCAAGGGTGGTCCCTGATTATCTCAATAGGAGGCTTATTGTTTTTAGGTGCTGTCAAGGTAGGTCCAGCTCATAGTGACCCTATGTACAACAGAATGAAACACTACCCAACACTGTACCATGCACACGATCTTTTTATGTTAGAGGCCATTGTTGCAGTCACTGTATTTCTTCTCATTTTGAGTTGTGCCACATCAGCAAATGGAGGTCCCAGGGGCTTTATCCCATTCCCATCATTAAGGTCAACTTTTCTTTGAAGAGGCAACTCTTCCCCACTTGTTTCTTGACTGCCTTCCATCATGGGGGGCTAATTTTCTGGCATTACATTTGACAATGCTTCTCTGCTATTCATAGGGTTTTCAATGGCTAATTGTTTCCAGAGTGGGCTGCCAGGTCCTCCCTAGTCTGTCTTAGTATAGAAGCTCAGCTAAAACCTGTTCACCATGGGTGACCCTGCTGTTATCTGAAATACCAGTGGCATAGCTTTTGGCATCACAGCAGCACGCAAACCCCCATAGCACAAGAAGCTGACAGACACATGGGGGCAATAGGAGGCTTCTTTTAACAAAAATCTTGAGAAGGCTAGGAATCCTAGCATGCTATAATGACTTCCTTTGTTATGCTTTGGATACTTACACCATCTTTCCACCTAAGGATCAAACCCATTATGTTGTGATTCTTCTACAACTGGTGGATTTCCCTTGCCCCAGATACCTTCAGAGGATGCTACCCTACCCAGGGTGAACAGGGAAATGTAGAGTAACACTCATATAGTCCAGAGGTAACACTCATATAGTCCAGTGATAGGGGGAAGCACCCCAGGGCCAGGCCTGCAGCCCCTTTACTCTGATACCTGCATTTGGCACTGGAGATCTCTGTGGTCAGCAAGACAAAGCCTGGGAAATCAACCCAGTAGATTGGGAGCCAGGAAAGTTTTCAAAGGCTGCACCATCATGAATGCAATAGAAAGGAAAGAAGCCAAAGAACAAGGATGGTCTGTTGTAGGCTAGCCAGGAAATCAAGAGGGCCTGGGCTGTCCTGAAGGAGGACTCAGGATCTAATATGCAAATGTGTCCCAGAAGCCCTAATCTTGTAGCCTGCGACAGAGGCTCTTACTACTGGCCATATACTGGGATGGTGTGGCTATGGGAAGTCAGATACTGTTACTCAAATTTGCACAGAGGTGCCACTTCTGTCTATAAATAAAGTCCATGCAGATCCAACCCCTGGCCATTTATGCTACATATATATTTGCGTATATATGTAAAAAAGCATGCACAAGCTGGTTCACTTGCAGCTTGGCATAGTAGCCAAAGTTTGTTATCCTATTGATTATCCATTCATGGGGATCTGGGAGGTGCTCATGTACCCTATGCAGCCATTAAGAGGACTGAGGCAGCTCTCCAGGTGCTGGAATATGAGACAGCCTCCAAGGTATGCTGTTCAATCTGCGTGTTAGGAAAGCCAATGTGGGGCTGGGGATATAGCTCAGTGGTAGAGTGCCTGCCTAGCATGCATAAGGCCCTGGGTTTGATCCCTAGCACCACAAAAAAGGAAAGGAGGTGTATAGAATGCTCCTATGTATATAGAGGGCAATTAAGGGAGTCACATGCATCCACGTGATTAAATATGCCTCCTCAGCACTGCAAAAACAGGAGAAAGATGTGGCAATCCACTCCGGAAGCAACCCCAAAACAATCAGCCAATGAAAATCCTATGGGAGTCTCTATACGTTGGACCCAACTCAGTAATAGGTACTAACAACAACAAGCCACAGTCTACTTTTCAAAGGGTGCACCAGAAACTGGTAATATTTTTGCTTTTAGAAAAGGGACTAGCAGTCAGGGGTGGAAGGACACTCTGTGGTATACTCTTTTTGACTTTTAGAATTTTTTTTTTTTCACTGTGTCTTTTACATAATAAAAGGGCTGCAGTGCAAGAGGCCCCTGGGATAGTCTGTGTATCTTGTGTTGGTGTATGAGCATTTGCTTTCCCCTTGGGGCTGGTAAATAGTTGTTTCAGAGCAAAAGTTCCGCCATTATTAGTCACCAGAGTGTCTCATTGTGGGAGGATCATGACTCTGTTCTTTTAGCCCCTCTGTTCTTTGGCTGTGAAACATTAAATAGTCTTGCCCTGAAAGTTCCCCAAGTGGCTAAAGGAATACTCAGGAAGAGCCTGCAGAGGCAGAAAGCACAGGCCCCCAGACCTTGGTGAAGAAAGGAGGAGAGGGTGGAGCTGTGATCTGGGGAGATGTACATGAGCCTTAAAGGGCTCTGAAATGACTTGCTAGAAATTGATCTTTTTAAAATTTTCAGCTCCCTTATCCAGGGATGATGCCTAGGAAGGACTTACTTTTCTGATCCCTCTGATAGTGCAGGGGATCTTCTCCCTCATAGCATCACGTCTTAAGGATAATTGAGGTTTAACCAGATGTAACAAGACATGCAGACCTGGAAATAACTGTCATGAAGGAAGAAGTTTGTTACACTTGCAGGTCCCAAAAACAGGAAGCATGTCCTACTGTATCTCACAGGGCCACACAGGGAAGCACCAGGGTGGATCAAGAGGCAGAGGGAGGACATGGGATGAGAGCCTTTGTTGTGGGTTCCACAGGAAGGAGTGGAGGAGTCAGGGTAAGCAGGTTTGGAGTTGCTATTTCAAAGAGTTCTGTGATACAGGGGCTACTTCAGGCCGTCTGGCATCTAATCCTGGGGTGAGTGAAGCAAGTGGTCTGAGGCATAGATCCCAGTATTGGAGGTGGCTGGAGTGTGGGCTCTGGATTGGTTGACTTGTTTATGAAAGATATACTTGCTGGTGAGTTCCTTACTATTTCTAGGAATAGTAAGGCTCACCCTCATAAGGGTGCTTCCTCCAGCATCAGCAAGGCCTAAGATGTCAAACCATTAGAATATAGAAAATAAAAAGACATGGTTAATAATGCCTCAGGACGGCAAAGTATGGTTGCACAGGTTGTTCACAGTACCAGTTATCTGACTGAGGAGATGAGTAGGGTTGAAATCTAGACCAGGCTCTGCTTGCCAAACCATGTACTCACAGAACTACATCGAGTTAAAGGGGCTGGGCTTTTTCAAATATGTTTGAAGCCATTGTGTAGACTAGCAGATACCCACCACAGAGCTTTTTCCAGGTTCCTATTCTGTGTTACTTGTGATTATTTTATTGGCCTTTTTCTCTGGCTGAACTCCCAGTTCCAAGCATTCCAGAATCTTGTCTATGTTTCTGGAAGCTCCAGGAAGGCAGAAATCAGATCTTTGCTCATAATTGTCTCCCTAACATCTGACACAGCTGGCATAAATAGGTGCTCAGGGGAGTGTTTGTGGGACAAATAAATGAATGGGTTTGAGGGTGTACAGGACTTTAAACTCTAGAATTGTGTGTTACTTGCACCTCAAGCTCTTTTGACACCACTTTCTTTTGGCACCAAAAAAGATCAAGATCTATTTTCCTGGCATTGACTTGGTTAGGGTGAGAAGCATTCTATTCCCCAGCAGAAGTTGGGCTCCTATCCCTACCTCTTTTTGGGCCATAAAGGGGATGATTTTATTCTCAGCCTAGAGAGGCTTGTCAGTTCAGCCGTGCTATGGTTCACCCAGTGTCTGCGTCTTTCTGGCCATGAGTGAAGAGTGAATGGAAAAGTGCCCAGGCACAGACCTGGTCTAATGCTCCAGCCTCTGTGCACTGGGCCATGCGGGAAGCACCAGGCAGAAGCCAGCCAGGGCCACAGGGCGATAGCTGGAGTGAACCTGGGTTCCAGGTTTGCTTGTGCAGCAGAAGGACACCCAAGCCGGCTTTTAGGCATAGCCAGTGGTTGTGGTATGTGTGCATGTGTGCATACACCTCTCATTGGTGGACGGCAACGAATCCTGGAACTTTGCAGCTGTGTGCGGGCAGGAGAGGCATCCTGCCAATCTGGGTCTTGTCCTTTGGAGGCCAAGGCATTGCTGTAGAGAACCTAACAATGTATTTTCTTCTCTTTCCAGGTTTCCATTCTATTATGAACTAAAAATAGCATTTGTAGCCTGGCTTCTGTCTCCCTACACAAAAGGCTCCAGCCTGCTGTACAGGAAGTTTGTACATCCCACTCTGTCTTCAAAAGAAAAGGTAATTTATGTTGCTTCCAGCAGGTGAAAAATAAAAGTGATAAATTGAAATAGCAGATGATTTTATTGCAGGAGATTCCTTGATTGATTGTTTATCCCAGTGAGTTGTTCCCTCTAATCTCTTTTTAAAAGTTGTTTCTGTAACCCTTTATCTTTTAAAAAAAATATTTACAATTATTATTCTTTGTCTTTTTATCTTGAGACAGGGTCTCGCTAAGTTAAACAGGCTGTCTCTAGCTTCGAACCTGCCATCCTCCTTTCTCTGCCTCCCAAGTTGGTAGGATTATAAGTGTGCGCCACCATGCCTGGCTTTATTATTATTATTTTAATTGTATATATCTATGAGGTATAGCATGATTATTCAATACATATATGTAATTTGTGATGATCAAATCAAGGTAGTTAGCATTCTATCTCCTTACAATATTTTTTTAGTTTTTTTTTTTTTTTTTTTTTTTTTTTTTTTTTTTTTTTTTTTTTTTTTTTTTTTTTTTTTTTTTAGTTTTTGTTGAAGATGCAGTAACCATATGTATTTATGAAGTACAGTAAGGTATTTTAATACATGTGTACAATGTATACTGATCCAATCAGGCTAACCAATGTTTATACCTTCTTATTATTACTTTATGTTTAGAGGCTTCGAGTTCTTCTCCTCTATTCAGTAAAAGTTATTGTGAACTATAGTCACCCAACTGTGCTGTAAACTGAAGCTTATTACTTCTGTCCAACTGGGTTTGGGTACTGTACCCACTGTCCAACTTTCTATATCCCTTCTCCCCACTTCCCTTCTCAGACTCTGTTCTGCCTTCAGGTCGACTTTTTTAGTATCCACATTTGAGAGAGAATATATAATATTTGTCTTTCTGTGACTTACTTCACTTATCTGTCTTTCTGACTTACTTCACAAGGAATGTTCTATCCATTTTGCTGTGAATTATAGGATATCATTCTTTTTATGACTGAATAATATTGCACTGTGTCTATATACCATATTTTCTTCATTTCTTCACTCATTGATGGGCATCGAGGTTGATTCCATATCTTAGCTATCATGAATCCTACAGCAACAAAATGAAGGACAAAAACCATATGATTACCTTGGTAGATGCAGGAAAAAATATTTTATAAAATTGAACATTCTTTAATGATAAAAACTCTCCACAAATTAGGTATAGAAGGAATATACCTCAACATAATAAAGGCTATATGTAACAAACCCACAGCCTGTATCACACCGAATGGGGAAAAGCTGAAAACTTTTCTTCCAAAATCTGGGGTGTAAGATAAGGATATCCACTCTTATCACCCTTATTTGTTTAGAGAATGATTTACTGGGCTGGAGATTTAGCTCAGTGGTAGAGCCCTTGCCTAGCAGGTGTGAAGCCCAGGGTTTGATCCCCAGTACCAAGAAGACAAAAAACAAATGACTAAAAAAAAAAAAGAAAGAAAGAAAAGAAAAAAAGTGATTTATTTATTTATTTTGTGACAGTATTTTGCTTTGTTGCCCAGGCTGACCCTGAACTCATGATCCTGCTTCCACCTCCCAACTACTGGAATTACAAGCATGTGCTACCACACCAGGCTTGCCACTCTCATTCAACTTAGTACTGGAAGTCATAACCAGGCAGTTTTGCAAGATAAATAAATAAAAGGCATAAAAGTAAGAAGGAAAGTAAAAAGTAAGAGGAAGTCACATCTGTTTGCAGATGATATAATCATGTATATAGAAAAACCCCAAAACTCCACCCTAAGACTGATAGAACTAATAAATGAACTCAGTAAAGGTACAAGATGAAAAATTGATGTGTAAAAATCAGTAGAAGTTGGCCGGGCGCAGTGGCACACACCTGTAATCCCAGCGGCTGGGGAGGCGGAGGCAGGAGGATCGCAAGTTCAAGACCAAATTATGCAGTCTGCATAATTTAGTGAGACCCTGTCTCAAAAAGAAAAAAAAAAAAATGGGCTGAGGGTGCAGCTCAGTGGTCCAGCACTTGCAGAATATGCAAGCGCAAGGCCCTGGATTCAACCCCCAGTACCACAAAAAAAAAAAAAAAGAAAGAAAATCAGTAGAAGTTTTGGTTTGTTTTGCGTGCTGAGGACCAGTTGAATCCAGGGCTTGTATATGCAAGGCAAGCACCCTACCACTGAGCTATATCCCCAGGCATAGTAGCACTTTCTATACTCCAGTGACAATATTGCCAAGAAGAGATCATGAAGGTAATCTCTTTTTAAAGTATTTTTGGACATATTTAGAAATTCTGTGTTATTCTATGAAAGATACTATTTATCATTATTGATTATAACACATTTCCATAAACTAAAATGAAAGAAAACCTTCATTCATAATTTAACTCCATAGTTTGAACTTCCTTCCTATTATCATACTTAGTCCCTGTCCTGTTGCACATATGAATTTTGTGTGTGTGTGTTTGATGATGGAGATCCAACCCAGGGCTTCCAGCATGATAGGCAGACACTCTGCCACTGAGCCACATCCCTAGCCACATTATAATTTTTACATAGACTATTTACAATTTTAAAAAATACTTTTAAAGCTTAAAATAAACCAAGTATGGTGGTGTATACCTATAGTTTCAGCTACTTGGGAGGCTGAAGCAGGAGGACTGCTTGAGTCCAGGAGTTCAAGGCCAGCCTGGGCAAAATCGTGAGACCTTGTCTCAAAAACAAACAAGCAAATAAACAAACAAAAACCTGCACATAGATAAAATATTTCTACTCTGAGTTCTTAAACATGTTTGCATGTATAATCTATATCTGCATGGTCTTCATAATGGTCCACGATGTTAGAATTGTTCCTTTACTGCTAGATATTTACATCAGTCTACTTTCTTCCTGTTAAAGATAATTCTGCAAGGAACACCACCATGCATAGAGTTTACTTCCTTCCGTTATCTTAGAATAAATCATCAAGAGCTGGATTATTGAGTCAAGAGTCCAATATTGTGTAGTTCATTAATTATATTATTTGCTAACCTGATTGTGTAGTAGAATTCTTTAAAGTAAGCTGGGTATGTTGGCACATTCCTATAATCCTGGCACTTGGGTGCCAGAGGCAGGAAGATTGACACAGTTCAAAGCCAACCTGGGGTACATAGTGAGTTCCAGGCCAGCCTGAGTTATGTAGTGAGACACTATCTTAAAAAAATAAAAATTAAATTAAAAAGGAACTCTGTAGGGGACTCCTATTGGTATATTCATTTCTGTAGTTTCTGAAAGTTGTATGCTTTAGGCTTCTTGTAGGGGAAGTTGTTGGGGAACACAGCAGTTGGAGAGTAGGCTGCTGTTGATGGTTCAGAAAATCCCTCTAGGAACTAGGACCACAGCACTTGTCTCAGAAGGCTGGAGTTAGAGGAAAGGATCTCTGTCTTGACCCGGTTATCAGACCCCACTCTTTCTGCTTCCCTTTCCCAAATACTCCCCTGAAGTTGTCAATGTCTTTTCTACTGAAGTGAAGGTGAGTGCCTCTTAAGAGCTGCCCAGAATCACTTCCAGAGTGGATGGGTCACAGTTAGAGGGCTTGCTGATATAACTTCCTGAGGAAGCATTGAACAGGGAATCTAGAAGGGGCTGTAGATCCTTCCTGCCTGCCTCAAGACAAAGGAAATGCACTAACTTGCTGAACTTCAAACAAGACCAAGGCCACATATCATTATCTTACTGAACTCTGAAATGAATGTCTATGGTTACAAAATAGTTATTTTCTTAAAACAATGACAACCACAAAACAACCCCAAATAAGAAAATAAATAAAAAGAAATAAACAGAATAAACCACACTTGATCTAAATTTGAACTAAACCAATATTGAACTTGGCTTTGGTCCCCGAAGGAGACCTCAGTCATGTTTTCCACCCCATGTTTACCTTGGTGGATGACACTGTATGATTGGAACTTCTTTTATTTTAACATCTCTAAGCTGATCCCCTTTATCAACAAAAATAACATCCATTTCTTTCTGCATCCAGTCCCTTCTGTTGATATATATGTGGGGCACTTTTTGATTATAGAATTAAATAGTTATAGAAGAACAGAATTTTAGAACTACAAGGGCCCCTCCCTTGGAAGGTAAGGAAGACAACAGTGGTTCTTGCTTATTGAAGGCAGCCATTGTGTTAGATGCTTTACAGGGATTACCTCAGTTTATCTGCATCATATGCCACAAGTTGGGTGTCATCGTTATCCTCATTTTCCAGAATATAAAACTCTATAGAGAGGCAAAGTATGGAGCTAGGCATATAATCCCAGCAAACCAGAGGCTGGGGTAGGGGGATCCCAGTTCAAGGCTAGCCTGGGCTATGTAGCAAGATACACAAGAGAGAGAGAAGCCAAGTATGCCAAGCTCTGACAGCAGTTAGTGGCAGGTCTGAGGTTAGAGGCTCCGTTCTTGGTATTCTCTCACCCTAGGTTCTTTCAGTGTCTTACAGAGTGGCTATGCATAGAAAGCAGGATTGTCCACATCCCTAGAAGTTAGAGGGCCTTTAGAAAAAAATCCCGGGGTCTTGCTGGGTCAGTAAGTTGCTATTTTTTCAGAATTCCCTTTGCACTCCCTGTATCATTTCTGTCTTTCTCCATCCTCCTGTCTGCACACAGATCCTCCAAGTGTCTATGATGTTTCAGGCCCAGTGAGAATCAGTGCTCAGGAAAGCTGCCAAGCCCAGCACTCCAGAGAAGAGAACAGAAACAGAGATTTATTTGAGCGTGCCAACTCAGTGTGCCTTTGCTTTTCCATTGACAGGAAATTGATGATTGCCTGGTCCAAGCAAAAGATCGAAGTTATGATGCCCTCGTGCACTTTGGAAAGCGGGGCTTGAACGTGGCAGCCACAGCAGCCGTGATGGCTGCTTCTAAGGTACTGTGCCAGACCCTGACCACCAGAATGGCCAGGCATCTCAGTCTTCCCTGCCTGTCATCCATCCAGCTCACAGAGGACAGCTGAGGACCAATCAATAGCTCATCTTCTTGGGGGCCTTTTGAAAATCTGTTGAGAAAAAATGGTGAATCTTATCCCCAGAATTCTCATTCTCATATTCTCTCTCTCTCTCTCTCTCTCTCTCTCTCTCTCTCTCTCTCTCTCTCTCCACACACACACACACACACACACACACACACACACACACACATAATGTATGTAATATCAAAAGGTTTCCAGAGCCCTGAAGCGGCCTATGGGTCCCAGGTTAAGAACCTCTGGCCTACCTGTTGCTGAAGCCTGGGAGAAGGAGCAGAGAGAAGGGGAGAGAGGGAGAGGTCACCTCTCTGCAGCTCCCCAGGGTGCACTGAGAAAATCACCTGAACTCTAAATGGACAGGTGTAAAGACCTCCTGAGCAAGTGGGTAGATTCGTGCTCATGTGGCCCAACAGATCCAGGAGAGGGCTCCAGGGTCCCCAAGTGAGTTCAGTGGTTCCAATGTGGAAGACAATGACTACACAGCAGTAGTAAGTGAAGTGGAGATGGTTTGAAACAAACCTGTCTCATGAGACACGGAGATATAATCATTCTTTCTCTTTTCCCTCCAGCCCTTTAAAAAATCTCTCTGTGTTCCTTCCTAGCTTCTTACATACACTCTCTTTGTCATTGTCAATTTCTCACTATGTCCTCAGACCTGAGCAATTGAATTGGTAAAATATTTCTGTGGATTCAGCAGAGTAAATTCAGCAGATTGCCCTAGTGTTTCCTGGTGACAACCCCTTCCCTGGAATTCAGGTGCAGAGTAGGGGTCTATGGTCAACAGTTACACTGATAGTTGAGAAGACACTATGGTTGGGAGCTGGGCTGTATTAGCAAAAGGAGGTTCCAAGTCCTGAATAGTGAGGCCAGGGCTTGGGGACTGAAGTGGTGGGACAGTGGAAGGGTTTAGGAGAGGACAATTGATAGCAATCTTGGTGCTCTGTGGGCTTTGAGTGGATGGCAGGGTGGAGCATGTAGAGAACCAGCTAGGTCAGGGGACTGAGTCCTGAACCACGGAGAAACACATTGGGCACATTTCTTGGAGAAGAATTCAGCACACGTGGCTGAATGGTGGTTTCCAAAGCATCTTCTGCCTGAAGTCAGGAAGTGCTGCAAACAGAGGCTGGGCAAGAAGGGTGGAGAACCAATGGGAACAAGTCCATTTCAGACAGGACCAGCTCCTTCTGTCACACAAAACAGTGGGGATGTGTCTGTGACTCCATATAGCGGGTACCTGCTGAGCCCCTGCCCACCTTGATACATAAGTGCTGAGAAGGTAGTGGATCCCAGAGAGCATCTTTGCAGGAGAAATTCCACTTTGGTAGCTCTATCAGAATTTATCAGCTCTATCCACTTTGGGAACTCTATCAGAATTTATCAGCTCTATCCACTTTGGGAGCTCTATCAGAATTTAAAAAGAGCAGCAAATCCCAAGACCTTCTGCAGCCAGGCACTTCACAACAGCTCAAACGTGAGAGAAGCTCCAGACAGTCCAAAACTTACCTCAGGAAACAGCTGCTCATTAGTTCCTTCCAGTTGGACTCAAGTAGTGCTGTTGAATTTGGTTTCAGATGAGAAAATGTTCTCCTTTGGGGGACCTCTGCTTTTTCTCCCATAACATAAATATCTAGAGAGAGAAAACACATCATCTCTTCCAAAAGTAATGCCTTCTATTTTTGAAACAGATGTGTACTTTAAAAAGAAAGGGGGGGGGGAATAAATAAATCTAAAACTAGTCAGGCTGCAGTATACATCATAGTTTCCATAACAACAGTAGACAGCACCAGGCAGGATCAGAGGCTGATAACTCACCAGTGGGTCCAAATCTGGCTCTCATGCCCAGACCACCAGGAAACCTTTGCGTTTTGATTTTCATTAGATTCTCAGATGTGCTGAATCAGAATCTCAGGCAATGGGCCTATGAATCTCTATTTTTAACAAGTTCCCCAGGTGATTTTTTTAAAAAGAGCCAGCTCAATACAGGTCACTGCCTGAGGGCCCTATTCAGAACCAAGAGCAAAGGTGATGAGGGTTAAACCAGTTAATTTTTATACCTTTCCTGGGATGCAAATTTAGCTCCTTAATATTATTAACCTTGAGAATGAGGAAAGCAATGTGTGTGTGTGTGTGCGTGCGCGTGTGTGTGTGTCTGTGTGTGTGTGTGCGTGTTCCCAGAACTTTATACCGTTGAGAAATCACTCATGTGTCAAGGAGTGATGGGAATAAGTGCTGAGAAATTCATTGTTAAGTGATTTCATGTCATGCAAGCATCAGAGTGTACTTACACAAATCTAGGTGGTGTAGCCTACCATACATTGAGGCCAGATGGCGCATACCATCCTATATGTGGTCTGTCATAGACTGCAGCATTGTTTTGGAGCACATGATTCTTCTGCCAGGTGACAAGATCAAGAAGTCATTCCTCCCTCCATTTTCTGCTCTTTTCCCCATCTTCTGATGGCTCCCAGGTTGATACTACTGAGCTAAAATAGAAGAATGAAAGACCTTTTGACCACACTAATAGTTAATCCTTTTAAAAATAATATTGAACCCTGAGCCCCTTCCCTAATAAAATTAACAATTGCAGGATTTTTTTTCACACCATCATGTAGTGTGAAAAAGCTTTGCAAACCATATCATTAAGTAAATATAAATTATTGTTAGTGCTGACATTTTATCTTAGAACTGGAAAAACTAAAATAAAAAAATTAGATATTCCTGAGAAATTTTTCTCTAGGGCAATTTGCCCTGCCCCACCCCTCACACTTCCAGCTTTTCCAGGGTCTCCATCCATGTCCCCAAGAAATGATCCACACTTTGTTTCTAATCACTTGTATGGCTCTCCTCCGTGTTTCCTATTTCCTATTTTGTGACTCTACCCGGAGGGAAAACTAAACCCCAGGTCTTCTTAAGACTAGCATTGAGAAGCTCTCTCTTTTATAAAAGATAATGCTTTTAAAATTCATTTGTTCAGCAAAACATATTCTCACATGAAAGGGAGACCCTAGTGAGAAGAACTAACTGAACAAGGTTTTACAATTGTGAGGCCTCTAGGCCCACCTTAGTCCCTGGGAATTTGAGCCTTGTTCTAGGTCACTTTCACTTGTTCGTTCTTAGACCTGGTAAAACAACTTTGCTTTTGACTCATAATTTGAAAAACAATGTTGTTTTAGTTCCCCTGAATATCCTGCCCCAGGAATAGTTCTAATAGTACCAATCCTGTTACTAAAGTCACCTATTGAAAAGAACCACATCAAGGAAAAATCTGCAGCCTGAGAATTAGGGTCTTTTTTCCTATAGGTGGTTTCCAGGTGTGAGTGGGTAGGTGGGTAGTCTCCCACAAGAACTCACTATTTCCGTACAAGATTGATAGCTTCTTGAGATGAGAGGTTCTACCTTCTTTTCCTTTGTTTCTTTTACCAGAAATGCTTACAAGTCTTCTTTGGGACTAGTGTGTAGTGTCCTTAATGCTATGTTCCTGATCTCACGGACAAAAGAATGAGTCCAGAGAGGCACATGAGGTAAAGGAAAGTGAAAGTTTTATTCAGAACAGTGAGAAAGTAACAGAAAAGTGAAAATGAGGAAAAGTGAGAGAGCGAAGAGTGAAAGCTCTGATGCACTAGAGGAGAAGCCGAGGGGAGGGTAACCCACAAGTGATGACTGGCTAGGGATAGAGATATATATATATATATATATATATATATATATATATATATATATATATATAGTGTCTGGAGCTGCATTGGCACTCCCAGATTAGATCCCTCCAAAACTCTGCCTGATGACAGCTATAACTGGGCCTTTTAAACCTAGCTGTCCTCCAGTGTTTGTCTGGTTCAGCTAGGTCTCTGGTTGGTTCCTAAGTTGTTGCCAACTAGGCTCCCTCTATCCAATCCCCTAGAGGCAATGTTACTCTTTATATTCTACCCAGTGACAGTCAAGGGTCAATAAAAATAAAGCATGGCCTCTTTAAATGAAACTTGGCTCCATTGCTTTTTCTGTCAGGCTCTGCTCTCTACAACCAACCATGGTTGCTAGTGCCTTTTTCTCCAGGTTCCCCTTTCATTTCTGTCTTAGAAAATAAACAGAAACAGAGGAGTGCTTAGTTGTATAGTGTTTTGCACTCATTGTCACTCATTAAACCTAGTTAACTGACCTGAAGTATATGCCTTTTTGATTCCTCCAATCCTGCTCTGTCCAATAGATCAGCCACTTGCCACTTGCCACATGTGGCTTTTTCCATGTAGATTAATTAAAATTAACTAACCCTAAAATTTAGTTGCTCATTTGTACTGAATTGTAGCTGAATTCTGAGTCCTTAGTAGCCACTGGGTTGGTGGCTGCCACAGGTATAGCATGCTTCCATTATCAGAGAAAGTTCTACTGGGCAGCTCTGCCCCAACCAAACCCTCTGTTAAAACTCTTGGGTTCTCTTTTGCCTTGTTTTTACCATTCACCTGTAGCTACTTTGGCTCTGATGAACATCCCCCTGCCTTAGCCACTGAGCTCTTTGGGCCCTCTGTTTATAAGGCTCCCCAGGAAAACAGCTAGAATCTCATCCTGTAGCAAGCAGCGTCTGAGCTGTGGCTCTCATTTCTTCATCCTCTCCCTTGGTCCAGCCACATTTTCACACTATGACCTCCACTTTCTTTCTTTCCTCTACTTATTTACTTATTTTTGTTTGCCGTACCAGGGGCCGAATCCAGGGCCTCGCACATACCTTATAAGTGCTCTACCACTGAGCTGCACCCCCAGCCCATTTTTTATTTCTTGAGACTGGGTATTGCTAAGTTATGCAGGCTGCCTCTTGCCTTGAACCTGCAATCCTCCTGCCTCCCCCTCCTGAGTCACTGGGATTATAAGTGTGAGCCACTGTGCCTGATGACTTCTACTTTCTTGACTTGCTCCCCCAAACTCAGGCACTTTGCTTGCAGTTATGGTCAGTGACTACTAGGGGATAGCCAAGGCTTGGTGATAGCTCTAGCATTTGAGTAGCTAGGCACAATCCACTTAGAGATAAATTATCTTTTCCCATTCATTTTTAAAATTCTCACTCAATTTTGCCTTTAAAAAAAGTTCTACAGTACTGATAGGCATAAATAGTGGAAAGTCTTTTTCCCTCTTATTCTCTCTTTTCACCCATCTGTGCTTTATCTAATCCTCTGGCTTAAATAAAATACTGCTTTCAAAACACCATCAAACTTTAATTTTTTGAGTCAGAGAATCATTCCAGAAAGTGCATAAGTCCAGTGACTTGAGACTTCTGACCTGACTGAGGTTGATTGCTTTGCTTTCTAGCAAAAAACTACCTGGTGGTGGCAAATGCCTGTAATCCCAGCTACTTGGAAGGTTGAGTCAGGAGGATCTTGAGTTCAAGGCCAGCCTGGGCTACATAGCAAGACCCTGTCTCAAAAACAAAAACAAACAAAAAAAAAACACTCTACTTGTTTACAATTAATCAGAGGACTGGCATTGATTTTCTCCTTGTAAAACCTCTCTGTATCATCCATGCTTGGGAGGTATTCCCAAGGAGGAGAAGAGACAACGACTGTCCTCTATCCAAGTACCTGTGTTTCCTTTCTCTGGCTTTTCTCCCTCTTATCTGTTAAATCTTTAGGGCTGAGGACTCCAAGAAGCCTGTACCTGTCCTTTTGCCCCTCCACCCTTCCAAGGAATGCTTCCTGGCTGCTGTGCTAGCTTACATCCAAATAGCCTTCTTTCTTCTGTTTCAGCTGAGGACCGTGGGACGTAACATTAATATTTACAATTCAACACAGCAACTAGTTTTAAACACCAGGATTACCTAAATGGTTATGCGCAACCTACTGAAAATGTTTGGAAGTATTCCTTACCCTTCAGTCTCTCAAACAACCACTTATATAGACCTGAGCTGCTTTCTTTAATAACATCTAAGTGGAACTTAGAAGAATTTTTCCCCAGTGTGGGTTCACCATACTCACTGTTGTTGCTCAGTGCCCTTATTGCTCCAAATTCTCATTCTCCCAGTGTTTTCACCTGGAATGTTACCTCACCTCCCTCCACTTGGCAGAGGGCTAGGTGATTCAAACAAACAAAACCAGCAAAAGCCCCAGCATGAAAACTGGCCGAAGTGGAAAAGCCAGGAATTCATACACAGTGGCTGGTGTGATGCTACCTGCCCCCTCAGTTCCATGGCTTCCTGTGGAGATGATTTAGCCTGACACATGAGGGGTCCACTATCTGACCTCAGGGAAGAGTCTGGTTGAGCCCAGAAGATCTGGGGAAACAGTTTGAGGTCACACAGGAGCAGTAAGTGCTGGCCTTTGGCTGTGGAGACCCAGCACCATCTTGCTCGTGGACACCCTTTCATGCTCGTTCCTCTCTTCCTTTCCTCCTTCAGTGTTGGATGGATTTCTCTGGACCCCACCTCGCTTCTTCCTCCCAGTACCGTCTCATTCTTTCTTCCACCTTCAGCTGTCACCTCAAGTATGTGGGTCCTATGTCAGCTTCTCTGCCCAGCACTCACATCTGCTATTTCTGGTTCTCTGCTGAACATCTGCTCCTCTTGTCTCCTTAGTACTGTTAGGCAACACTCCTCTAATTCCCAATCTGCCCCTCCTCTGTGTCCCACCTTTCTGATGTTAACAAAATCACCATTCTCTCAGGCACATAAGCTAAAAATCCCAGTCACTTTTAATGCGCCACCTTTTGCCAGTTACTCTTCAAGCCTTGACCATTTAACATCCCATCCCTCCTTCTGGGCCTTCTTTCCCATCATCTTCCCTCCTAGCTTGCACTGTTGCAGTAGCTACACAAGTGGTGAACTGCTCTTCTCTTTTCTTGTTTGAGGCCTGTGCAGTTCGATCCTAATCCCAGCTTTCCAGTCTTTTCTCTCCTTACCTTTCTGTCTCTTCTGGTACTGTGCCGCAGCACCACTTTGCTACTATTCTAGAAATAGCAACTCTAAATATGCTCTATAGAATTTTCTCTTTTCCTGCACTGCCTTTGCAGGTCCTTCATCTGCCTCTGATTCGACTTTTTTGAAATCCTGCCCTCCCTTCAAAATGGCCTTCTGTGGTCCTAAATACTAGAGCGCTGAACCCAGGGCTTTGTGCATACTCTGCAAGTGCCCTACCATTGAGCTGCATCCCCAGCCCTTTTTAAATTTTTTATTCTGAGACAGGGCCTCACTGAGTTACACTGCCTGCCTCTGGCCTCCAACTTATGATCCTCCTGCCTCCACCTCCTGAGTCATTGGGATTACAGGCATGCATCACCATGCCTAGCTCAAGCCAGGCTTATAAATAACCTCCCAATGCCAGTGTCTGACTTGTTTTATTCTGCTCAATAGTAAAGAGAGTATTGTAATTAACCTCAGAGATCAAACTGACATAGAAATGGAAGTAACAGACAACTTTGACTCAGCATTTGTTATGAGCTCTGCATCCAGTGGAGCCTTTATGCACATCTTCTCAGAACTGTTCGGTGGCAGGGACCACCATCAGGCCATTTTCAGGTGAAAGCTGAGGTTCATAGAGGCACCACAAGAAGGAGTGGGGCTGGAACTTTTCAGCCTGGGCTGTGCCATATATTTGATGCAGAGCATTGCTCTGATGGCTGTGGCACCTGAAAATATGCACACGAGCCTCTTATTCCTTTAACATTCATTGAGCACCTACGAGAGACACAGAAAAGACACAAATATAAGTGACTGCAACAGAATGCCATTAGAGGCAAAGGAGTTATGGACAATTTCTACCCAGTACCACACACACACAGAAGACCAGCTCTCAGGAGAGGAGGCCGAGTTTCCCACTTCTGTCTCCATCTGCCTTTCCTGTGCCCTGTCTTTGTGGACAAGCCACTCTTGGGCTTCCAGCTCCTGGGCTTCTTGTTTTCCATACAGTTACTGCCTCCTCCTCTTTAGCCCCAAGGTGTGTGGGTCCCTGAGGAGCAGCTTATAACACATGAGCAACTAATGTCCATCAGTAGCAAAGCCAGGTCAAACAGGAGCTGCTGGTCCTGGGAGAACCTTAGCTGCCACGCTCTGGAACCTCACTTCACGGAGGAAGCTGAGCCCAGGGTGTTGGGTGACTTGCCCAAGGACACCCAGTGTTAGAGACTGAGCTGGCTTCAAAGCAAGGGTCTGTAGTTCCCAGTCCAGTGTTCTTTGCACCACCCCAAGCACCCACACACACACATGCTGGGCAGACACTTCCTATCCCTGAGAATCTTAGAATCAGCTCCAGCCCAGTGTACTTGGTGGTTGTCCCCTGCTCTTCTGACTGTTTAATATCAAACACCTATAGGAGCTCAATGGGAGAAGGGCCTGGCAATCCACTCCCAAGGCAATCCCAAAACAGTCAGCCATTGAAAACCCTAGGAGGGTCGCTATGAGTCGGATACCAACTCGACAGCGCCTAACAACAACAACAACAATGGGAGTTCAAAAGGTACATTCAGATACAAAAGACTGCTCAGAAGTGCTGCCCAGCAGGCTCACTCTTGACCTTAAGGCAAGGTCAGGGCAACACCTGAATGCAGAGTAAGAGTTTGAATCACAAATTTGTGTTACTGTAAGATTTGTGGTACTGTCAGATATACTTTCCTTTAAATCTTTTTCATAGCTGGTGGTGCACTCCTTAATCCTAGCCACTCCAAAGGTGGGAGCAGGAGGATCACAAGTTCAAGGCAAGAGGCAGCCTGTGCAATTTAGTGAGACTCTGTCTCAGGATAAAGAATAAAAAGGGAGCTGAGGGTGCAGGTCAGTGGTGGAGCACTTACATAGCATTTGTAAGGCCCTGAGTTCCAGCCCAAGCTCCACAATAAATAGGTAAAAAAATAAATCAGCCTTTATTGTGTGATAACATTGACCCATTTGCACATGGAAGTCTGACTCTAGCTCTGCTTTTTACGAGCAAGTGGACAAATGTGTCTTATGGATGTCCCTGCCATCCCGTAGTCTCTTCTCCCTTCTCATTGTCCCTTTCCAGCAGGACCTCTTCTGCACCCCTCTTCCTCCTAGGAAGAGAGCTCTGCCATCCCAGGACCTTTGCTCTGAAGAAGGAAGCACAGGCCAGGCAGAGCTGCCAGCTGAGACAGTTGTCTTGTGTGCAGAGGATCCCTCCCAGTGACCCTGCAGCCCCATCTCCTGGGTAATTCCTGACTCAGATGGTCAGGCTGACAGGTTTACAAAGATCTGACTCATCTGTGCACTGTCACCACTTAGCACAAGCCTGTCTCACCTTGCCAGTCCAAACCAGACACACAAGCAGACACACCAGGCACTACTGCTCAGTAGCTTCTGTGGGCACCTGCATCCAGCCTGCTCCAAACCAGATGCACAAGCCAGCCCTGCCTTGCCAGTTAGTGTCTGGTTTTGCCTACCGTCTCTCCTTAGCAGAACTTCCAGAAGGGAGTCCAGGAAGTAGGTCTTTATTCCAGATACCCATATGCCTGGCCACAAAGTGTAGCGAGGGTGTTCTTGTTATTTTAATATCCTACTCTCTTCACATTGCTCATTACTCAAAAACCTGCAAAGAAATGCTCAGTTTGTTTTGTCACAGACCAAATTTAAGCAGCTACAGCCCAAATTTTTCTAGTCTTCTGTCACCTGAGCCAAAGCCTCTTCTCCCCAGGTGAGTTCACTCACAGTTTCCCACACACACCTTGGGTTTTCTGCTGTCACACCCTGATCCAAACCACTCATTTGCTGCCAGTCACCTTGCCCTTTGTCCTGATGATGTGGCCTGGCCTTGCACAGGTTTGAGCTCTTGTGTGAGGCCTCTGCTGAGTGTTTAGCTGATAGCGCTGCCCCACTTGTGCTTCCCTGAACTGCCACACTTGTGCTGTGTCTTTGTCATTTGTATCCTGATTTGCATTTCTCTCTGGATGCTCCAGCTAGACCATGAGCTCCTTGGAAGAAGGAACCACATTGCACTCATCTTTGTTCCTCTGCTGGACCTCACATAACTTTGTGAACATTCCATAAGCATTTGTTGTGAGTGAATGAATAAATAAATACATGAATGAGTGAGTGAGTGAGTGAAGGAATGTGGCAAGGCCCACGTGACTCCATTCAACTCAATGTTGGCTTGGTGCCCATGGCTTTTTTCCCCCCCTTTCACCCTTTATCAGGTGGCTCGACTCTTTCATTTTGCCTCCTCTTTGGACCTCAGAGAAGGGCAGGTAACCCCGTTGAGAGGTGTGACTAACTCCAACCTGATCCATTCAGGTAGAGAGGCCAAGCAGCCACCTCTGCCCTCCAACCCCTGGTCTGGATCAGAGGCAGGTGTCTCTCCTCCATTGACACCTGTGTGTGACATGTGTGACTCCTTGCCTGGGACACAGAGCTGGCTCCTACATGGTCATCTGGCCAGAGCCTCTTAGTGTGCTGATTTGGAAGCATTTAACATATGATTAACTTACTTGGATTTTTTCCTTGGTTTAATGCTTGGAGAATGAATTTGATTTTTGTTGCTATCATGGTAGAAACACTTACCTCTTTCTGTTTTGATTGTTAACGAAATTTTTATGTTACAAACAAGGCCTAGTCTTTGAGCAGCATGTTAATAAGGACCCTGCCTGTCATTGATGTGGAGCATGTGTAGTTGTACAGGTTCACTGTCAGTGAGCTGGGTGTGGTGTGGGATTTAGACGGAAGTACTAACGCTACTTGAATTACCAGTGGGAAATGCGGTTATGCTGGTGCCTTTGTTATAATTGCCTGACTCACTAAAACCTGTTGCCTTTATTCCTATTGTCATCAGTACCAAGCATTAGACACTGTGGGAATGAGATGAGCTAAAATTCATGCTCTGCTGGCACCTTCCTCTGTGACTTGTGGGTCCCTCCAGGAGAGAGGACCTCATCAAGGGCTTAAATCATTCTGTTTCTGTGTCTTCCCTCTTTGTTCTAATTTCTGGGTTTTTTTATTTGTTTGTTTTTGTTGTTGTTGTTGTTGTTTAAAAAATGCTCCCATGTCAGTTGTTGGTCTAGATGGCATCTGTCAGCATCATGAAATGGGGTCCTCAGGGTGATGTTGAGAGTGCTTTGGGCGTTACTGAAAATTAAGTTGTACTGACTTCCTACAGATCGCTCATGTTACGCAAAATTCTAAAGGGTAGATAGTGCAGAGTAAGGTCACTCCTATCACTGCCTTCCAGGAAAGCCCGTCACCTCATCAGATACATTCATGGCCACTAACATGGGATAACTGCACCCCCATCTCCTTAGCAGTCAAAACTACAAAGACTCCTTCTGGGGAAGAATGAAGTAGCAGTGCTCAGTGGTGACAAATACTAAGAAATACATTCTTCTTTCCACCTGGTCCCCATCTTCACCCACCCAAGTCCTCCAAGGCCAGTTCAAGGGCAGTCTCCTCTGGGACGCCTTGCCTCTCCCCTGCGTGCCCTCTCCTGCACCCTGTTCACCTCTAACATTTCTCATATAGTCCTTGTGGACACATCCTGAGGCCCCGTTCTACATGATGCTCCCTCAGGTCTGGGACCCTGGTGGGTGCATGGGGTGGGTTGGAGGTTCTTCTCTCAAGCAGCAGCTCAGTAAGTGGTCATATGCTCATTCATTCAACCCATTGACCCCTAATGTGTGTCAAGTAGAGTGGCAGATCCAAGGCTGCAGCATTAAAGGAAACAATCTGGAAGGAAAGGCAAACCAACGATGCCAAGAGTTACTCAGGCTACATTGAGCACAGTGGAAGAGAGTCAGAATGGTTAGGGAAAGCCGGTCTGAGAAGCACAGCCTTATTTCACTCATTCTAAAATCCCTATGGTAAGTCCCACTCAGAAACAAAATGTTGCCAGTGAAATTAGGACACGGTACTTTTCCACTTAGAATGTTTACCACTTATTAAAAAGACTCTGAGGCTGATTTAGACATAGCTTTTTCTCTGTGTGTCCCTTTTATATGTGTAATTAGAAGGAAGAGAGAAGCACAGAAGATGGATTAAGGTCTTCCTAACCTCATTCTTCACTGTCAGAATCTGTTGAATCATTTTTCAACTCTGCTCTTCCGTTTATGACCATGCTGTACAATTCTCTGTTCCTTCCAATGCATTGATGGTGTAGAGCTGCTGTTTCTAGAAATTTCATCTGTGCTACTGATAATCCATTTTGCCATTTCTGATGCTGCCACTTTCCTGATTGTGCCAGAAGTTATCAATGGAATGTGTTTTAGACAAGACATATTCCTTCCTCAAGTGGTTCTTAGGTGATTTTGTTAATTGAATACTTAGGGGCTTCCATTATTCAGTCATGCCATGGGGTATAATAGCCAAGTGCATTTTTGTATAGACAGTGATGACTAGGTCAAGGCAGTGGCAGTTCACCCCAGTTTCAGAGATGGAAAAAATAGGTGGCTTGGAATTGATGAAAACCATTTATAAGAAGTCTAGGAGTAGGTGGGAGCTGTGATTATTATAGTGACCTAGTGATGCCAAAACTCTGGTTAAATGGCTCTGTGCTTCACCTCATCACAAGGTGTCTGTTCTGAGCATCCAAATTCCACTCTAAGATAGAAAGCAGGGAGCAAGGTCAGGCCTTTCTCCTATTACAATCAGAAGAAGAAAGTATCTTTCTCAGAAAACCCTCGTCAGATTTCCCTGTACATCTCACTGGCCAGAACGGCATCATAAAGCCACCCATAGCTGTAAGTGAAGCAGGAGATCCTTGCTCCTCACCATTTCAAGAATGGGGTTGGGAATGACCTCTGGATGGGCATCTAAAAATGTATCCCACCGTGGCCACATACATTTTGGATACATTGAGTTACACAACCTGAAACAATGAAGGACTTCTCAGAACTTAAATATGGTAATTTTGCTAATTGAATTTTGGAGAGTATGGTATTAAGCTTTTCCAAAATTAGGCAATTCAAATTTATTTTCCCAAAGTAGGGAACCTAACTTTGAAGAATACCATTAGACAACTCTTGGTTGTTCCCAGAACACAGTGGTCTAGAATAAGCAAACATTCTCCAGAACAAAGTGGAAGTGGCAGGGTGAACTGGGGTCTGTGGAAGGTGAATGGGAAGGAGACTTTGAGCAGAGACTGAGCAGGGCTAAGAGGTTTATAAATGAGAAAGACACGTTGATTTTAAACTTCTCTGACTGTTTTGACAGGTAAGAGCTAAGTTGTTTTTGAGACTCTTGTTTCCATGCCACTGTGATTTCCTCTGACACAGGACTAGGTTAGTACCAAGCTATTATTATCTCCTTTCCTAACTCCTGCTACTTCAGTCTTCATGATGCAAGTGATATTGGAGCTAGACTGGCTGGCTTCTGGGAGTGAAATCAAACTCTTTGCTAAAATGAACATGTGTAATGCCTGTTGCTGCTTTTTCTCAGATACATTGCTGATTGTTTAAAAGAACTGGCAGACTATGTCAATGGAGTTATTCCCTGACCATTTATTTGAGTTTGGGGCCGTTGAAGCCCCTCCTGGTCCTTTTAGCCAGAAGTGATCTTTTCCTTCTCTGATTTCAACAGTAACTGAAGTGTCTCAGGTAGCAACAGCTGTAACACATGATCGTCACAGTTGGCGGGTTGACCACTTACTCTGCATTATCTTCTGTAATGGGTATCTTAAGGGCATAATCTCACTGAATCCTCACCAACATCCTGCCAGGTGGGCACTCTTCTGCACATAAGGGTATTGAGGTGGAGAGAAGTAAAGGTCACCCAGCTCCTAAATGATAGGAGTGGAATATGAGTCCAAGTCTGCCTCAAGAACTTTTGTTCCTACTGTTCGCATACTGTAACTTCAGGCATGGCCACTTCTGTGTTGTTATTTATACTTTTGTCTTTTGTTTTGATTTTTGTTTTTTTGAGACAAAGTCTCACTATGTAACCTAGGATATTCTTAAATTCATGATCCTTCTGCCTCAGCCTCCCAAGTGCTGGGATTACAGGTGTGTGCCACCATGCCTGGCAGCACCTTTGTCTTCTTATATTTTGTCAGAAATTGAGCTGCAATTTTGCTATTGCCTAATAACACCTAGTATGGTATGTTGTTCATAGAAAGTACTTGATAAACCATTGTTGAACAAATAAATGATTAAAGGGCAAGATGAGTGAAAGAGTACATCACAGCCAGGCATGGTGATGCACACCTGTAATCCCAGTTCTTGGGAAGCTGAGGGAGGAGGATGGCAAATTTGAGGCCAGCCTGGGCTACATAGCAAGACCCTCTCTCAAAACCAACCAAACAAGGACAATAATGAATGCATCAGTGAGTGATTTGCCTGGTGGTTAACCTCACATTGAATCACTCAGTTATAATTATCAGTATATTTTCTCAAATTTTTCAGAATCAATTTTTGTTCCTCCAAATTCTAGCTGTTAGGTTCTGGGTGTAGCTTTGTGGTAGAGTGCCTATGGGCATGAAGCCCTGGGTTTGATCTAGTGCACTGCAAAAATAAATTAATCAATAATTCTAGATATTATCAAAAATATATCTGAGTAAAATAGCCAGCCGTGGTGGCACATGCCTATAATCCCAGCACTTGGGAGGCTGAGGCAGGAGGATCAGTGCAAGTTTGAGGCCATCCTGGTCTACACAGAGAGTTTCAGGACAGCTTGGGATACACAATGAGACCCTGTTTCAAAAAAGAAAAAAAAATTCAATAAAATAATCGTGGGTCACTGGCTGTTAGATTTGGAAGGGATAAGCCAGGAGTGGTAGCTTGACTTGGGAGGCAGAAGCGGGAGGATTACAAGTTCTTGGCCAGAGGTAGCCTGTGAAACTTAGCAAGACTCTGTCTCAAAATAAAAAGTAAAAAAATGGGCTGAGGCTGCAGAGCAGTCCAGTGGTATAGCACTTTTCAAAGAACATATGAGGTCCTGGGTTCCACCTTCAAGTACTGAAAAAAAGAAAGATTGGAAAGGTAGCTGATCTACCCCTCATTTTATTTGCAGAGACCCCCCCACACACACATCCTCAGCTGTTAATTGCTAGAATGTGATCCCTCAGACCCCTGTGTCCCTATCATTCTAGAGTGTCCTCCAAATACTCTCTTGCTTGTATTTATAATTCTAATTGTATATATCTGATTACTTGAATCATCTTCTTTTTGTCATTATTATTTCCCGGAGACATAATTTTTGTACCTTTGTTAAGTTGGGAACTTACCTCTTCATGCTTTCCTGCATCTATGCCAACCTTTCTTCTGACCCTTCTGTGGGCCTCTTCAGGTCCCCCTAACCCACTGTTTCCCTTTGCTCTTTTATCCTATCTGGATCTTTCTCTTCAGCTTCTTTTTTGGTCCATTTTCACCATCATTATCATTTTCTTAAGTACGATGGAGAAGCTCTCTCCATCTCTGCTCCACACTCTGATGGCCTCTGATGCCGATGGTTTGGCTCCTGGTTGTTTCTCCAAATGCACCTTCAGCCCCTAGTCCCTGTGTGAGCCGCTTTCTTCAGTTCTGTGCTGATTTATTCCTTTAGTTGTATCTGTTGTGTCTTATTGTCCCCAAGTCCTCCAGATCTCTGGAGACCACTCTTTCCTTCATTATTCTAATAAAATTCCTCCCCTATTCCTGCCATCCCATGTACCCATGGTCCCCATTGCTACCCCTGGGACCTAAGGGCAGTTTGTACAGCCACCAGTATTTGGGAACATACCCAGGT
Organism: Pedetes capensis; assembly: GCA_007922755.1. Classification (NCBI taxonomy): domain Eukaryota; kingdom Metazoa; phylum Chordata; class Mammalia; order Rodentia; family Pedetidae; genus Pedetes; species Pedetes capensis. Next base: position 142,324 of record VMDO01000357.1, on the reverse strand, counting down.
TCATTAGTTTGCCTGGTAGTTAGTTACCTGTCACTTCTTAGTCCACATCCCAACCCCATTTTCAGTAACACCAGGCTCCTACCAACCCCTATCCCACACTCAGATTTCCTCTCTGGCACACACAAGACTCTCTCGGCCCTAAGGTACCCTTAAAGCAGTGCTCTCACCCTGAGCCTTCACTATGACCCTTTTCACTCTGACAGATTCCATCACCCCAGCAGCCAGGACCTTCCCTTTCATCTGTATGATGCATTTATTTTGCTTCCCTAAACAAGAGAACAACCCCCACTCCCTCTGACATTAATTCTGTGGCTTCAACGGAATATGAAATGGTTACAGACAGCAGCAAGGATTTTTTTTTAATATTATCATTTTCCTTTCCTGATTACCTTTTGGGTATTTTATGAAGTTCAAACGTGCCAACGTAAGTAAATGTGCCTTATAAACAGTAACAGCTGCACAGATAAAAGAAATGACTGTTGTCATACATGAAAAGAATACTGTCGCATTTTATATCCTTTGAAAAGAGTAAGGGCTGAGCATATAGAATATTAGCTTTTGATTTTCTAACCAGGTTCTCCTGTACTGAGAACTGAGAAAAATGTAGCCATATATGGACTTTTACTTGTATAAATCCAGAGAGACAGCCAACAGCCCCTCGCCTGGCCCTGGCCCTGGGTGGCCTGGGGTGGCGGCTTGTCATGGGGGTGTGTGAAGGAGAGGAGGGAGCCTGGAGCCAGAGGAGGCCCTGGAGTGTGCCGGGCTTGACCCTGGCGTTGTTTCCAGCAAATATACCTGGGTACCTGCCCCTGGGGAGGAGCACCCCAGGGCATGACTTCTTCTCACCCTGCTGAGCCCCAGAGCAAGCCTCTCCTGGCCTTTGTTGTGTCTGCCCCCACCTCCATGCCCCGTGCCTCTGACATGTGCCCTCCTGTGTTGTATCCAGGGCCAGGGTGCCTTATCGGAGAGACTCCGGAGCTTCAGCATGCAGGACCTCACCACCATCAGGGGAGACGGTGCCCCCACTCCCTCGGGTCCCCCTCCACCGGGGCCTGGGCGGGCTGGCGGCAAACATGGCCAGCCTAAGATGTCCAGGAGTGCTTCTGAGAGTGCGGGCAGCTCAGGTAGGTGTCTGTTCCGTGGCTTTCTCACCTCTGGGCTTCACTTTTGCTGAGAGGCCTAATCCACCACGTGGCACTTTCCTGTGGACCTTTTCCTGTGGACCTGCCACCAACAGAGATGTTCATCAGACCATTCCAGGCCAGCTGAAGGACAGAGTGCACTCCGACCACACGGGAAGCTGGGCTGGTGACTCTGCCCAGGGGCAGGTTAGGTCACCTATACCACAGGCTCCTGCCTCCTCCATCTGATTGCCTAGGAAACAAGGGTGCTGGGTGGTAGGTCCTGGGCCAAGCAGAGAGGACGCAGCCCCAGCCCTTGTGGTTCTCACCAACCCGTCTCCCTTGCTTCTTTTCAGCACCCAGGGCTGACGGCTCTTATGGGTCTTTTTCCTGCCTAGATATTTCCTGTCCTCTCTCCCTCTACTGTCTCCTCCACATTTCTGACTGCCCCCTCATGACACACACCTCCAACCTCACCTATCAAGGGCCACACTAGGTCTGAGGTCTAATTCCCAGTGAAGCCAGGGCCTTCTGGTAACCACACTTCCACCTCCACTGTCCAACACGGTTGTCAAGGGCCAGGGGTGAGGCTACCCATGAGGATTGACCTGCAGACCTTGTTCCACAGGTAGACCCCGGGCCCATCCCCAGAGGCCTCAGTAAGTTGGGGGTGAGCCCCAGAAGTGTGATGCTGTCAAAGTGAGGTGCTTTTGGGACCCTCTGGTGTCTAAGCCACTTGGGTGGGCTTCAGGCTCCTAGAGGGTCAGGGCAAGGACTTGGGGGTAGGGAGCTGGGCCAGGACTCAACAGTTTCCCAAACTGTTCCTCAGGGATGGCAGGGGCCTTGGCTCTCAGGAGCTGAACACTGCTTCCAGCAAAGGGTTGCTGGGGTGGGGGTGGGGGTGGGGATGGGGGTGGGAGTGGGGATGGTGCTGGATCACCACCTTCGCCTTCCTGTGGTGGAAGGGTGGGAATTTGGAACCTGTAGATGTGTGCCTGGTGCCTGCCCTGCCCTTAAATGTGCAATCAGGGACCTCCAGGCTACCTGGCCCTTGGCCATGTGCTGTGAGGTGCAGCCTGTAGGGGCACCTAGGCTCCAGACTTGGATTCTGACAGATCCCTCCTGATTCTGGGGGAGCGGAACATGAGCCATAGGCTTGATGACTCACAGTGAGACTCAAAAGCTCACATTTGCCCGCCAGTGCACTTTGGTGGCATTGGTTCCTTTCCCTCTTCTCCTCCCCTGGGTTTGAAGAATATGGATTTTTGTTGAGAGATGTTTTAACCCTGCAAGCAGGGGAGGGTTAGGGAGGCAGTGGCTTGGCTAGGGGCTTGAGGGCCCCCTCAGGGTATCTCCTGAAGGAAACCCCTACCCCCAAAACTTAGAGTGGAACCCCTGAGTCCAGGCAGGAAGGGACCTCAGGGATCACTCTCCAATCCTGACTTACCAGTGGGGAGAGGAAGGCCAAGGCCAGGGGGCTGTCGCCAAGCCATCTGCTGCAGTGCAGCACAGCCTCCTGACTGCTGGGCCAGCACCTCTGGTCACTTACTTGTCCACCATCCAGGCTTCATTGAGCAGCTCCAGCTCCTGGCCCACTGGCACTGCCCAGAAATAGATACTGCTTCCACCCTTGACCAGCTCATTGGCTACCCAGCCTTAAATGAAAGCTGTCACTTGGAAGAAAAAAGGGCCCCATTTGGTGAGGCCCAGAGCACAGAGCAAGATCCAAGGAACCAAGGGTAGCCACTTCCTTGGTGTGTGAGCTTGCTCAGCTGATCACGGATTCCTTATCTGTACTCAGGAATGCACCACTGGTGAGAACTTAATTGAAATAAACCAGGTAAAAGTACTTAGGATCATGCCTGGTGCCAGTATGTAGTAGCTACTGTTACTGGTTTTGTTGTTATTTATCTCACTCAAGAACATACTTTGTAATGCCGAAGGTGTCTCGGAGAGAAATGGCCTGCCTTGGGAGTTACTGAGATCTCTGATACTAGAATGGCCCAAACCAAAGCTGAATGGTCAGGCTCTAGGCATGGATTCCTGTTTTGGGTAAGAAATGGGCCAAGGTGGCCCTGCCATGCCTTTCCCTCTAAGAGTCTATCTTGCCGTTATAGAGGAGAACCAAGCTCAGAGAGGTCATGAACTGCCAGGGCCACACAGGACCAGAATCCAGGCCTCCAGCCTAGACCTCCTCTCAGGAGGGCCTCAGAACCAGGAACATGAGTAGTTTGGTGGGGTCTAAAAGATGATGGGACTGTCACCCGGGCCTTGAGCAACTTTCCAGCCCAGCAACAGGCATCCCCATCACCCCCAAGGGAGGCAGGGGGCATGCCCCAGCAGGTGGGCGGAGAACCAGCTGTGCTGCAGCAGGACCAGCCCCTCATGGCCCTTCTCCTTGGCCTCAGCACCTGTGACTTCAGGGCCAGAGAAGGGAGGTGCCTGCCCACCAGGGGAAGCTAGGAACATATGACACTCTTCCCAGCTTTCTGGGTTGAAAACAAAAGCCATTTCAGAAAGAAAGACAGTGAAAGGTGGCCCAGGCCCCTGGCGTGGCACAGAAGCACCTACATGGGAGGTGAGAGTCAAGGTGTCTGAGAGGAAGTCCGGCAGGGGAAGTCCAGCCATGCAGAGCAGCCGTGCCCTTCCCAGCTCAGCACCCCTGTGGGCCCCAAAGGTCAGGCATGGTAGGATGGATGAAAGGGCACCACAGCAGGGGAGCCAGCCAAGCTTCCAACCTGGCTGGGGGATGCTGAGCCTGTGCAGGCGCAGGAAATGCAGCACAGCGAGGCAGACACCACTGAGCAGTCACCACACTTGTTCTTGTTGGGCCTAGAGTCAGCTTCATGCCTTTTCTCAGAGCAGTACCCCAGGATGTCACTGGCAGAGGTTTTGAAAAGGTACTGTACCTGTCACTAGGAGAGGTTTTGATCTTGGCATAGGAAATGAACCCAGTTCCCTTCAGTTTTCCCTTTTGAAAAAAGGGTGCAATAATCCCTGGTCAGCCTGTGTTTTAAGATCACAGGGAGAGAAAATAAGACCATTTGCAACCTCTGGACAGGTGGCGGGAGTTGAAGACAGCCTGGGAGAGAGGACAGGCCAAAGGTGGTGGCTGCAGCCTGTGAAGGTTTGTGTAGCCATTGGAAGCTACAGGTTAAGTGGACACATATGGATCTGGATAGCATGATGGCTCATGAAAGAACGCACAAAGCAGAATGAGATTTTATGTAACAATTTATGTAGAATAAAAATATGTATGTTTTCCAAAATCATAATATAGAGTTTGCAAGAACATTTAAACAAAAAGATGTACATTCAGATATTAAAATTGCTGCTTCTTGAAGAGGAAGGAGAATGAGTGGCATATCAGGATAAAAGTCGTGCAAATGGGAGGTCCCATGAAGCGGTGAGGACCATTTGCTGAGAACTGAGAAGGAAGATCTTCTCAGTGCTCTTCACCTGGAGGCAAGAAGGGAAGAGCCAAGCAAGGGCAGAAGGGGACACACAGACTGGGCCTGTGTGCTTACTTTGCCCCCAGGCTCATGGCAGGCAGAAACCTGTCCTGTGCCCCCCTGTCTGTCTAACCCCCCACATCCCATCACATGGCTAGCACACAGAGGCCCTTGCATGTGGTCTGAGGAGGACTCAGGGTCTGGGCATTGGAGATGGAGAAAAGCAATCCTTTCTGGCTGCTGTTGGCACCCAGGGTGGGGCCAGGCAGGGCACCTAAGCCTCCACTCTCACCTACCGGGAGATTTTTTCCTTGCTTGAAGAGTCAGGGCCAGCAGGAACTGATATTGTCCTCCCTGCACAGTTAGGGAGTGACTTAGACACCATGCATTGGCCACCAGGAAGGGCACACAGGAAGTTGAAAGAATAGTGCCAGCTTCCTGTGGATTTGGAATCACTTAGCCAGCATGCATTTAGCAAGCACTTGCTGTATACCAAGACCCAGATGTGCACCAAGACTGGTGGAGTATGCAGGGCAGTAGCCTATAGCCACATGCCCAGACACTAAGTTCATTGGGGTTCAGAGATCAATCTGAGGAGGTTTCCTGGATAACTTTCTGACCCAGAAGGCCTAGAGGAGGAGACTTCTGGGAGAGGATGATTGGAGTTATTTCCCTGAGGAAACTTTCACCCTACCCTCCACTTTCCCTAAGGTTGCAGGAGGCAAGGCTTGATCTTTGTGGGCCAGGAGAGGGTATGTTCTAGCACCAACCATGATGAAGTAGAGTCTGAGCTGATCCCCTCCCCAACCCTGATGTCTGTAGAGACCTCCCCTCCCAGGTATCCTGAACACACAGGGATCCTCATGCCTCCTTGGGGCCCCACTGTTTGGCCAGGGCTGTTTGGGGTGGGGGATACCGCTGATGTATCCCGTCCCATTCCCACAGTGTGTACCTGCTGTTCCAGCTGCAGGACCCGGAAAGGTGAGTAGCAGCCAGCCCCCTGCAGCCCGATGTGCTCTTGCCGCAGGAGAAAGCTCTAACCAGGAGCTGGCATCTGACCTTGGGGCTCCCTTTCAGCTGTGTTGTTCAGGGAGGGGACAGGATCCTTACAAAAGCAAACACACTATCTTACAGTTTCTACAGGCTAAGAATGTGAGGGGTGGGGCGAACTGCTTGAGAGGCTGCTGTCAAGGTGTTGGCCAGGTTTAGTCATCTGAAGGCTGTCTGGGTGTGGCAGAGCCACTTCAGGATGGCTCTCATGGCTGTCACCTGGAAGCCTCAGGTCCTTAGTACACGGGCCACTTTAGTGCTGCTTGAGTGTCTCCACAACATGGCAAGTGGCTTGGCCGAGAATGAGTGGTCCAAGAGAGAGGGTGAGGGCAGGAAGTTACCGTACCTTTTCTGACTTTGCCTTTGAAGTCACACCTGCCACTTCTGCCTTATTCTATTTGTTGGAAGTGAGTCGAGCCCACATTCAGGGGGAGGAGAATCATCTGCACCTCTTGAAAGGAGTGTCAAAGCATGGGAGGAGGTGTTTTCAAACCACCACTGGATTATACTTGCCTGTGTCCTGGGTAATGGGGACACAGGAGCTTACTGAGATCCTCTGAAGTGATGAAGCCCTGAGGTTCCAGGGGATTCTGGTCCTGGTGCAGCTAAGGGAGCCCTGGTCCTGCTTTGGCACTTACTAGCTGTGCAGTGTTGTGTGGATCATCTAACTACTCTGAGCTTAAGTTTCTTCATGTGTAAATGGAGATCAACGCCCCTGCTTTCCCTTCTCCCTGCACTATTGTGAAAATGGCCATGAAAGAGCTTTTTGAAAGGTTAGGACTATTCCAGCCTGGAGTAGCCCAGAGAACTCAGGGCATCTGAAGTCTCCCAGTTAGACAGGGACTCTTGCTTCTGCCCGCGCAGTGTGTGTGAGAGCTGGTGGAGCCATGGTGAGCCTGCTGTTGGCCATGTTGTTCCCTCGTGATCTGCTCCTCCCATTTGCCTGACCTTAACTGGATACATTAAGGAGTAGGAAGGGTGCTGGACTAACCCAGTGCCCCTCGGCCCTTCTTGCTCACCCATACAGGAGCTCCTGGGCTCCAGAGGTGGGAGGGGCACCCTGGCCTGCAGCCTGCTGGCTGTCTTCAGGAAGAAGGGCACACATGATCCCTGTTACCCCCCATGCCACCAGCCCCAGGGCCGTGGAGGTACGACCTGTTCCTCTGATGTGGGATGTGAAACCACACAGACAAAGCATCCTGCTTCCCTCCAGTTCTCTGCGTTCTGAGTGCTAAGCATTCTAAGGTCTGCAGCAGACCCTGGGGTTTGGGAGGCCAAACGTCCAAGGGGAGTGAGAGTCAGAGGAGTACGGAGCAGGAACACAGGTGGACAGCAGTGTCTGCCCTGGATTCACAGCAGCCCGTGCCCCTCCAGGGCCTCCCTTTCCACGCTGCACGGTGAAGAGCCAGACAGCAGTCTCCAGTGCTGAACGCTAAGCCATGGTGGAGGTGCTGGGTCATGGAAAACATCATGCAGTCCCATTGGCCCCAGGCCACTGTGGTTATTTCCATCTATTCATTCTTTAAAAGTTTGAATCTGTGAATTCCATGGGCCTCTAACTCTGGGATATTGTCACTTCGGGACCAGGATGGGTAAAGCTCCCCCCACTCCATTCCTCCTTCCTGGCACTGCTCTGGGCCGCTCTCAGAAGCCCTCACCTGTCGTGACAACTGGCAGTTTCATAATCACAGGCTGCATTCCAGACTTTTCAGAATAACTGTGGCTGATTGCAGGGAATTGACTAGTTGTGGCCAGCCACTGAGGCAGGCAGCATGTACACAGAGTGTCCAGGATTCAGTAACTTTGCCCCACAGTTGTTGTTGTTGTTAGATGCCATCAAGTCATGTCTGACTCATAGGGACCCTTATAGGGTTTTCAGTGGCTGATTGTTTCAGGATTACCTTGGGAGTGGATTGCCACATCCTTCTCCCATTTTTGCGGGGCTGGGAATTGAACTCAGGACCTGAGAGATAGCAGAGCAGTGCTCTAGCAATTGAGCTAAATCCCAGCCCCTTACCCCACAGTGGATGGGGGTTATTAGGGAATAGAGCTGGTGGGGCTTGGTGGGGGCCTCTTGCTGGGCTGGCTCTGCTCAGAGTCCTGGCCTGGAGGCCTTGGCCCCTTTCTCAGGCCTTTGCCTCTCCTTGGGCCCTGTTCATACACAGAGCTCTGGAGTTCTCTCCCCACTCCCCAGGGCTGGGAGCCATCTGGTGACTCCTGTAGCATTTCCCTCTGGTGGAATCGCACACACACACTCCAGGCCATAGTCTTCCCCTCTGGAAGTTGGTGGGACTGGACTAGATGCCCCTGGGGTCCTTTCAGTTCTGATGGTCTCTGAATAAAGGGACCTAGGTTAGGAAGTGCTGGCAGATGGTGTTAGGGGAGATCTGTTTTGCACTCAGGGCTGGAGGCCAGCTTTCATGCAGCAATGAGAGAGGACTCTAGGGGGTCACTGATGCTTTTCTTCTGGTTCCTTGAAAGAATATCACATTGGGGCTACTCAGGCCAGAGCCTGGGAAGGTTCAGGGCATTCTTGGGGACTTACAGAGCTGAAGATTGTAAATCCAGGTCTTAACTCAGGATGGGAGAAGGGGAAAGGAGGGTGACATCTTGGAGGCTAATAAGCATGTCATAGGACAGTGACTGCCACAGCAGTACAGTTTGGAGGCCCCCAGGTCCAGCAGATGTTGGGTAAAACACATTCTAAGCTGTGCATCTCAGATACCAGGAGAGCACTTCCTCCCCACCACAGCTCTGTTCCTGCTGATTTCCTGCATGTCTGTCTCTCTCTGTGCTGCCTATTATTATCTCTCCCCACTACCCTTCCTCCTCTCTTTTCTCTCTACCTTGATGGAACATGGAGCTGAATTCAAGATTGCTGCCTGTAATTAGTCAGAGAGGTGTACCCCCTTTTAAAATCAAGTATGTGCAACATAATTTTAAGTGTGTCTGAGTCTCATCCCCAGAGACCCTTCCCTAACAGTGTTCTTTCCTCTCTCTTCGGTGGCTGCTGGGGACGCGGATGTAAGTGTTCCAGAAGAGCATGCTCTTCAGAACGCTTGCTGCCTTTTATTAATCACTAACGTGTGCCGTGTACTCTGTGGGATGTTTGCTAACCTGGAGGTTTCTGCTGTGCTGCTGGGTGGGGCGGCCCAGGGCTCAGGACTGGCTGCTCTGCTCAGGCCTTTAAAGGGCTTAGACTGGGCTGGCTGTGTGTCCCTCCCCACCCCCAAAAGTAGAAGAGAGGTGGAGCCAAGGCCCTGCCTTCTGCACAGTGTTGACACTAACACACACACTTTCTCCTCCTGTGGCAGACAGCAGGGATCCCTGCCCTTTCCTAGAGGCCACCAGCCTTAGGCCCGTTGGTGGTGCTGTGTCAAAGACATTGGGGTTCTTCACAACCACTGCAGAGGGAAATAACAGTTAAGTACACAGTGCAAGATCCAACCTGCAGCTTGGCGGCTCAGGGGCTTAGCTTGTTCAGACCAGTTATTCTCATGGGTCCTGCGAAAAAGAATAGTACAAATAACACTTGGCAAAAATGTTCAGGGCACAGTCACCAGGCAAGTCTTTCTCCTTTTAGGAGGAACTCTCTGCATCTTCCATGTAAGGCTGCTTTTGGCATCCAGCCACCCACACTGACCTCCTTTGCTCCCATTTCTACTCCTGCCTGCATATCTGGATTCCACTTGACACGTAGGGGCCAGGGGTCACTGCTTTTCAACTGTGTAGTCCTTGCTCAAGGATGCAATGGAGAACATGTACAAAGCCCTGTTGGTTTCAGTGCTGCAGTGGTCGTCGTCGTCGTCGTCGTCGTCGTCGTCGTCGTCGTCGCGTCGTCGTTGTTGTTGCAATGTGTGAATTCATTGCTCAGCCTCAGCACATCCAGACCTAGTGAGTGGGCTGGGTTGTTAGATGCCAAGGATCTTGCGACAACTCTGGACCACCTTGTGATGGCCACAGTGATCAGTGTGGCAAAGCTCTAGAATAGCATGTGCACGTGCAGAGGCCTAGACTTGAATCAGTACCCAGTTCCGCTCCCAGGATGCAGGGTTCCTTTTTTTCCTGGCCTATCTGGTCTCACTTAGGCTGAGGGATTTTGGACCTGGCCAGTCCTGTCCCTTACTCCTTCTCTCAGGCAGGAGGTATTAGAGTCCAGAGGAATGTCCTGGTTGGTGGCTCTTGAGCTCTGATATGGGGCAGAGCTGAGCTCTCTGAGATCATGCTGGGTTTCCACTTAGTTTAGTAGATGAGTAGCCACTGTGTGGCCAGCCCAGGGCCAGGTGCTTAGAGGACATGAGAGTCAACTAGCTATGGTCTCACAACCTCAGGACACTTTCTGTTGGGTTGAGGCAGTGAGAGTGACATGAGAACCACCGCATGGAGCACAAGCCATGTGGTACAGTCTCTAAGGAAAGTTGTGGTCTTGGGGTGGAAGGCCCTCAGAGAGCCAGAGTATCGAGGGAAGTCTCCTAGGTTTATGGCGTTTGTGTTCAACAGGGTTGAAAAGTCCAGCTGATTGGGCAGTGGAAGAGACCAGAGAAAAACCTAAACCTGGGTTAAACAGGCTGAGGGAAGCACAGAATGAAAAATTCCGAGGTGGATTAATGACGTCAGGCCCTTGCTAACGTGCCATCTGAGCAGCTCCTGCCCCGCCCACCATTTTGCGTGGCAAGGCCCAGTTAAGGCAGCAGTGCTCTCGTGCTGTCTCCTGCTGGCTGCTAAGGAGGATGGCAGCAGAAGCCAGGAAAGCTGCTAGAACCAGGGTTCAGTTGCTAGCTTTACTCCACACCCGGTGCCCCTACAATGCATCCGGTTACCTGCTAATGGAGAGATCACATTTGGTGGCTGAAAATGATTTTAGGAGCAGTGCCAGGATATTCTAGCAAGAGCTCAGGTTTCTGTCTACAGAGCTCAGGGTGATTGGAGCATATAAACTGAGGTGGTCTAACTCTATCTTCTGTGAGTAAAAACGATATACAAAGCATAGAAAGATGTGTCTGTGGACTTCAGATATGCTGGGTATTGGCAGAGGACATTTTACATCTCGACTAGGTATTGGCAGAGGACATTTTACATCTCGACTAAGAACTGCCTGGCCAAATAACAGAATAGATTGCATTCGATGAGACAAATTAATTCTGGAGACTCTTGTGGGTTTATTCAAGACAGACTGAAATAGGAATCTTGCTGTCATTTTTGTGGGAGGGAGGGAGGAGAGTCTATTCAGATTCTGCTTCCTTGAGGTGCCTCTGCTTTTCTGGGACTAGGCCTTTGAAATGAAAAATCTTCGTAGCTTTGCTTACAGTTATTCCTTAAGGCTTCCTGGCATTTTACATCCTGTCTCTTTAAAAATGCTCAGAGCTGGATATGCAAGTCTGATACACTGTCAACACTGTACATACAATAGAGGAGACCATCCTTGCCCCCTTGAGATCACCCATTCTCCTAAGATTTTTCCTGAGTATTCTTCAGGTGCAGAGTCACAGGTCTGAGGTGCAGGGTTTGGCAGGTCTCAGTTAAGGCAGCTGCTGCTTCGACCAGGGAGGTGGGACTCCCACTTCCCTTGGTAGTTGTTTGGTAGATTCTGAGGCCATAGTTGTTTCTGTGTCCACTGCTTGGTGAGGTCCCCAATTGCACTCAGTCGTGAGCCCCTGTGGGAGACCCCAAAGACACTGCTGCTTCTTCAGACATGGGCCCTTGGCTGTCCTAACAGGCCTGGTTTGTCGTGCTGTGTGCCTAACCTTGCCCTCCCTTGCTCCTTTCAACACTGATCTCTCCTTGCTATACTTTGTCTCTTCTGTGTAGATTGTAAATGGACACTAAGTGGTTGAGGGAGATGTGAATGAGGGTGGTGTGAAGGCATGGGAGCCCCACGAGGTCCAAAACCCACTGGCATTTTCTGACGAGGAGGAGGAAGATCTGCTGGATTTCATGTACAAGTATAAGGCACCAAGGACGGAGTTGCCCCTGGAGGTACACAGTGTCTGGGGCTGTGGGCTGGAGCATGTGTTTTGCCTAGGGACTTTGACCTGGAGATCTGGGGGTCCTGGAGTGGCATCTCTTGGGGTACCCAACATCTCTTGAGTGCTTAGGGTAAAAAGGTCTCTCTCCATCAAGCAGGCAGGATAAACCACTAGCTACCATCTGGCTGGGCTGGGATTTAGCTCAGTTGGTAGAGCACTGCGCTGCAGTCTCTGAGGACCTGAGGTCAATTCCCAGCACCTCAAAAATGGGAGAAGGACCTGGCAATCCACTCCCAAGGCAATCCCGAAACAGTCAGCCATTGAAAATCCTATGAGGGTCACTATGAGTCGGATACCAACTGGACAACACCTAACAACAACAACCATCTGGCTACTTGGTAACTATGTATGTTTATGTGTGTGGGAAGTCGCCAATTTTACTTAGAAATAGGAGAGGTGGTAAAGCATATAGATTTTGATTTTTTTCTAATATCAACAATTACTAACCTAAGATGATGTGCCAGTAAAAAGCAACCCAAATAAATATTTTGGTGGGAGAAAAACTCAGAATATTATTTGACAAGTTTTTAAAGCTCTTTAAAGTTATGTAAAACAAGAGACTTGATGTAGTTACTATGGCCATATGAAGATGCAGATGGGGCTTTGGCAGCAGGAGGGCAGAGCCTGGAGCTCATGCCACGTTCTGTGATGTAGGCGGGGAGTCAACACCTCCAAGGCCAGCAGAATCAGGGAACCCTAGAGACTTTCCTTCTGCCCCCTCAGTTTCTTTTCCTGTTCCCTATCTGCTGAATCCTCTGGCTAAGGGTCAGAAGTCCCCTGTCCCCACAATAGAGGCCCCTGTGAGAGATGAGGTACACTGAAATGTTGCTGTGGTCTGGTGTTCCTGCTTACATCAGGATGGTAGCTGTGACCAACTCAGTGTACAAGGGTTCATTCACCTTCCTTTCCAAGCTGAGGCAAGTATGGATCATTTGTGTGTGTGCCTCTGTAGTGCTGGGGATCAAACCTAGGGTCTTCTGCATGCTAGGTGAAGGCTCTACTACTGAGCCACATCCTCTGTTCTTATCAATTTTGAATGTATTGGAGGTGTCTCCTCTGGGCTTTAGGGAACCAAAAGTTTCACAATGGGGGAGGAGTCCAGCCTAAAATCATCCTAGGGCCTGAGGGATTGTGCTCTCATTTCATTGTTTAAAGCTGCATAGACTGCACTATTTATTGTAATGGCCAAATGCAAATACCTAAAAAGGTGAGTTCCATTGCTGCTTCTAAGTCTGCCCAGAGGTAGACGGTGAACAATTAGTGGTGAGGCTGCAGCCTGAGGACACTGTGAGTGCCCAAGCCTATTCACTGGTTTGTTCACTGTGTCTTCTGTGTGCCCACCTGGCACTGAGCCAGTCACCAGGAAATGGGACAGGGCCTGCCCTCAGGAAATTTTGATGGAGAAACAGTTAACTGGAGGACTACTCTTGCCTCTGGGTGCAAAGTCCAAAACACTATGAGAGAACAAAAAAGGTGACAAAGCCAGGCTATGCGTGGCTGTACAGTGGCAAGAGGGGCTTAGGAAAACCTCAACAAAAGTTACTTTCAATCTGGTGCTGAGGAGGTCTAGAAAAATGCAAGGCAGATGAAGGGAAGGGCTTCTAGTCAGAAGGAACAGCAGTGTGAAAGGACAGTGTAGAGAAAGTTCTCTACCTGCAGAGAAGCAGACAGGCTGGGCCTGAGGTGGGGTTGGGCCAGTTACATAACCCCTCTGGGTGCTGTTAGGAGAAAACCCTCCCTTTCATTTGAATGGTTACTCCTCTCTGGGATTTGTGCATCCCATGGAAGGGAGGAATCCCTTGAGGGAGAGATGAGGGGGAACCCTTGATACTTTAAAGGTGGTGTTTGTCTTTTTGGTGTGGTTTGCTGCACTGTAAAAATTGTTGCATCCAGAAATGGGGACTGGAAATTTGGTGATGGAGATTTAAAGCATGTATCAGGAAACAGGATGCTAATTCCCAAAGGAAGTAACAAACCAAGGAAGAGCTGCAGAGGTGTTTCTCTGCTGAGTCACTTGTTAAGATCATTTGCTTCTGAGGTGGAAACAAGAAAGATGCGTCATTCTTCTGCGCAGCCATTCCCTTGGGAGACCTGGGAACGCAGAAGAACATGAAGCAGCCAAAAGGGAGGCATCAGCCTTCTCAGTGGACTCAGCTTCACGCAGTGTGTGGAGTGCAACTCTGGCATCCAATTCCTACTCTGGAGACCCAGAGGAAGACCCCAGCTCTGTATTTGATCAGAGGAGCTGGATGTCTCAACACACCCTCCCCAGGAGCTGTCCTCAAGGGGCCACATTCATGACACATTGAGGGAATTCCTTTTTCTGTTTTTCTTATCAGGCACCGCCTAGAATTCTTCGATCTCGCTTCAGGAAGAAAAGTACCTCATCCTCAGCCACTGAAACCACGTGATTGAGATGAGCCAACAGCACCGGATCCACAGAATGTTTCTTCTCTGCCTTAAAGAGCTAGTCACTACTAACAGAATCCGCAGGCTGGGCGTGCTTTGGGTGTGCAGCCTCACAGACATGGCCTTTATTTGCTCCCCTCTTCCACCTTTAAGAATTTTTCTTTTTTTATTTTTCCTTGTAAAAAAAAAAATTGCTGGGGAGAGGGTAAAGGGAAAGGTAGTGGTGGGGTGACCTTAAAGTCTTCTGAGGTTAGTAATTTTCCACAATTGGATTGTCATTAGACAGCAATGTGTTTTTAAAAATGTAAGCGTGTCATCCCATGCTGCTGAGATGTACATTTGTAATTTATCTGTTGCATACTTAGTTTTTAGTCTTGTAAATGCAAACGAAGCAAAAGTTTTTTTAAAAACTTTTTTTTTGTTCTTGGTACTAATACTTTGGACTATGACGTACATATTTATGGCTTTTGGCTTAATACAATGAACTTGCAAGGGCTGCCAGAGGTTCTGATAAGTGAGAAAACTGCAAAACCAGAAATGTAAACAAATATTTTGATTCTAGACAGTGTCTCTGATGTGCTTATAAAGCTTCCAAATCTAACACCCTTTTCCTGGAGGAAGACAGTCCATGTTCTTCAGATGGCTGTGTAACCAACACAGCAGATTCAGGAGTACAGAGGCAGTATTTTAGCAACAGGAATGAGTGTTGGTGAGGTCAAGAAAACATCCTAGGATGAAGAGTCACGAGGCTCATCTCCTCATTGGGTGCAGGATTAGGAACTTCTGAGTCCTTTTAGGGGGTTAACACTGCCTCAGGCAGGTGGCTCACCCTTGGCAAAACTTCTTGGGCTTGGGGACTCACAGAGCTGTTGGGAAAGAATTTTGAGCATTTCAAAAATATTTGGAAAAACTGGGCGTGGTGGTTTATGCCTATAATCCTAGCACTCAGGAGGCTGAGGCAGGAGGATCACTCCAAGTTCAAGGCCAGACTGGTCTACACAGCAAGTGCCAGGCCAGCCAGGACTATATAGTGAGACCCTGTCTCAAACAAAAACAACAAAATACTTGGTAAATGAATATTTCTTCCTCATAGTGACCACTGCTGCTGCTAATTTCCCTAGGAAGAGGAGCCTACATGCTGAGGATTTCATCTTAAAGAATACGAAGCAAAGACAAAACGAAACAAAACTAGAAACATGTTATGTGCTCTAAAATACGTGAGACACATGTATAACAATTAGAATGGTAGGTTCTGGAAAGGTTTTAGGGGTTGAGGTCTTTACAGGTGAGACTCGCTGCTCAGATCCACAGCCAGCTGTGGCTCACAACTTCCTTCCCGGCCTGTGTAGAATGTGAATGGAAGTGGACTCTCATGCTCATGGGCACTTTAGGTCTCATTAGATGTCTAAACAAGCCAAGCTTCCTTAGTAGAGGAATAACTTATTGAGAATTTTATTTGAGAAAAATTTGGTTTAGATGACACTATAGTCTGAGGTAGTTACCCTCCCCTCTGAGAGCTGAGCCAAAATGTAAGACTAGTATATTTGTGCTTAGAATTGGTGTTTTCTTTCAGTGTAATGCATGCAGTGGTCACAACCCAGTTACTCACATTTGGATTGTTTGTTTGTAGATATGCCCTGAAGACTAGAGTAGTGTTATATGCCGCATAGAACTCATTGTCAACTGACTACAAATGGGCCCAATTAAAACCTGCTCCATTATTGAGCTATGCAAACATGTATTGATGGCCTTTGCTAATAACACATTGGCTGGACTGTAGCCACTTCACTAAGGGTTTTAGTCGAAGTTGATTGCTGCCAGATATACATATTGAAATCCTTTCTTTAAAATATATTTACCTGTTAGTTGGGTATACCCAGAATTATCAGAAACAAGTGCAGAAAAGCTTAAGTGAAGCAGCTTTTTAGCAATTTTTTTCCAAGATAATAAATGCCTTTAGCAGCAGAGTTAAAAATCGTATTGTTTTTACCATTTTAAAATGGAAAGTTATAAAAAGTCTAGGCTATCAAGTTTGCACTAAATTATGCCAAAAATCAGCTTGAAGCACTCTACTTTCAGATGTTGTTGTATTTCTCATTCAAGATTAAAAACTATAAAGGTATCCAAACTGTTGTCTTAATGTAAGTATAACTCTTTTTCCTTCAAATGTTGACTAGGGAGTTGATTTCTCTCTTAAAGACACCCACTGTACAACTGAGAGCAGCTGTCATATTTCTGGCAAAATTTATTATCTGACAAGCTGTATATTTGTGTATGAACTGACAAAAAATGTGAATGCCTATCAGCGTACATATAGTGGTGTGGTGTGCTGTCTAGAGGAGATGAATGTTTTTAATTTGCTAACTTAGAGATACAGGCTGTTTACAAAATGCTAGCTCAAAAGTCTGTAATTTTCCTGTCCTAAACTTTTACTACTTGCCATTGAGCACCTGTTTCATTTTTGAATATTTCCGTGGTCTTATGCTTATCAACTGGAGAGTTTAGTCATAATCCTCCTGGCTTTGTGTGGATAGCTTGCTCACTTCACTGGCCTTTAAAATGTATGTCCTCTGTGGTTAAACTGTCCATGTGTTTGTGCTAAGAGTGCTTGTCAACCATGACCACTGTTGAGCCTTCCTAGATCTTCACCTTGCACAGTATTTGAAATGACAAAGGATGTACTTCATCCTCTAACAGCATACACATGAAGAGCTGATCTTCTGGATTGTGACTGTGCATATTTCCTCCAGTTTGTGAAGTCTCTACAGAACGATCTATAATTAACTAGTATACTGGACTGTGTATCAAAGGGATGTAAAATTACAGTATTCCAAAGGCTGAAGTTCTGCTGTTTTGTTATAATGCCTGATATACATCTTGAATAAAGTCTTAACATTTTTCTTTTAAAAAACATCTTTGTAATGTTGGGCTTATGAAGAAAGAGGAGATACTTTTTTAAAAATGTGGAAGGTAGGTAGGTGTGGTGTACACCTATAATCCCAGCATTCTAGAGGCTGAGGCAGGAGGATCTCGAGTTTAAGGTCAATCTGGGCTACACAGTGAGACTCTGTCCCTAAACAAACAAACAAACATTCACTTAAGTTAAAAAAAAAATGAGCTCTGTAGTACAACCACTGTAACCTAGTGGCCTGGGAGGTGGAGGCAGGAGGATGGAGAGTTTGAGGCCAGGGGTAGTCTGTGCAACTTAGTGAGACCCTGTGTCAAATAAAAGAAGAGGCTAGGGGTGCAGTTCAGTGGTAGAGCACGTGCATGTGTTAGGCCCTGGGTTCAACGATAAGTACTGCCAAAAAAGAAAAAGGAAGGTAGCAAGGATTAGAAGCTGAGTGCTCAACCACTACCTTGCCAGGAGATTTGGCCCCATGCCTACTGCATAGGAATACTGGTAAGAAAAATACGTGTGTGTTTTGAAAACCAGTTGATCACACAAATATAAATTGAAGCTGTCGCTGTTTTTCTTTTCTTACAGTGCTAGGAATCAAACCAGGCCCTTGTGCATGCTAGGCAAGCATTCTACCACTGAGCTAAATCCCCAGCCTATTTTGCATTTTTAAAGATCAGCGGAAACTGGGTAGCTGTGAAAATACAGTAATTCATTTATAGACAGTTTTAATTCTGCAAGTAGATCGTTGGTCCACTATTTTCCTTCTCTAAGTGTTTCTTCATTCCATAATCCTCTGCAGCCTTTGCCTTTAAAATATGAGCAGGTATACTCAAGTTTCATTGGGAGGTCCCAAAGACCAAAATTAAGCACAGACCCATTTTCTTTGCTATTATAGGCTTATGTTCGATATGATTGACACACGGACCATAAAATAAAGCAGGAGCAGGAAAAGGAGGAGATTTAAGGGAGAAAGCAGGAAGAAGAGATGGAAAGAAAGCCTGGAAATCCATTCATTCATTCATTCATTCATTCACCGAGCCAGGTCCAATGTCAACAGAACTGAGATTACCAGGTTAAGAACTGACAAATAACCGGAAAGTGAAGATACAAAATTTAAAGCTGAATTTGTAAAGTGTTAAGAAGTACTTACTGTTTATTGTGTTATAGTACAGTCACTTGTTGATTGAGATATGAATTTTCCTGTGTCGTTAGAAGGCTGAGGGATATATATGGAATCCTAAGGAGTTTGACGGGGGTTTTGGGATTTATTAGCTGTACTTTAGATTAACTTGTTTAATGCTTTCTAAGCTTCAGTTTCCTCAAATTTAAGTTAGGGATAAATAATATCTCCTTTGCAAAGTTGGTATGGGATTTAACAGTTTTATAGGTATGTGCCCAGTTTTATAAACATGCTAGGACATAGCAGATATTCCATAAAGTATACATGTATGTGAATATATTGTCCATGTACCTCCTGAATTATACACATACTTGAATGTCTATTAGGTAGGCTGTTTAGGTAGACTAATTTAATAAAAGCTGCTTTATTGCCAATCTACAAAATCAGTTTTAATAACTCCTCCTCCCCATAAAACAAAAGTTGTATGTATAAAATTCCCTTTCTCCTATATAGTGTGCCTGCCAACCCTTCCACTTCAGCCTATCTCTCTGTACACTGAGGTCCTGGTTGCCAGTCCTTGTCTCTACCCCTATCCCTGGCCTACAGTGCAAACCAGATGCTGAGGCCCTAGTTATCCACATTTACATTAGAGAAGTCATGGAGGTTGTGGGAGAGTGTGTTCCTCCGCAGGCCCAGTTCAGCCCTCTGCTGGAGATGTGCTGGAGGGCAGGAGCCAGACAGTGAGAAGAGATGGAGAAGCCTTTTAGAGGTTGGCTTTTGGCATCTCAGAAGTGCAAAGTAAGGAAAACCCATCAAAACAGAATGCCATTCCATGTTTCGGGCTCTGACCCCACACCTCAAATCAAATGTCTGCTCTTTATTAATTGGTCCCTTTAGAAAGCTGCATGCTGTGGCACCCATCTGTAATTTCAATGACTCACCAGGCTGAGGCAGGAGGATTGCAGGTTCAAGGCCAGAGGCAGCCCGCGCAACTGGATGAGACCCTCCCCCCAAAAATACTAAAAGGGGGCTAGGCTCCAAGCATAATGTTGCACACCTGCAATCCCAGAGACTTGGAGGGTGAGGCAGGAAGATCATGAGTTCAAGGCCTGTGTAACTTAGTGAGACCCTGTCTCAAAAGAAAAATATAAGTAAGGGGCTGGGGGTGACCTCAGTGGCAGAGCACTTGCTTAGTACACATGAGGCCCTTGGTTCAACCCCACATAGCACCAAAAAATACACACACACACACACACACACACACACACACACACACACAGGAACACCATCTTTTCATCAACTATTAAGGGATTTGAAACGATAATTCATTCATAATTCTATTTAACAGCGGTTTTCAACCAGGTAAAGTGCTCTCTTGTTGGGAGAAATAAGAACTACCACCCTAGACTACAGCTATTACCTGCCCCCCTTCAATTAAACAATGCTTCACTCTTATATCACTTCTGAAATGATCAAAATTACTTTTCCTCTTTAGTGTCTACAATGCATTTCGGAAAAAGCTTATCCTTACAAATGAAAATATGAAATCTCAAGTGGATAAACTGACTTTTAAGAACTACAGTGCCTTTCAAAGGTTGAGCACAAAGGTTTTGTTGTATAGCCTTCTGTTTCCTGGAGGGCATGCTGAAAGGATATTTCATTTCCTTTTCTCTTTATGAAAGAACCTTGTTCCAATAAACTAAAAATGAACCTAGTACATGAGATATTAAGTGTGTTGCTAGCATGTGCTCATCTCGCATAACTGTTTTGCTCCACGTATACCTGCTAACATAACTGAGTGGGCCAGGGTGGGCTCCTGATCTAAGAACAGCCCAGCCCTACACTGCATGGTGATGCTGAGGAGTCTTGGGGTAAAAAGGCAAGCCGTCCCAGGTAGAGTCTCTTGGCAATTACAGACAGGTGACAGGACCAAGGGTCATGATAAAGGAAAAAAGCTCAAAGGTGTATGCTAAAGTTGGTATGAGGAAACAGAAACTGTATGAAAGCAAAAGCTGCAAATTAGAGCGGATGAAAAGAGAACTAAGTCACATGCCAGGCAGAGCCTGGGCATAAAGATCCACCATGTCCTACTGAGGAGCATCATCCAATTTCTGCCTTTCTTGAGGCCTGAGAGTGATTCTGGGTGGGAAATCAGGCTGGTGGGGTGGTTCCTGAGTTCCCAAGCATGTATCCTTAAAATATATCACACTGTTTGAGTTAACTTGTTAGCATTAGCATCTTTTCATGTCTTTCCTAACTTAAGAGTCCTTAAAACTAAACAAGCCTAATTGGAACAACTACTGATCCATTATCATTTGTTAAAAATAATGTACAGTTTTAAACCTCTAGTTCCCTAGCCAAATCTGTGAATGTTTAATCCATTAAGTACTAAAACCTTCATAATTTAATATTTGGGCTGGGATTTAGCTCAGTTGGTAGAGCGCTGAGCTGCAGTCTCTGAGGTCCCGAGTTCAATTCCCAGCACTGCAAAAATGGGAGAAGGACCTGGCAATCCACTCCCAAGGCAATCCCGAAACAGTCAGCCATTGAAAACCCTATGAGGGTCGCTATGAGTCGGATACCGACTCGACAGCACCTAACAACAACAACAACAACATAGTATGTTTACATATCAGCTGGTACAATTTACATCAAGTTTTTTATATTTACTCATTTTTGCAAAGATATCATGTACATAAAGATACACATTAAGTAACTAGGAAACTGTAAAACTTTATACTTTCAGGTTCGTTCGATCATGATACTTCTGATAAGGATCATCAGCATACCAGTTTCGCCTCTTCCAAAAAGATGTTGTCATTTTATCTAAGAGTTTACTCTGGGTTTTATTGCAGAACACGAACTCTCTCAAGCGTCTTTTTCTTGCAGTCGTTTTTTTCCATAATCTTTTCTTATAACCAGCCTATGAGATAATATTACAAACATATTTAAAACCTTATATTATAGAGCAAACAAAAGATTATCTTCACAACTCCTGATTTTTAAGCCTGATGGAAACAACAACAGACTTCTATATGAGCTGGGATGATTTTTAGAAACATTCTCAGTGGGTAGTGGATAAGAAAAGCATGTGTTGTTTGAAAAGGATATATTAATAAATAATTTAGTACTTTGGAAAAAGATTAAGTTAACATGGCAAGCCAAGCATGGTGGCATACACTTGTAATACCAGACTCAGGAGGCTGAGTCAAGGAAGATCAAGAGTTCAAGTTCAGCATGGGTTAAACAGCAAGCTCTGTCTAAAAAAATAAAAACAAGGCAAAATCACAGTCAGGTATGATAGTGTGTGCCTAAAATCCCAGCTATTCAGGAGGCTGAGGCAAAAGGGTAATTTGAGCCCCATAGTTCAAGTGGCCAACATAAGGAGGCCCCATCTCAGAGAAAACAAAACAAAAAAAAAACGGAAAGAAAAGGAAAAAAAAAAAAAGGTAAATAAATGGGTGTGGTTGGTGAAAAACAAGATAATGATATATAATTCTGACAGCTAATTTTATATGCATTATCTTATCTCTATAGCCAGCAATCTTCAACAATATGCTATTATTTTCATTTTACAAATTTAAAAAAACCCCACTGATTGGAGAAGTTAGGTAGCAGAATGAGGTCTGAAAGCTAAAGAGTGCTTAGCCACACATTATCTTTCCTAATATGAGGACAATGAAGGGAGTACTGGTGAGGGAGATAACATTTATGTTCATTTAAATGGGCTGAGTATTACAAGGGCTGAGAAACAGTTCTCAAACATATTGCTTCACTCTTTTTACACACTAGGGACTGATGTTTTTGTAGGAAGTACTTTTCTACACAATACTAAATAGAGTAAAACTGTTGTTAAGAAGGGAAGGAATGGACAACCTATATATTTAACAAGGAACTTCCATATATACCATCCATAAATTATTAATTTTGAAGAATTTAATTTTAAAGAAATAAAAAATTAGATCAAATACAGAAATTATAAAAGCCAGTTGCCTCTAATTTGCTGTCTTGCTCATCACCACCATGATCCTTAAAGATTACTCTGTGGAATGGAAACATTATGAAAATGCAGGAAAATTTTCTTTTTAAGACAGTTTCTAGGTTCAAAAATGGAAAAAAAGGAATAAATAATTAAAAACCAGGGACATCTGGATGAAACTATGCCACAGAATTAGTATAAACATTAGTATAAACCCACCCAGACTTTTGTTTTCCTCTTAAAATTAGATTTTGATGAAGCAGGCAATTCTGCACATGGCATACAGAGCTAGGGCAAGGTTATTATGATTAGAGAGTTTGATCAGGTTTTTGAGTACCGTGACAGTTCCAGAGCCCAGTAAAAGGGACACAGAAAGGAAGGCAAAGAAAATCACCCATTTCATTTTATTTGGGGTAAGCCAAGGACATTGGAAATAATTAATATGATAACAGGGCAAGAAATGTTATTAGAACTTCAGCTGTTTATGGGTTACTGTTGAAGAGTGTCAGAAACTAAACTACTACAGTGTTGTTTCAATGGAGAAATGAGCTGAAAGTCTCAGTCAACCCATTTACGTACAAATTTAGGATTGTTTATAAGATCACAGATAATCTTTCCAATCTTTCCAATACCAAATCAAGCTGTCCAACAGTGAAGACTTTTGCCATAGTGAATAACATTTCATTTTACTAATGTATACACACTTTCTTCACATGGATTCACACAGAGATGCCTACGAAGCTGGCACTTAGGTACAGCACTGTAAGAGCTATTGGTAAGATGAGGGAACACTTGTCATGAGTAGGCTCACTGACTTCTGCTACATCTTAATCTCCTGTTCACACTTCTTTCTGAATCAGGTAATAATATAAAGGCTCACCCTTCTCCTTAGCCAAAGGCCAGAATGAAGTCGAAGAAACCGATGGATGACGGCTTTTACAGTCTTTCTTTTACCTTTTCGTGCACTGAAATAAGTAACAGTTCTGACTGGCAGCTCCAGGACATTAGGAACCAAGGGGGCCACTCTAAAATATATTTTACAAAAGTTAACTCAGCAATTAGACTGTTTAATGATAAAATCCATTTCTACATAGTACTTAGGTAAGTATGAAACTGCTCCACTGGAGTGGAGCTGACTTTTTAGAATCAATATTATTTCAAATGATCCTTGACACTGAGGATAGATAAGAAGAGCAACTATCTCCATCTGGAAATCTCAAATCCACCCCCACTAGGAGTGTAGCTCAGTGGTACAGCATGTGCTTGTCATGTGCAAGGCTCTGAATTTAATCCCCAGCACCAAAAATAAAATGTACCCCAACCCTAGTCCCTACGAAAGACCTTATTCTACTACATTTTATTCCCCTGATTTCTTACAATGTGGCTACCATATTATAAACTTCTTGATGACTTTGGCTTGTTTACTTTTGTGTCCTTTCTGCCAAGTACAGTACTGGGCACCCGGGGTTACTTAAATATTACTGACTGAATGAAGACCACAAACAGTCCACCCTTGTAAGCTAAGCATCTTGTTCACCCTCCACTTTACCTGACAACTTCCATCCAGGAAAGTACATATACAACAACAGAAGAGAGCTCTGGGGCTTGGGGGTGTACTCAGTTATGCAGTGCTTGACAAGCATGCACAAGGCCCTGGTTCCACCCACAGCACTTCAAAAGGAAAAAAAAGTATACTCTGATAGTTCCTGCCACTAGCATTTAGGTATACAGATGTCAATCATACTCTCCTACTTGGTCAAAGTATGTATAATAAACTGCAGGTAGGAAATGAATATTATCTACTTCTAAGATGTCTTGCAGGCATGATATTTTATTTATTTTATTTTTTTGAAGTACTGGGGATTGAAGCCAGGGCCTCACATTTGCTACCATCAGAGCTACATGGCCCCCAGCCCAGGCATGAATATTTTAGGAATTTTATTTAAGTATCACATTTACCTATTACGTATGGTTGCAGTATGACCACATGTCAGGTTTCTGAGAGACATGACAAGTCTGGGAGCAGAGGAAACAACTGGTGTCTGAATATGACTAAAATGCCTGGTGGACATTGCAGAATTAAGACAGACACTCTTAGCACAGTTCTGATAAGGTGAAGATGTCAAAATATTTGGAGGCCGTAAGATTCCTGTAAAGACAGAAGCATACATACTTAAGGACACTCCAAAATATGCAACCAGATATTTAAAATTAAAACATCAAAGCAACCAAGTGTTATACATAATCCACAAGTCCTGAGTATCATATTCTCCCCATGGAGCTTTTTACAAACTTTATTGAGGTATAACTTATATACTGCCTGCAGCCATATCACCCTGGCATCTGATCCTGTCAGATCGTGGAAGCTAAGCAAGGTCAGGCCTGGTTAGTACTTGGATGGGAGACCACCTAGGGACACCAGGTGCTATAGGCTTGGGAGAAGGACCTGGCAACCTGCTCCCAAAAAAACAATCAGCCACTGAAAACCCTATGAATAGCAGAGAAGCACTGATACAATGCCAGGCATCGCACAGTGTTAGAGAGTGTTTCACTTATTATATGTAGGGTCACTATGAGTCAGACCCAACTATAGGGCACCTAACAACACCAACAACTTATATACCATAAAATTACCCATTTTGCCAGGCACAGTGGCGCATGCCTGTAATCCCAGCAGCTGGGGAGGCAGAGGCAGGAGGATCACAAGTTTGAGACCAGACGCAGTCTGCGTAACTTAGCGAGACCCTGTCTCAAAAAGTGAAAAAATGGGCTGGGATGCAGCTCAGTGGTCCAGCACTTGCAGAGCATGCAAGCACGAGGTCCTGGACTCAAACCCCAGTACCGCCAAAAAAATAAATAAATAAAAATAAATAAATAAATAAATAACCCATTTTATGTGTTCCATGATTTTTAGAAAATTTTGAGAATTGTACAATGATCATCACAATCCAGTCTGATGTGTCCTAGCTTTTTTTCCACTACTAGGGGACAAGATATATGTAAGGTTACTTCTCACCCTACCCCAGACCTTATACTGTAGGGAGAAAGCACCCGCAACTCAATGCAATGGCAATTCAAAGACATGAAGGCTCTAGCCCTTCCTGGAGAAACAGAGTGGCAAGAGGATTCATGAAGAAAACAGAAAAGGCACTTGTGTCCTCTTGAAAATGAGCAGATCCTTCCAGAAGGAGGAACACATAATGATTAGGACAAACAACATTAGCAAAGGCCTGGGGGCTGAAATAAATATAAAGAATGGGAGCAGGACCAGACCTGCCACAGAGACTGTGCACTGCTTGCCTGACTATAGCAGAGATACTTGAGGACAACTAGTGTAAAACGAGGCAGGACAGGCTGGAATGTAGCTTTCAGAAGGTAGAAATGTAAACACTAGATGTAGTCCTCTATCAATCCTTCCCACTAAGGCCACTATACAAATCAGCATCACTCATGGAGCTGTGACTCCACCCATACTTTCTCACCAACTCTGGTGTGTGACTCAAGAATGTACATATTTAAAAAGTTCTGTAAGATGTTGGAAATGTCCTAAGACTGGAATGAGGTCATGGGTGCCCAACTTGCTAACCTTGCTAAAAATTATCAAATTGTTCACATAAAATGAGTGACTTTTTACTGCATAAAGTCTACCTCAATAGAGTCTCATGCTCAGCCACAACTGAGAACTACTGCCCTATTGTTCACTGCCTGATTTCATCAAACAAATGGTGCAGTATGCTGCAGACATGAAGTGATAGGATTTGAATCAGACTGGGTTCCTATTTTAGCTCTCCTATGGCAAGACCATGAGCAAGTTACTTAGCATCCTCATGCCCCAGTTTTTTCATACTTAAATTAGGTTAATTATGGGGAGTTAATGAGAATTAAATAAGGTAAAACATTAAAGTGCTTCAAAGATTGCTTGGCACAATGAAAACAATGAATGCTAACAGCTGAAAAATGGGAGAAAGACATGACAATGTGCTCCCGAAGTATTCCCAAAACAATCAGCCATGAAAAACCCTATGAGGGCCACTATGAGTCAGATGGCACCTAACAACACCAACAGTAGAAAAAGGACAGCTGAGAAAAGTTAGGCATGGTGGTGTACACCTCTAATCCCAGCACTTGGGAGGCTGAGGCAGGAGAATCAAGAGTTCAAGGCCAGTCTGAGCTACATAGCAAGACCTTGTTTCAATACAAAACAAAACAAAAAGAAGTGTTGAGGAATGTTTAGCAAAAATGGAATGGTCACGTACCACTCTTAACAATGGGAATATGTTTTTAGACCTTCATTAGGCAACTTTCTCATTGTGTGACCATCATAGAGTACTTGTGTAACTTAGATGGTAGAGTCTAGTATACACCTACATACAGCCCTCTTTCCTCAACCAAAACAGTATCATACAGTGCGAAGACTGTGTTAATGGGTTTGCAGAATGAAGACAGGACACAGACCCCTTATTTTACTTTTTCTCTTATCCATCAAAGATAATAATCTTCAAACTGAAAAGGGTCTCATAAACATTAGTGAATTATTTGAAATCCAAGACTCAGGAAATTGGTGAGAGCCTTACATCAAGTGCTTGGCAATCAAATTCTCTACCCAAATGCAGTACCCAAATTCAAGTAACCTGGGTATAAGCACTTTATATCTCAACTGATATCTGCAGATATGATTACAATCCAGGAGGTAATCTCTGAAAGAGTAAATGAATTGAAGAGAAAGACTATACACAAGAAAATGGCCCAATTTTCACAGATCATCAGCTCTTAATATGTCTTAGTTAAAATATAAAAAATACCTGAGTTGAGCCAATGGCACACACCTGTAATCCCAGAGACTCAGGAGGATAAGACAGGAGGATCACAAATTCGAGTTCAGAGGCAGCCTGTGCAACCTAGCAAGAATGTGTCTCAAAAATAAAAAACAGGAGCTGGGGGGATGCAGCTCAGTGATAGAACACTTGCCTGGTATGCCACCAGGCCCTGGCTTCACTTCCCAATACTGCAAAAAGTCAAACAAAAACAAAACAACAAAAAATCCAATAGTAACAACAAACCCCCCAAACAAAAACACTCTCAGTGAACAGATAGGATTTAGAATATGTAAATGAATAAATTACAGGCTCATCTATAGAAAAAAAAGTTAGATTAATAAAATAGAATGTTCAGAGCAAAAAAAAAAAAAAAACAACTAGAAGTCAGTTATTCTTTATATTCTCTTTTTTTTCTTTCAGTTGTTCTTTTAAAGAACTAATTATTTCTTTTTTGGCAAATGCTCTACCCCTGATCCATACCCTTAGCCCTTCCATCCATCTGTCCTTACTTCCTTCTTTTACTGCCCTTCCTTCCTTCCTCTTTCTTTTCTCCCTTTCCCTGGGGGCTGGGGGTGCAGCTCAGTGGTAGAGTGCTTGCAAAGTGTGCATGAGGCCTTGGGTTCAACCCCTAAGTACTGCAAAACAAAACAAAACAAAAAATCCCACTCCAAACAAAGTAAAAAAAGCATGCCAACATGGGAAAAGACACTGGACACACATAAATGAAAAAAGATACATATGTCCAGAATACATAAGAAACTACGGTAACTCAAGACAACCCAACAGAAAGCCAAGCAAAATATTTGGGTGGGTATTTCATAAAAAGAAATTCAAAAGGCCAATACACATATGTAAACATACTAAGGTTCATTTACTAATCAGAGAAACATATATTTAAACCTCAGTGAGATAGCACTACACAGGTACCAGACTGATGAAAATTTGCAGGTCTGACAAAGTATTGGTGAAGATGTGGAGCCTCCACTGCTGAGGTAACTATAAATAAGCACATCTCTTTGGAAAAAAGTTGGGGAATATCAGGCAATGCTGAATATATACATATATACCCTCTGACTCAGCAATTCCACAACTAGTTTTACACACTACCCTTGAAATACATAGTCCTTAGAAACCATCTTGTACTCATGCACCAGGAGACAAAAATCAATCAGCTTTGTACATAATGGCCCCCAAACTGGAAACGTACACCAATAGTAGAATGGAGAATTGTGGAACAGGCACATAAGAGAATATTATACGATAGTAATGAGAAAACATTATAGCTACAACCAACATGAATAAATCTCATAAATCAGACACTGGACCACATACACTGTATGATTCCATTCTTTTGGAGCTCAAAACCAGACAAAACATTATTGAGACACACATACCGAAACACTAAAGCTATTACAAGAAAAACAAGCCAGGTATTAATAATGGATGAAGTATAAAAATGAGAAGAGAACTTATATTTGGAGGAAGTAGGGAATTTTGACTGGGGAGATGCACAGGGGTGGAGGACCGGCTTGTCTTGACCTGGGGTTAGTTACACAGAGTCTGCTTTAGCTTTGTTAAAGCATTCATACATGTTATATGAGTTTTTCTTTATAGGTATTACATCTCACACACAGTCAAAAAACATCCCACGTAAAAAAGCTCTTCTAGAACATCTGAAAATTTTTATGTGGTGGTTTCTTCTTGATCTTATTTCTATTATTGTCTCACAGAATTTTATCCTAACTTAGTTTTTTGAGGGCTGGGATTTGGCTCAGTTGGTAGAGCACTGCGCTTCAGTCTCTGAAGTCCCGAGTTCAATTCCCAGCACCGCAAAAATGGGAGAAGGGCCTGGCAATCCACTCCCAAGGCAATCCCGAAACAGTCTGCCATTGAAAACCCTATGAGGGTCGCTATGAGTCTGATACCGATTCGACGGCATCTAACAACAACAACAACAAAAAAAAAAAAAA
The DNA here is from genome assembly GCA_007922755.1 of Pedetes capensis. Taxonomy (NCBI): domain Eukaryota; kingdom Metazoa; phylum Chordata; class Mammalia; order Rodentia; family Pedetidae; genus Pedetes; species Pedetes capensis. Next base: position 113,478 of record VMDO01000357.1, on the reverse strand, counting down.
AAAAAAATTTTTTTTGCAGTAAATCCTGCCTTAATCCCTGTAACTTTCAGTCAAAAACATCCTGATTCCCACCCTTCTATTGAAGGTTGTAGTTAAAAAACGTAGACACAGTCCCAGACAACTACACACGACTCTCAACCTTATTGTGTACCAGGCACTATGCAAGATGCTTTAAAAACCTGAGTTCATTTAATACGCAGGTAGGTGGTACTGGCCTGCTGCCGTTCCCCTGTGGAATCAGATTTCGTCAGATCTCGGAAGCTAAGCACGGTTGGACCTGGTTAGTACTTGAATGGGAGACCGCTTGGAAACACCATGTGCTGTAGGTTTCGGAGCAGGACCCGGTAACCCACTCCCAAAAAACAATCAGCCATTCAAAACCCTATGAATAGCAGAGAAGCACTGACAATAGCGTTTCGCCTGTTGTACATGGGGTCGATAGGAGTCACATACCGACTGGATGGCACCTAACAACAAGGTGGTATTACCCTCATCTTACAGTCTGAGAATCTAAAATTCGGAGAAATTCAATGACTCCCAAGGTCAAAGGTCCTAACCTCTAAATTAGATGAAATTTTTTGTGTCTCCCTCGCCCTCTTTCACCCGTCTCTCTGTTCTGTTTTCTAAGAAAGAAACCGGTAAGGAAGCGGAAAACAGGATGCATCGGGCAGCTCGCGTACCAGATGGTGCGAGATGCCGGCCACACCGCCCCAGAAAAAATACTAAGCAACTCTTTGGCCTCAAATGATGACCTTATGTTTCTTGTTAACTTCCAGACTAAACACCCACTCCATCCCGCGCCAGGTCTCCCCTCTGGGAAGGCATAAATGGAGCATATCGCTCTCTACTGACCTGGAAGAGTTCTCACAGCACGCACAAACATAAAAGCAGCCATCTTGCCCCCTCACCTACGGCGGCTGCATTAGACATAAAAGCACCAAAGCAAAATGGACTGAAGAAAAGCAACGCCCGCGGAGTAAAGACGGCACGGAGAAAGGTGTGGTCCACTCTACTTTTATTGAATGTCTACAAAGTGTATGCCAGGTTCTGCCCTTCCTTGCAACTTCCCATAGGTCAGAGCTAAGCATATAGTAGGTTGTACTGAAAAAAAAAAAAAAAAAAGAAAAAAAAAAAAACCGCAAAACTACACCTGGCTATGTTGCCCAGGCCTGCAATTCCTGGGCTCAGGAGCAACTCTGGCTTCAACCAGGCGAATTACTGGGAATATAGGCGCCAGCCACAGCATCCGGCTTCTCAAAACATTTCTGGGCATGTAAATGAAAGCCCTAATTAAAGTATGCAACATATTGAAATAATTTCTTCGTGCTCTTTTTATCAAGTTTATTTCATAGAATAATACGCGTTACAGCTACCCCCCCCCCCCAAAAAAAAAACACACGAAAAAAACCTCACCACTCTGGAAGATATTGCATTAAATGAATGGAAAAAATAGCAATATTATTAAAAATCATTTTGGAAAAAACTGCATGACAACTATAATAAAATGAATGCAAATATCCTAAGGCTATTACACACACACACACACACACACACACACACACACACACACACACACACACACACAGTTTTTGTTTTTTCTGGTGCTGGGGACTGAACCCGGGGTTGAATGCTGAGCATGCCCTTCACCACTGAGCTACACCCCCAGCACCCTATGTAGTTTTAAAAATTAGTAGCACTCATTTGGTAAAACAGCATCTCAGTGCTGCCTGAATAGTTCTACTTTATTTTATTCTTGAAAGTTAGTAATTATACATTTTTCTAATGTTCATTCAAACAGGAAAAAAACACACATATACAAAACAAAGCTCTTGCTTCCATCTTACGCGTAAGCACCCGTCCATAAGGAATATCCAGAGATATGCCATGCATACACAATAATACATTTAATTACTACTTGCTGAAATGGGTAAGGGTCAAACACCCGATACTAAGGAGTTCTCACTTAATAAAGAGGCAATAACAGAACATAAATTAAGATAGGGTTGATAAAAGACTCATTGGGGCAGATCAAAGTTAAGGAGAGAAAGCTTCTGGATGGAGTGATCTGGGATTAGAAGATAGACAATAACATGGATTTTAAACAATGGCGAAGGTTCACAAAGGCAAGGACATGGTAGGCAATAAGAACAGAAAGAGCCAGTGTGGTGGCAAATGCCTGTAATCATAGGACTAGATATAGAGGCAGGAATATCTAGAGTTCAAAGTCAGCCCAGACTACATAGTGAGACCCTATCTTAAACAAAACAAGAAAGAAGGTGAAAAGGGAGGGAGCCAAGATACCAAGATTGAAAGACACAAGATTCATTCAGAGTAAAGGTTCTTAAATTTTTGGTCACAAAACTTTTGTTGTTGTTGTTGTTAGGTGCCATCGAGTTGTGTCCGTAAAACTTATAGGGACCCTGATACAGTTTTCAATGGCTGATTGTTTCAGGATTGCCTCCGGAGTGGATTGCCATGTCCTTCTCCCATTTTTACAGTGCTGGGAATCAAACCCTCGGGACCTCAGATACTGCAGAGTAGCGCACTACCAACTGATCTAAATCCCAGCCCTGACTTTTTTATGTTGTAAAAAAATTACTGAGGTGCAAAGTGTTGTGGCACATGCCTGTAGTCCCAGTTACTTAGGCGGCTGAGGCAAGAGAATCACTTGAGCTTGTAAATTCAATACCAACCAGGGCAACGTACTATGACTTCATCTCAAAAAATTATTGAGGATCCCAATGAGGTTTAATTTACATTGATTATATCTATTGCTATTTATTGTACTGAAAATTAAAATTGAAACAAATTTAAAAGTTTTGTTGTTTTCTAACTGCTCCTGTAGCAAGTCACCACAGACTTAGTGGTTTAAATGACATAAACTTACTATCTTACAGTAGGTCAGAAGTCCAAAATGAATTCCACAGGGCTGAAATCAAGGTACCCACAGGGCTGTGTTCCTTCTGGGGGTTCTTGAGGGAGAATCCTTTTCCTTGCCTTTTGCAGTTCTTCAGAATTGTCTGCAATCCTTGGCTTGTGATCTCCTTATGTTTTCAAACACAGGAAGTGGATTACTCTGACCTTTGTTTCCACTGTCACATCTCCTTCTCTGATTTGGTGCCTCCTGCCTCTCTCTTGCACTCGTGATTCTGTAATGATACTAAGAACACACACATAATACTGGTAGTCTCTTCATTCAAGAGATATTTTTTGTGTGTGCTAGGGATTAAACCCAGGCCCTCACACATGCTGAGCATTTACTCTATCTCTGAGCTACACCTCCAGTCCTGAAAAGATTCTTAATTCTATCTACAAAGTCCCTCTTGCTATATAAAGTAACATAGTCAAAGATTCCAGAGATGGGGAGAAAGTGGACATCTTTAGGATACCATTATTCTACTTAACACATTTAATAATTTAAAAATGACAACTATAAATGCATTACAGGTGGGGTGCAATGGTTCATGCCTGTAATCCCAATGACTCAGAAGGCAGAGCCAGGAGGATTGCAGGTTCCAGGACAGAGGCAGCCTGAGTAATTGAGTGAGCCCCTGACATTACAAGTGCTCTACCATGGGGCTGCACCCCCAGCCCATTTTTTATTTTTTTATTTTGAGTCACCATCTCACTAAGTCACACAGGCTGCTTCTGGCCTCAAACTCACAATCCTCCTGCCTCTGCCTCTCAAGTCGCTAGGATTAGAGGCATGCACCACAATGTCCAGCTCAGAAGTAAGAGTTTTATAAATAATAACTTCCTAAGTAGTAAAACAAATAGTGAGAAGAGTGGTAATGTTTTAGCTTTTTGGCAAACCTGTAATCCCAGCACTCAGGAAGTTAAGGTAGGTAGATGGAGAGTTCAAGGCCATTCTAAACTACATACCAAGTTCTGCAATAGCCTATGCCACATAGTGAGACCCTGTGTTAAAAAAACAAGAAACACCCCCCCAACACATGTGTGTATGTGCATAACCCACCAAAATAATCCCTTAATCTCATTGTGGTGTTGCACTTGTGTAATCCCAGGATTTGGGAGGCCAAGGCAAGAGGATTTTGAGTTCCAGGTCAGCTTAGGGTGCATAGCGAGACCCTGTCTGAAAACAAAACAACAAAAGCAAGCCACCAAAAACAACAAAAACCTACATTCTGAAATTTGCTCCTGTATTCAATTACTTGTGATGTAAATCATGTAGTTTCTGATAAAATTCTACTATATAATTGTGAGATAATGAAAGAAAAAGGCCAGTAATACCTTGATATTACAGAAAGTTTTCATTTTATAGGCTCCTCTGACAGATTCAGGCTCCCTAGGGGTAGCTTGGTCTGGGATGTAACTCAGTTGGTAGAGCGCCACTTTCCAGTTTCTGAGGTCCCCGAGTTTGATTCTCAGCACCACAAAAATGGGAGGACATGGCAATCTACTCCTCCAGGCAATCCTGAAACAGTCAGCCATTGAAAACCCTATGAGGGTAACTATGAGTCGGACACAACTGAACAGCACCTAACAACAAGGGTAGCTTGGATCTCTCTGCCCTTTTTTTCCTGCAGTACTTGGGAATGAACCCAGAGCTTGGTGCATTCCACCTCTGAGCTGCACCAAAGCCCTTTTTCATTGTTGTTCTTGAGACAGGGACTAAATTTCATAGGTTGCCTCTGGCCTCAAACCTGTGAATCTTCTCCCTTAACCTCTGGTATTGCTGGGACTACAGGTGTGCATCACAGCACCTAGCTGCTGGAGCACACTTTCAAGAATTTCTTAGATGCTTACACTTGTTTCTCTGAGACACAGTGTGTTTAAGTGGATGATAAGCTTGGAACACTATTATTGCCATCTTGATCTCCTGCCTGTGGTGGCCACTTAAGAGTCCCAGAACATCCATATATGCGGAAAAGTATACTCAGACATTCATAAGGGCATTTTAAATTGGCAGGGGAGTCACTGCACGTTTTTAAAGAGGGAAATGCTGTGTTTTAAATTTCCAAGTTACCTTAGGAGAGTCCTGGTAACGTTTTAAAACAAAAAAAAAATTAGTTGCTATGACAGTGTGCTAAAAATCTAGCAGTATTAATATCATACTGGAGTCTACATCGAGTATCAATGCATGGTCAATATTTAACATATTACATGTTGATCAGACTCAGTCGAATACTTTGAAGAGTTTCTGCACTGACTTTCTTCCAATCCGTCTCACAGACTGCGACCAAAATTACCTTTCTAAAATAAAAGCGGAGAAAGCCGTATGCTTTAATTTGGAAGTAGAAGCCGTGGAACACGAAGACTCTAGGTTCCTATTCCTGCTGCTATCAGACACGTCAAAGACATGTTCCCCTCAAAGGTCCCTCTAGTGCTCATTCACCTAGTCTCCAGCAATCAACCTGATCCCCTGAAAAATGTGTCAAACGAAACAAACACGCAAACTGAAACGACACCATTGTTTAGGTAATTTGGCTCAATCCATTCCAACGAAATATCCAGCTAACAGAGACGAGTGAGATTCTTTCTTGCTTTAAATCTCGAAGAGTCACACATCCTTTCGAAAAAGAAATTTCAAACGCCCGGGGTTCCTGCCATATTCACCTAGCAACCCCGGCTTCGGGCTACGACCTAGGACCCGAGCGCGACCCGGAAGGAGAATCCGCCCTTGACTCTCTTCACCAATTGTATAGAGCTTCCTTTTTGGCAGCGGGATGGGGCCCACCCTCTCGGAGCCACCGGGTTAGGGTGAGAGAAGGGGACTGCGCGTGCGCAGTGGCGTTGGCTGCCCTTCCGGTGCACTGGGTGCAGGGAGGCAGTACAGACGCGAGCACGCACACACGCACGCACGGCCCTCCTTTACTAGTGCAGCCGCGGCAGCTACCGCGTATAACAGCAGTGCCGTCCATCCGCCGAGATGCTGCGGGCCAGTCAGTTATCCGGCGTGACCGCTACCGCCCAGGTGAGCGCGGGGGCTACCCGAGAGAGCGCGCGACATCCAACAGAAAACGGGGGAGACTTTGATGCTGCCTAGGCCCCAGGACATAGGCCTATCGCGAGAGTCCCGGGCGGGCCAGTGAGGCAATTTACACTAAAGACTTCGCTCGACTGGGATGACTAGAGGGTTATTGCTGAAGCGGGCTGGGGAGTGGAGAGGTAGCTGGGAGGCGGGCGGGGGACGGAGGCGCGGCTTGGAGAATGTGTCATCCAGTCAGCACCGCGCTGCTTCAGTGGAGGACCAATCCTGGCTGTCGGCGTCCTGGCCGCCGGTTGGGCGCGTGACAGATTTCCAATGGTGAAGGTCGTAGCTGGAGAACTACAGTTCCCAGCAGAATGTGCGTAGCCTGGCTTGTTACATCTTTAATAAGCAGGTGCTTGGGCTGCTTGAGAGTCCGCGTTTTAGGGGGTCAAAGAAGTAATTTACCAGGAGAGGCTATCTTTGTTTTCGCAACTGAGGACACATCTGAATTATTCTTAGGCTAAAAAGTGAAAGGTTTTTTTCGTTTATGGAGTTCAAACTCCTGGGACTTGGGGAAGGACAGGAGTCATGACCTTGTACTCGTTTCTGAGATTAGCGTGGGAATTTGTGCCTCCAGGCGCTGTGACAACTTTAGTGGACTTTCAGGCAGCCTGGACACTCGGTTTTGTTTTTATTCTTCTAGTTTTGCGTAGCAAGGAAACTTTCTGAAGTTTAAGATAACCTGTTTTCATTGTTCACGACTAAAAAGATTGATATTAGGGCAAAATGTTTTATTGAGAAACATTGTGACTCGAGCAATAATTGGATAAAATCACTAATCACAGTGAATAGAGATGATAAAAGTCACGCTTTTTTTTCCTTTACGTTTGCTTCTGTCTTCGTTGCTAGGATAAGAGAAGCAGCTTTTTCCATAGAGAAGTGGAACTTGTATTAGCTTTCCGTTGCTATGTAACAACACAAAATTAACAGCTTATTACACCACCCATGGATTATTTTACAGTTTCTGTAGGCTAGAAGTCTGGAAATAACTGATGTAGGTTCTCTGCTCAGATTACCCAAGACTGCAATCAAAAGTATTGGCCAAACTTTTTCCAGACTTGTGCAGTTTGTTGGCAAAATTCAGTCCCTTGCAGCTGTAAGATCGAACTCCCCATTTTCTTGCTAACTCTTGCCAGCCACTGCTCTCAAGTTCTAGAGGCTGCCAGCAGTGCTTTTGTTTGTTTTTTGTTTATTGTAGAATGGTTTTCAATGGGGTACAAGTTAACAATTCTGATACTGTTATACATGAGCACTAGAATTGAACAATTAAGTGTATGGATGGCAGGTGGTTGGAGTCAGTTTTCTCACTGTTGTGGTAGAATTTTACAGATGAACAAGGGGAGGAAGCTAGAATGATCCTTGCAGTAGTGGCTAGAGCTGGAGATCTCATGTATGAACTCATGTTGGGCTTAATATAGAACATATGGTTACATACGGAAATATTCATAAGCATTATATACATGAGCTAAGGTAGATACATCTGTTCCTGTATTCTGTCACCTGAGGTCCTGAAAGAACATCCCAGTATCAACAAATAGACCCAATATTCAAAAGCTATGAATCCATATTAATATAAATAAATGCTTAAATAATAAGTGAAGGAAAAGAAGCAAATCCCATGAAAAGAATATCAAATAGTTTACAGAGATACACTCTTTCCTTTTTATTCTTTTTTTTTTTTTTAGGAACTTAAACCCAGGGCTTTACACATACTTTAAAGATGCTCTACCACTGGGCTGTACTCCCAGCCCATTTTTTACTTATTTTAAGACAGAGACTTTACCAGCAGTTTCTTACTACAGAGCCCCCAGAGGCGATTCATAACATGGATATTTGCTCTCAAACAGGCTATCAGGAATTTTTATCTCTGACTTCAGAATCTCTTCACTGTCTTTGATATTTAGACCCTGTTTTAAAAGGATTATGTAATTAGGCCAGGACACCCTGGATAACATCCTTTTTAACTAATGCAGAGTCCATTTTTTGGGATCCCAATTAGGGATTAAAATTTGAGAATAAAGCATGACTGCTTCTTAAGTTCTCAACCAAGATTTTAGAGCTTCTTGATATTGCTATCTTATAAAATTAACAGGCTTATTCTATTGCCTCAACCATGTTTTAGCATTTGATATTGCCTTGCAAAACTGTGCTTTTGGCTACTTTCATGTAATATCTTGGGTTTAATCTAACCCTTTATCTCTCCCCTCATTTCCTTCTACTGAGTCTGTTTTTTTGTTTTTTTGTTTTTTTGTACTTTTAAATACACCCTATATGCCCCTCTCCATCTGTTTGTATACTCTTTTACTAGGGATTACAACAGCTGTCAGAACTTTCATCTGTTAACAGCTGACTTTCCTGCCACCTTCGTTTAGCTTTGTACTCAAATTTCTAAATTCTTGTTTGATTTGATCAATTTATCTGTATTATTCCACTTCATCAAATCTCATCTTAAATGTCTTCCTGCTTTTACTATTTCCTTCCTAGAGTCAGTTCTTTACATAGTGGTAGTGAAGCTTGTTTGTTGTTGTTGTTGTTATCCCCTCAAACATATATCATGCTCTTCAGTGACATCCCATCACATTCAGAATAAAATCAAGACTCCTTACTGTACCACTAGGCCCTTCATAATCTGACTCTTTTCCTGTGTCATTTTCCTACTCTTCCTCACTCTTTCTGTTATTTCCAGCATATGCTTCACTGCCTTTGCACTTAGTGTTTCTTTTGACTTGAGCTCTTCCCACACATCTTCCCTTAGCTCACTTTCTTCGTACAGGTATTTTCTCAAATACCATCTTCCCTTCAGAGAAGTCCTCTTTATCTAAAATAGACTTGTAACCATTCTTCTCTTTTTGCAGCACTTTCTTTGACCTTATCCTACTTTAACTTTGTACCTCTTAGCACTTCCGGACATAATGTGTATTTATTGTGTGTTTCCCACATTTAAAATGTAAGCTCCACAGAGGGACGGTGTCAGTATTGTTCACTGCTGTATTTCCAGTACTGACACCAGTCCCTTGCTTATCTCTGTAAATGCATGTGACCTCTCTTTAACCTCGCCCACCAATAGATTTTGGAACCTCTGATGGTGTTAGCTAGGGTTCAGAACCAATAAGACTTAGAGATATATGTCTATATCACACATACACACACAAACACACATGGTACATACACACGTGTATACATACAGACAGATGCGTAGATTTAAGATTCAGTTCATGCATTAATGAGTGTCACAAGTCCTCATTCTGCAGGATAGGTTGGCATACCCAAGACTTAGAAGACCCAGTGGTGCAGTTTCAGTCTACAGGCCAGCAGCCTCAAGACACAGGAGAGCAAATGGCACAGTTCCAGTTTGAAGGCAATGGACTGGATGATTCCTTCTTACTTTTTTCCCCCCTATTCAGGCCTTTATCTGATTGAATGAGGCCTACTGTACTAGTTAGGCTTAATGGCTGTAACAAATACCTGAGAGAAACAGTTTAAATGATCTATTTATGTTGGTTCATAGTTCAGTAGGCTTCATAGGTTTCAGGCCATCATTGGCTGATTCCATCGCATGAGGCATGAGACAAGGTTGGACATTATGGCAGGAAGCATGTGTTGGAACAAGGCATCTTATCTCATCGTGGACCATAATCAAAGAGAGATGAGAATGGAGAGGGGACAAGATACTTCTTTCCTAGGCACATCTCCAGTGACCTACTTCCAAGAGGCCCCTGCCTCCTACTTTTCACCACCTCTCATTGTGACTCCATCAAGGGATTGATTAATCCTTTGATTACATCAGAGCCCTCAGGATCCAGTCATTTTTCCAGAAGTCCATTGGCTGGTGACCAGACCCCCAATACTTGTGCCTGTGGGGGACATTTCATTTTTGAACCATAATACCCACCCACATTATGGAGGGCAATCTGCTTCACACACCTGTTACCATCTTAAATGTTAATCTTACCCAAAATACCTGCCAGTTTGACACAAAATTAACCATCACTGTCACAGATGGTCTTTCTTAAGTCTGGGCTCATCATCCTTGAATTCCCTACATATGAGCATTCAGTAAAAATGAGCTCTTATCTTTCTTTTCCAGAAATGTGCTTCAGAACTCTGGTCCTTCCTGAGTTTATTTCCCAGTCCTAATACTTTCATCCCTTAGTTCCAGTACTGCATTACTAGGCCCAACATTTTTGAGGTGGGCATTGTCTTTGGATAACCTGGGCTTTCAGCCTAGCCTAGGCCTCTTCCAGACTATAAACTTGGGAATGATCATTTGCACATGTAGTAGTCTTTTCTGCTAATACCTTAAAAGAAGAGGAAGAAACAATGTTCTTCAGGATCAACCAGGCCAACTCATTTAACTAGGACCAAGTTTGGTAGCCTGGCTAGTGTAGGATTGAGCTTGTCTGTAATAGAGGTAGGCTGCTAGCCACAATGTGCTAGAAGGTAGTTTAGTAGATGATGCAGCCTGCTGTTTGCTCCCACCCATACTAAAGAATCTTTTTCCTTATTTGTCATTTTTATATCACTAAACCAGTGGCTTTCAAACCATTTCAAAATCTATCTTATATAATTTAGTACACATGATGTTGTTGTTAGGTGCCATCGAGTTGGGTCTGACTTATGGTGACTCTATGTATAACAGAAGAAACACTACTGTCAGTGCTTCTCTGCTATTCATAGGGTTTTCAGTGGCTGATTGTTTTTTGGGAGTGGGTTGCCGGGTCCTTCTCCCAATCCTACAGCACTTGGTGTTCCTAGGTGGTCTCCCATCCAAGTACTAACCAGGCCTGACCCTGCTTAGCTTCTAAGATCTGACAGGATGGGATGCCAAAGTGAAAGGGCTGCAGGCAGTACGCATGAGTGAGAACATATAAAATATATTCTCACATCTAGACGGGAAAAATTAAAGATGTATGAAGTTTGTTCATTTGTGATACTAACTAGTATCTGCTGCTTCCATAACTGATGAGCACTTTTTCTCTTAGATGTAGACTATGTTTATACTGAGAAATAATGCTGCTTCAATATCAAACTTACTGGATTCTTTTTTGTGAGGTAGTACTAACCTCAGTGCCTATTTCTTTATTCTTTTATTCTTTTATTCTTTTTGAAAGTACCAGAGCCTTGCTAGGCAAGTTTCTACCATGAGCCAAAATTCTAGCCTCTTTTTTTGGTTTTTATTTTATGACAAGAGTTTCGCTAAATTGTGCAGGCTGCCTTTGGCCTTGAACTTGCAATACTTCTGCTTCAGTCTCCTGAGTTGCTGGGACTACAGGCATGTGCCACGGTGCTTAGCCTAGTTATAAAATATTTTAATTATAGGAAACGTTAGGTTGTTGCATATTAATATGTATTTCAAATGTAGATAGGGCCATTAACTTCTGGATGCCTTTTGTTTCTCTAGAAGGATTCTTATGACAAAATTCACCAAAACACTGTGAGTTATAGCAACCAGCAAAGTCGGTAGGGGAAACCTGGAGCCTCCAGATAAGATCCATTCGTTGTTGTTGCTAGGTGCCATGGAGTTAGATCCGACTCATAGCCAGGAGACTTACAGTGCAGTCTCCATTTTCGGGGAATAATGCTGGATTGGATGTCTTATATATGTTCACTTTAGCTTGGTAGAGCTAACAAGTAGATGCTCTGTGCAAGAACCTCACATAGGAATTGTATTTAAAAATTTTTTTTTTCATTTGTTAAAATCATGTTACTGCAGGGTAGAAGCAACAATACTAATCTTCATAATACTTATTGCAAGGTTATATGTCAAGGCAAATTGTTGTGAAACACAGTATTGTCCTTTCTACATCGTTGTTGTTAGGTGCCCTCAAGTTGGGTTTGATCCATAGTGACCCTACATATGCTAAAACGAAACACTCCCCAACTGTGTGCCAGGCACACAGTCCTTTTTATAGTTAAGCCTATGGTTGCAGCCACTGTGTCAGCCTATCTAGTTGAGGGTCATCCTTTTTTTCGTTGACCTGCCACTCTCCCAAACTTGATGTCCTTCCCCAGGGATTGGTCCCATCTGACTACATGTTCAAAATATGTTAGACGCAGTCTAGTCATGTTTGCTTCCAAGGAACATTCTGGTTGTACTTCTTCTAGGACAGATCTGTTGGTTTGTCTCCAGCACCATAATTCAAAAGTATCAATTCTTCTCTTGTCTCCCTTACTCAGTGTTCAGCTTTCATAGCCATAAGATGCAACTGAAAATACCATGGCATGAGTCAGCTGTACCTTTGTTTTCAATGTGACATCTTTATTTTTCAACCGTTTTTCTTTTTTCTTTTTTTTTTTCTTTTTCTTTTGGCTGTACTAGGTAGGGGTTGAACCAAGGGCCTCGCACCTGCATGTTTTACAAGTGCTGTACCACTGAGCTGCATCCCTAGCCCTTTTTTTTTTTTTTTTTTTGAGACAGGGTCTCACTAAATTATGCAAGATGCCTCTGATCTCAGACTTGGAATCCTCCTGCCTCTGTCTTCAGAGCTGCTGGGATTACAGGTGCGCGCCACCGTGCCTGGCTTGATTTTCAACACTTTAAAGAGGTCTTTTGCAATAGTTTTCCCAATGCAATGTGTGTTTTGATTTCTTGACTGTTGCTTCCATGGGTGTTGATTGTAGAAGCAAGTAAAGCAAAATCTTGGACAACCTCAGTCTTTTCTCTGTTTATTATGAAGTTACTTCCTGACCCAGTTGTAAGGATTTTAATTTTCTTGATGTTGAGGTATAATCCATACTCGGTGCTGTATTCTTTCATCTTCATGAGCAATTATCCTCTTCACTTCCAGCAAGCAGAATTGTGTCATCTGCATAACAGGTTGTTAATGGGTATTCCTCCAATCCGGATGCTGTGTTCTTCTTAGCTTCTCAGTTTATTTGCTTAGCATAGAGATTGAAGAGGTATGGTGAAAGATACAGCCCTGACACCTTTCTTGACTTTAAACTAGGCAATGTTTCCTTGTTCTGTTCGAATGACTGCCTCCTGGTCCATGTACAGATTCCTTGTGAGTACAATTAAGTGCCCTGGTATTCCTGTTCTTTGCAATGTTATCCATAATTTGTTAGCATCCACACAGTCAAATGCCTTCGCATAGTCAAGAAAGCATAGACAGATATCTTTCTGATATCCTCTGTTTTTGGCTAATATCCATCTAACATCAGCAATGATGTCCCTGTTTCCATGCCCTCTTCAGAATCTGGCTTGATTTTCCGGCTATTCCTGGTCTATATACTGCTGCAGTCATTTTTGAATGATCTTTAGCAAATTTTATGTGTGTGATATTAATGATATCGTTTGTTATTTTCCGCATTCAGTTGTATCCTCCTTCTTGGGAATAGGCACAAATATGGATCTATTCCAGTCAATTGGCCAGGTGGCTGTTTTCCAAATCTCTTGGCATAAACAAGTTAGCACCTCCAGTGTTGCATCTGTTTGTTGAAACATCTCAATTGGTATTCCATCAATGCCTGGAGTCTTGGGTTTTGCCAGTGACTTCAAGGCAGCTTCCACTTCTTTCAGTACCATTGGTTCCTGGTCATAATGTGACCTCTTGAAATGGTTGGTCATCCACCAATTATTTTTGATATAATGACTCTTTGTATTCCTTCTGTCTTCTTTTGATGTTTCCCGTGTCATTAAGTATTTTCCATGTAGAATCCTTCACTATTGCCACTTGATGCTTGAATTTTTTCTTTAATTCTTTAATCTTGAAAAAACAGAGCATGTTCTTCTCTTTTGGTTTTCTATCTCCAGCTTGTTGCACATGCCAGTATAGTACTTGATTTTGTCTTCTTGAGCTTCCCTTTGAAAAATCTTCTGTTTAGTTCCTTAACTTCACCATGTCTTCCTTTTAGTTTAGCTGCTGGATGTTTAAGGGCAAGTTTAAGAGTCTCTTTTGACATATAATTCTAACTTTTCTTTTTTCTCCTGTCTTTTTAATAACATTTTGCTTTCCTCATGTGTGATGTCTCTGATGTCATGTTGCAGTTCATCTGGTCTTCGATCATTAGTGTATAATATGTCAAATCTTTTCTTGACATGGCCTCTGAACTCAGGTGGAATATAGTCAAGGTCATACCTTGGCTCTTGTACATGTGTTCTAATTTTCTTTAGTATTAGTATTAGTTTGAAACTACATATGAGCAGTTGATGGTCTGATCCACAATCAGTACCTGGTCTTGTTCTGACTATTAATATTGAGCTTTGCTATCATCTTTTTCCACAAGTCTTCAATTTGTTTCCTGTATGTTCCAACTGGTGCATTGCATATGTATAGTCACTGTCTATGTTGGTGAAAAAAATGTATTTGCAATGAAAAAGTTGTTGGTCTGACAGAATTCTGTCATGTGATCTACAGTATTATTTCTGTCACCAAGGCCATGTTTCCTAACTACTTAGCCACCTTCTTTGTTTCTAACTTTTGCATTTCAGGCATCAGTAATTATCATTGCATCCTGATTGCATGTTTGATCTATTTCAGATTGCAGAAGCTTCCCTATTTTCACGTGTCCTTAGTGGTGGATGTATAAATTTGAATAATAGTCATGCTAACTGGCCTTCCTTGTAGGTATATAGATATTATTCTGTTACTGACAGCATTGTACTTTAGGAAAGATCTTGGGATGCCTTTTTTGATGATGAATGCAAAACTATTTTTCCTTAATTGGTTGTTCCAGGCATAATAGACTATATGATTATGTGATTTAAAATGACCCGTGCCTGTCCATTTTAGCTCACTGATGCCTAGAATGTCGATGTGTATGTGCTCCATTTTCCTTTTGATGATTTCTGATTTTCCTAAATCTGTACTATGTACATTCCACGTTCCAGTTATTAATGGATGTTTACAATTGTTCCTTCTCATTTTGAGTAGTGCCACATCAACAAATGGAGGTCCCTATGGCTTTACTCATTCTTGTCATTAAAGTTGACTCTACTTTGAGGAGACAGCTCTTCCCCAGTTGTCTTTTGAGTGCCTTCCAACGTAGGGGGCTCATTTTCTGGTACTGTGTCTGGCAGTGCTTTTCTGCTATTCATAGGGTTTTCAATGGCTAATTGTTTCAGGAGTGGGTTAGCCATATCCTTCTCCCTAGTCTGTCTTAGTTGGAAAGCTCAGCTGAAACCTGTCACTATGGGTGACCCTGTAAGTATTTGTAATACCAGTCGCATAGCTTTCAGCATCACAGCAACATACAGGCCCCCACCAGTATGGCAAACTGACAGACCCGTGGGGGTTCTACATCATAGGTTATAATTAAGAGAAAGGAATTCCAGTGTCGTAATGAGACCCATTAAATTGTACACTAAAAAATTACTAATAAAATAAGATTACTGGGTGGTGGGGTGGAGGGGAGAAAAGAGAATGGAATTCCAGCACTAAGAAGAAGACCAAGTGCAGTGAGGCATGCCTGTAATCCCAGTACTCAGGAGGTGAGTCAGGAAGATTGTGAGTTTGAAGCCAGCCTGGGCTACAAAGTGAGACCCTATCTCAAAAAGAAAGTATAAAACAGAGCTAAGAAGTCAGAAATATTTTGTGTGTTAAAGTAGAATCTTAGATTATGTAGTCATTTGGTGCTTAAGAGTGAGCAAACTGTGGAGACAAACCTTGTATTTGACAGTGATTTCTTAGATATGATACCAAAGGTATAAGCAACAAAAGATAACTTTGACTCATCAAAATTTAAAATTTTGTGCATCAAAGGACACTCGGGTGAAAACAATGAGGGAAAATATTTGCAAATCATATATCTGATAGAGGTCAAGTATCCAGAATATGTGAAGAACTATAACTCAACAACAAAAAGACAAATCAAAAAATAAGTAAAGGACTTGACTTACTATTTATGCAAAGAAGTATATGAAGGGCCAAAAAACACATGGAAAGAACCTCATCATCCTTTGACACTAGGGAAATGCAAATCAAAACTATGATGAGAATCCAGTGTGGTGGCACATGCCTATAATCCCAGCACCTGGGAGGCTAAGGTAGTAGGATCTAGATTTTGGGGCCAGCCTGAACTACAGTAATGAGACCTTGTCTCAAAGAAACAAAAACAAACAAAAACCCTACAGTAAATACCCAGTTCACACCCACTAGTATGATTATATAAAAACAGAAGAACAAATGAAAACAAAAGAACAAATGTTGATGAGAACATGCTGGTAGGAATGTGAAAATGGTGCAGCTGCTATGGAAAACAGTTTAGCTATTCAATAATTTAAATATAGAATTACCATGTGAGCCTCTAATACTCCCTCCTCAAAGAATTAAAAACAAGTGTTCCATCAAAAACTTTTGGATGAGTGTTCATAGCAGTACTGTCATAATAGCTGAAAGGTGGAGACAAATGTCCAGCAACTGATGACTAAATAAATAAAACATGATCTATCCATATAATGAAATATTACATTCAGCCAGAAAAAGATGTGACATACATACATGCTACCCTCATGTACATGTTACAGTGTGGATGCACATGAGAAACATTTATACTAAATGAAAAAAGCCAGACACAAAAGGCAGTGTGTCAGGTAATTCCATTTGTATGAAATGTTCAGAATAGACAAATTCATAAAGACAGAAATCAGATAATAGTTCCCAGGGTGTAGGGCAAGGGGAAAGTGGGGTGGGGGTGTGTGTGACTGCTTAATAGGCATGAGATTTCCTTTTGGGATCTAGAAAACGTTCTGGGACTAGATAGTGCAAGTGGTGGTTGCACAACATTGTGGTTGCATTAAATACCACTAAGTGGTTAAGATGGAGAAACTTACCACTAGTTATTTGCAGATGGCCAGAAGAAGAGACAGAGCTACCTGCCCCCCCACACCTAAACGTGAAGAGGTTTCCATTGGCCAAAGACAGGACAATGTGAATTATCAAAAACATGGTAATTGCGACTGGCTTAAATCTACTGAAAGCATTCAAATTTATTGATTGAAAAAGATACTTTTCTAATTAGGTACATAACAAGCCACTCAGTTGTTTCCTGCTTGACTCAGTTCTAGGGGTTACCTGGGCTCAGCTGAGCAAGTCTTGCTCATTGACCCTCTTGAGGTTATAGTCAGATAGTGGCTAGGGCCTCAACTGCAGTTATTTCACAGTCTTTGTTACTGTGTGCTTGGCAGTTGATAACTGGCTGCAGCTGATACCTCAGCAGTGACTTTGGCCAGAACACCTGCAGGTGGCATCTTTATGTTCTGGGTTTCCTCATACTTTGGCATTTGGGTTCCAAGAGCAATTGTGAGGAGAGGCAGAGTCAGGTAGGAGCTGTATCCTTTTATGTCTTAGTCTCAGAAGGCACAGAGCCTCACTTTCATTGCCTTCCTTCTATTAGTGAATTACTAATAAAGCCTGCTGTTGTTTAAGGGAAGTATATATAGAACTCATTTTCGACAAGAGTGGCAGTAAATTTCTGGAAGAGCATTAGGTACAGAAGTATTGTTGCAGCCAGTATTGGTAATACACTTGGTCCTCTGGCTGCAACAACTGACAGTCCTCCCCTATGCACATAACTTTGAGTCTTCCCCAAGACCCTCTAGAATTTTACCCCATCACAACATCAGCATGGAACCAGGATCTTGTCATCTAAATCAGATCCTAATTCACATAAGACGTCTTGAATGTGCTCCTTAGGGTATAACTCCTTAAGTTCTTCATGTTTGATCTAGAGACCAGTAAACCAAAGAGAAGTTACTGTCTCTTTGCATCCAGGATTTAATGGAATGACAGGCACAGGATAATCACTCTAGACATTCCTTTCAAAAATGCAGAAACCAAGAGATACCCAGCAGTTATGTTCCATTACAAATGTAAAATCTAGCTGGGCATATGCTCATTACTTGATTAGAGTTCAGTCCTCTTCCTTGGGAATGAATTTTCATATCTCTTGGTTCTACCCATTGAGTACCTGTTTTCACTCCTATTATTCCTTTTTTAGAAAATGTAGCCTATTTGTACCTTAGTCATTTTCATGGCCTTCTTTTTTTCTGTAGAAATTGGAATATCCAAAGCCTCTTTTCATTTTGCCTGCAGCTGTAGCCCTGTGGCATCCGATCCCGTCAGATCTCGGAAGCTAAGCAGGGTCGGGTCTGGTTAGTACCTGGATGGGAGACCGCCTGGGAACACCAGAAGCTGTAGGCTTGGGAGAAGGACCTGGCAACTCCCTCCCAAAAATCGATCTGCCATTGAAAACCCTATGAACAGCAGAGAAGCACTGACAATAGTGTTTCCCCTGTTGTACAGAGGGTTGCTATGAGTCGGATACCAACTCGACGGCACCTAACAACAACAACAACAACAACTTTTCATTTTGTTTTAGTTTTCATTATAACATTCAAGCTGGTGTCCTTTTCATCAATACAATTTTTGTAACTTTGTGGATTTCCTATGAATGTTATTGAGGCTTTTTCCATCAGACAAAGACCATATGCACAAGTCCTATCAAGATAATCCCTTCATTTTGGGTTCCCTGTGAGGCTGCAGTGAAATAATACCCTTAAGAGTCTGAGTTAGCATGGTGGCACATGCCTGTAATCCCTGCGGTTTGGGAGGTGGAGGCAGGAGTATCACAAGTTCGAGACCAGAGGCAGTTGGCGTAATTTAGAGAGACCCTGTCTCAAAAAGTAAAAAAAATGGACTGAGGGTACAACTCAGTGGTCCAGCACTTGCAGAGCATGCAAGCGCAAGGCCCTGGGTTCAACCCCCAGTACTGCAAAAAAAAAAAAAAAAAAAAAAAAAAAGAGAGCGAGCCTGAGTTAGCATTATTATTTTAACACCCTTAAGATCTTTGAAGGGACTTTTCTCAGTGTAAAAAGTTCTGTGAGGGGCATCTTTGTAGATTTTTTTGAAATCTTAAAGGAACTTTTATGGGCCCTTCTCCCATGCCTATAGCACCCACTATTCCCAGGTGGTAACCCATCCAAGTACTAACCAGGCCTGACCCTGCTTCGATTCCAAGATCTGATGAGATTGGATGCCACTGTGGTATGGCTGTAGCCACCCTAAACTTAGTGATATTAATTAACAGTGTTGTAATTTTGTATTATTATGTACATTATATGAGGAAAAATTAGTATACTATTTATGTTTGTATACATAAGTGATATAAAATTTAAAATTTGTTATGTAAGCAAGTGATGTACAAATAAACATTTCTCAGTTCTAAGGGTTTCTGGCTCTGTTGGGAAGTTCTTTAGGTCTCACGAGTTTGCAACGTTTTGTGGAACCTAACAGAGTTCTAGAATAGCATGTTAGGTGGGGAAATGTAACAATTTTTAGAAAATACAGCCTGCCACAATTAGTAAATAAAAACAACCCCCAACAACTTTTTTATTCTGTGCTGGACATTGAACCCAGGACCTTGACCATGCTAAGCAACTGCTCTACCACTGAGTTACATCCCCAGCCCACTTCCTACAATTGGTCATCATCAGAGGATAATTGGCTAAAATGATAAAAAGAAAAAAAAGCAAACATTTATTTGCCTTTCCTATATGAACTATACTTTTTGGTGGCCAAATTGTGGGTGAGGGGAAGCATCTCTTTATAAAATGTGCCAGATAACAATTGAAAAATGTTAGAATTAGTTACCACTTTTTGAAACTTCCAATAAATCAGTCAATCTAGACATCACACATCCCCACAGTTATTAACATCACAAAAACAGAAGTAACCACAATATTACCAGTAATACTTTGTTGTTCTCTCTCTCTTTTTTAATTTTTCTTTCTTTACTTATTTTTGGTGGCACTTGAGGGTTGAACCCAGGGCCTCACACGTAATTTGCAAATGCTGTACTACCAGGCTGCAGCCCTCGGCCCATTTTTAAGTTTTTTTATTCTGCGTCAGGGTCTTGTTAAGTTGTGCAGGCTACCTCTGGCCTTGAATTTGAAATCCGCCTGCCTCCACCTCCTGAATCACTAGGATTACAGGCATATATTATAGTGCCTGGCCTAGTAGTCTTGTTTTGTTTTGTTTGTGACAGGGTCTCATTATTCAGCCCAGGCTGGGCTTGAAGTTTTGATCCTCCTGCCTCAGCCTGTGAGCGCTAGGATTTCAGGTGAGTGCCACCCTGCTCAGCATCCTGTAGGTTCTTTTTTGTTTGTTTGTGTTTTTGCAGTACTAGAAGGTTGAACCCAGGGTCTGGTACATACTAGCCAAGTGCTCTACCACTGAACTGTACTTCCAGACCCATCTTTTATTTTATTAATTAATTAATTTATATTGGAAATTTTTAATGTACAACTTAATGGGTTTCATTATGACATGTATTTCATTGTGACATTTCCATATATGCATTTCATTGTACATTGCTCACATAACTTCCCCCTTACCCTCTCATGCCCCTCCTCCCCCATCCCAATCCCCCACCAATGTTCTTCTTTCTACTTGTATATCTTTTTGTGAGAATATTTATCTATATATGTGCATCCGGATTTTAAGTCCAAACTTTTTCTATTGTGATCTACCTTTTTACATTCTCAGCAGTATTACATGAGTGATCTAGTCCATTTACATTATTGCCAGCCTTTGGTATTATTGCTATTATTATTATTATTATTATAGCTATTCTTATAGTTTTGTTTTGGTTTTTTTTGTATCTTCCCTCTCTTTTTCTGTATCTTCCCTCTTTTTTCCCACAGTACTAACACAGTTGTGCTATTTACATTGAGGTTGACCTCACCCCCTTCCTCCATCCTCATTGACCCTCCCCCTCCTCCCATCTTCTCAAATTGTCACTTCCCTTTGCTAGATCCCTCCCTTCTTTCCAGTCTTTAAATTGTCCCTTCTACACTGTTTAATGGAGCTTTTTATTACGTTTCAATTTATGTATAGAATTTCTTCCTTCCTTTAAGTTTGATTCAGCTCCCACATATGAATGAGAACATATAGTATTTCTCTTCTTGGGCTTGTGTTCGTTCATTTAAGATGATTTTCTCCAACTCCATCCATTTTGTTGCAAATGACATTATTTCATTTTTTAAATTGCTGAGTAGTATTCCATTATGTATATGTACCATAATTTTTTAACCCATTCTTCTGTCGATGGGCACCTTGATTGGTTTCATATCCTTGCTACTGTGAAAAGTGCTTCATTGAATATGGAGATGCAGGTGTCTCTGTGATATGATGACTCATCTCCCTTTGGGCATATTCCCAATAGTGGTATAACTGGGTCATATGGCAGATCTGTTTTTAGTTTTCTGAGGTACCTCCATATTGATTTCCAAAATGGTTGTACCAATTTACAACCCTACCAGCAGTGTAAGAGGATTCCTTTTTAATCCACAACCTCACCAGCATTTATTATTATTAGTTTTATTGATCTTGGCCATTTTTACTGGAGTAAGGTGTAATCTCAGAGTTGTTTTGATTTTCATTTCCCTAATGGCTAGGGATATTGAGCATTTCATGTGTTTCATGGCCCTACAAACTTCTTCATTTGAGAATTGTTTGTTCAGTTCCCACTGTGTATTGGGTTGTTTATTGTCTTGGGAGTTGCTTTCTTCAGGTCTTTGTAAATTCTAGAAATTAGTGTTCTGTGGGATGTATGTTGTTGTTGTTAGATGCCGTCAAGTCCGTATCCGACTCATAGCGACCCTCATAGGGTTTTCAATGGCTGAGTGCTTTGGGATTGCCTTGGGGGTGGATTGCCAGGCCCTTCTCCCATTTTTGTGGTGCTGGGAATTGAACTTGGGGCCTCAGAGACTGCAGCACAGCGCTCTGCCCACTGAGCTAAATCCCAGCCCCGTGGGATGTATAGGATGAGAATATTTTCTCCCATTCAGTGGGGACTTCCTTGACTCTGCTGATTATTTCCTTTGCTGTACAGAAGCTTTTTAATTTCATGTAATCCCATTTATCTATTCTTGTTGCAATTTGCTGAGCAATTGAAGTCTTATTAAGGAAATGCTTTCCGATGCCTATATGTTGGAGCGTATTGCCTTATCTTTTCTTCTAGTAATTTTAAATTTTCTGGTTTTATGTTGAGGTCTTTTATCCATTTCGAGTTAACTCTTGTGCATATTGAGAGGTGTGAATCTGTTTTCATTTTTCTGTGAGTATCCAAGTTTCCCAGTGCCATTTATTAAAAAGGCTATACTTTTTCCAATTTACCTGCTTTGCTCCTTTGTTGAAAATCAGGTGGCTATAGATGCATTGTTGTATCTCTGGGTCCTCTATTCTGTTCCCCTGGTTTTCAGGTCTGTTATTATGCCAGTACCAAACTGATTTTGCTACTACACCCTGTAGTAGAGTTTAAAATCAGGGATAGTGATCCCACCTACACGAGTTTTGCAGCTTAAGAGTGTTTTGGCTATATATGGTCTCTTGTGTTTCCATATGAATTTTTGGATCATTTTTGCTCTTTCTGTAAAGTCTGTCATTGGAATTTTGATGGGGATTGCATTAAATCTATAAATTGCTTTTGGTAGGATAGCCACTTTTATAATATTGATTTTCCCAATCCATAAGCAGGGGAGGTCCTTCCACCTTTTAGTATCCTCTGCAATTTCTTGCTTTAATGTTTTGAAATTTTCCTTTGGGTCTTTGGTTAGATTGATTCCAAGATACTTAAGTTTCTGGTGGGCTATTGTGAAAGGGATTATAGCTGTAATTTCCTTCTCTTCCTGCTCACAGTTGGTGTAAAGGAAGACTACTGATTTTTGAGTATTAATTTTGTATCCTGCCACTTTGCTAAAGGATTTAATTAGGTCTGAAAGTTTTCTAGAGGAGATTTTGAGGTCCTTTAGGTAAAGTATCATGTCATCCACAAATAAGGATAATTTGACCTCTTCTTTGCCTATTTGTAGCCCTTTGATTTCTTTCTGTAGTCTAATTACCCTGGCTAGAACTTCAATCACAATGTTATTTTTTATTTTAAGACTGTCTTGCTGAGTTCCGCTGGCTGCCTCTGGCCTTGACCCTGCAGTTGTCCTTCCTAAGTGTCTTGAGTCACTGGGATTATAGGCATGTGTCATGGCACCCAGCTAAAAGGCACCATTTCCAGTTTGGCTCCTTAATATTTTTCACAGGTCATCTTATTTTCATGATAGTAAAGCGTTGTTCTGGCTTTGGCCTGAGTATTACTCACCCTGTCACCAACTGAATCCTGTTGTTTAGCCAACTTGGCCCATAAGATTAACTTGCTTTTTTTTTTTTTTTTTCTTTTCGTGGTGCTGGGGATTGAGCCCAAGTCTTTGTCTATGCCAGGCAAGTGCTCTACTGCTGAGCTACATCCCCAGCCCTCTCTTTTTTTTTTTTTTTTAAAGCTTAATTTCATTTTAAGAGAGATCATCTCACCATGTTGCCTAGGCTGGCCTAGAACTCCTGAATGCAAGCCATCCTTTTTCTTCAGCCTTGGACTGTCAAAGGCGAGCAGACCTGCCTCTTAGATACAATTTTATTAATGAACCTAGAGAAAGTATTTTTTTTCCCTTGACTTGTAGTTTGATTTTCTACATTATATATAAATATATTTTAGTTTGAGTATAGCTCAGTGGTAGGAGCATTTGCTAGCCTGCATGAGACCCTGGGTTCAATCCCCAACACCAGTAAACAAATAAATAAATAAATAAATAAATAAAGGTACAATTAATTTGAAATTTCAAATTGGTAGGTATGAATGGTTTTGAATTTATCAAAACTTTCCCTGAATAGTATTTAAATGCTCATTTATTTACTCCATATATTGTTTAGAGGGAGACGACCCGGCAACCCACTCCTAAAAACAATAAAAACAATCAGCCATTGAAAACACTATGAATAGCTGAGAGGCACTAACAATACTGTTTTGCCTTTTATACATAGGGTCACTATGAGTCAGGCAGAGACTGGATGGCACCTAACAACAGCAACATTGTTAAGAAATATTATAGTTTGTGTGTTTCATTTTGACTAAAACAAATCTCAGAGCATAGCCCTGATCATTTGTTTTTGGTTAAGGGTTGTTAGATGCTGTTGAGTGGGGTCTGACTCATAGCAACCAGTCACAGGGTTTTTTCTCTACCCCCCCCCCCCGCACTACTGGGGGTTGAACCCAGGGACTCTAATTTGTATGCTTTCCAAGTGCTGTACCACTGAGCTACACCCCCAGCCCATTTTACTTTTTTGAGACAGGGTCTTGCTAAATTACACAGACTGCCTCTGGTCTCAAACTAGCAATCCTCCTGTCTCCACCTCCCGAGTCACTGGGATTACAGGCATGTGCCACTGTGTCTGGCCCATCATAGGGTTTTCAATGGCTGATTGTTTTGGGATTGCTTCAGAAGTAGATTGCCACGTCCTTCTCTCAATTTTGCGGTGCTGGGGATTGAACCTAAATCCTCAGAGAGTGCAGAGCAGCCCTCTACCAACTGAACTAAACTCCAGCCCCTATTGCTTAAGGGTAGACTTGGTATATGGAGATAAATATACTTAAGTATTTTCAACATTAGTTAAATCTTTCTAAAAATTGACTTTTAGTCTCATGATTACTAGGATAAACCAAGGATAAACTTGAAGATTTAGATGAGCACCTCTAGGAATTGACAGCCTATATAGTTAGCTTAGAGATAGGGAACTTATTTTACTGAATAAATTAAGCTAAGCTTGCATCGCTCCCTTGAGTGGATGTGTGTGTATCCTGTGTTTCCGTGCTTTTAGCTAGATTCTGAGAATGACTTTTTGGATGTGCAAATTAAGTTTACAGAATAAAAATAGAAGACGTACAGCGATGCATGCCTATAATCCCAGTGTTTTAGGAGGCTGGGGCAGGAGGATTGCAAGTTCAAGGCCAGAAGCACCCTGCATAACTTAGTGAGACCCTCTCTCAAGATAAAAAATTTAAAAGGGACTGGGGGTGCAGCTCATTGGTAGAATGCTTGCAATGTATATGTGAGGGCCTGGGTTCAGCCCTCCAGTACCACACACACACACACACACACACACACACACAAAAGTAAAAATAGATATTTTATACTATTTATGTTTTCTTCCCAATAAAGAAAGTCCATGGCAAATCTCAGTGCTACTCAAGAACTAATAATCGCCGGGCACAGTTGCCTCTGGCTTTGAATCTGCTATCCTCCTGCCTCTGCCTCCTGAGTTGCTGGGCTTACAGATGTGAGCCACCACAATTGGCCAAAAGTATTATTTCCATATTGTTGTTATTAAGTGCTGTCAAGTTGGTGTTTGATTCATAGCGACCCAACGTACAACAGGCGAAACCCTATTGAAAGTGCTTCTTTGCTATTCATAGGGTTTTCAGTGGCTGATTGTTTTTTGAGAGTGGGTTGCCAGGTCCTTCTTCCAAGACTATAGCACCTGGTGTTCTCAGGCGGTCTCCCATCCAAGTACTAACCAGGCTGACCCTGCTAGCTTCTGAGATCTGACGGGATCAGTTGCCACACTGGTACAACTACAGGCAATTTCCGTGTTACCAACCCTAAAAACTTCCCAGATACTTTTAACTGTAATGCTTGTAATCTTTTCTCCTCCTCCTTTAGAGTTGTCTCTGTGGGAAGTTTGTCCTCCGTCCATTGCGACCATGCCGAAGATACTCTACTTCAAGCAGTTCTGGGTATGTAGTTTGTCTCTGGAACAGGCTTTTTATTGTTTGCTGCTAAGGGGTGTGTGTGTGTGTGTGTGTGTGATTTCTTTGAATATGGAAATGGCTGCTTAAAACCTTTTATTCAGGAAACAATACTCTGTACTTGTCAGTGGTTTCACTTACCTGTGGTTAACTTGCAGTGTGTTCTCACATCATCCTAAGAAGAAAGATGAATACAGTACAAGAAGATATTTTGAGAGAGAGAGACTTACATTCACATAACCTTTATTATAGTATATCAATATTATTGTTCTATTTTATTGTTATTGTTGTTAGTCTCTTATTGTGCCTAATTCCTGATTTATAAATTAAATATCATCATGGGTATATATGTATGAAAGAAACATAGCATATATGGGTATTATCTGTGGCTTCAGATATCCTCCAGGGGTCTTAGAATATATCCTCAGATAAGGGGTACTACTGTACATATCCTGAAGCTTTACTGGAATATATTTGGGCTTCTTTCTGTTGTATTATTTATTTGTAGGTGAAAATTTGTTAATGATATTTCTTTTGATTCTTGGTAACTGGATGTCATCCAAGGCAGAGTACCCCCTCCAGTACTATATTCTATTCTATGGGACTAGATTTATATCCAGAATTCAGCATGTTGTAACTTTAAAAAGTGTTTCTTAGTTCTATTTGATATTTGATTATCTTCTGTAAAGGATTTATTGCAGCAGTCCCCAACTTTTTGTAGCACCAGGGACTGGCTTGGTGGAAGATCATTTTTTTTAAGGATTGGGAAGGAGGATGGTTTTGGGATGTTTCAAGTAGTGAGGAAGTTGCTGTAAGTACAAATGAAGCATCCCTTGCTTGTTTGTCATTCACCTCCTGCTGTGTAGCCCAGTTCCTAACAAGCCATGGACAGCTACCAGTTCGTGGTCCAGGAGTTGGGGATCCCTGGTTTATTGTATTTATGCAACTAAGGAAAAGGAACCTTGGAAAAGTTAGTGATGGTTCTTTTGGGGGCCTGGGGTCCAGAGGAAATTTTATGATTGTGAACATCATGAGTTTTAAGTATTAAAAGGTAGATTACTTCTTTCTAGCCTACGTGTTGTCTTTTTAAAAAATAATTATTACCCATAAATATTATTTTCTATTGTTGTTGTTGTTGTTGTTAGGTGCCGTCAAGTTGGTATCTGACTCATAGCGACCCTCTGTACAACAGGGGAAACACTATTGTCAGTGCTTCTCTGCTGTTGATAGGGTTTTCAATGGCAGATTGACTTTTGGGAGGGGATTGCCAGGTCCTTCTCCCAATTTTTTATCGTAGGCATGTTAAAAATAAAATAGGGAAAGGCAGTGTACAGCTGTGACGGTAAACTTGACTGCCAGGATCTGAATCAGTAGTGTAGAATTGGAGGTTAGAGATATTTGGGACACTTTCATTGGTCTAGGACAGCAGAGGAGCCAAGAAAATATGTTTCCCATTTCTTTCACTTAGGTTGACTGCTGGCAAAATTGCTGGAGCTGGCCTTTTGTTTGTTGGTGGAGGTATTGGTGGCACTGTCCTGTATGCCAAGTTGGATTCCCATTTCCGGGAAAGTGTAGAGAAAACCATACCTTATTCAGACAAACTCTTTGAGATGATTCTTGGTTCTGCACCTTATAATGTCCCACTGCCAAAGAAACCGGTAAGAGTTTAAACAATATTTCAATTTATCCTGTGGAATACTTTTTTAAAGCAAATTATTTTGCTTCTGAAAGCATGTGTGTATGATGCAGTGCTATTTGCCAGATGTATGTTTGTTGGTTCTCTTTAAATTGAATTAATATTAATCTGTATAGGTAGATTTTTAGCCTTTGGGAGTTCCATAAATGGTCTTGGTGCATAGCACATAGAAAATAATTTATCACAGCAACACAAACCCCACAGCACAACATGTGGGGAAGCTGACATACTTGTGCCTTAGTTGTTAAAAAATGGGATGTGCTTTCCAATTTATTGTACACTGTAGTTACAGAAGAGGGATGTCAGAAATCCTAAAAGACTATATATACAGCAAAATTCAAACATCAAATTGTTTGATGTGCAGAGAAGGGAAACTGCAAAGGTGCTGTAATTTTTGGAGTTGATGAAAGCAATGTCAGACTATGGCAGAAGTACAAGGAGGCACTTAGCAAGTACAAGATATCACAAAAGAAATTCAGTGGTTCCAAGAAAGGGCAATCAAATTGATGCTGCAGTTTTCACATTTTTCTCGAGAGATATAAGACTGGCATGCATGTGAATTATGATCTACTTCAGGAGGAGGTGATAAAGAAGGCCAGATCTTTAAATATTTCTCAGAGTTGTTTTAAAGCCAGTGAAGGTTCATGCATCAAATGGGACTGGTGTTGCAACATAGTATGACAGTATACCAAAAGCTCCCACAATTTTTTGAACAAAAGTTGTTGAATTATCAGCAGTGTATGACCAATCTGAGGGAAGATGGGAAATTTTCTGATGGTGAAAATTGTCAATGCCGATGAAACTATTTATCTTGCTATGCCCTAAAATGACAAATTGGAGAAGAAAGATGTAAAAGAGGTGCTTTTGTAAAGGAGGTGGTTATGAAAAGCTTCATTTGATAGTGATGTTAGCAGCAACTACTGATGGGAGAAAACTACCACCCTTTCTAATTTTGAATAGGAAGACTTTACCTAAATTGTAGGTGTTTCTGAAGGATGTTATAATCAGAGCCCAGGAAAAAAGGATCAGTTACAGAGACGCTGATATTGAAGTGGTTGAAAATAGTATGGAGTCATAGAACTGGAGCCTTTTAAAAATCAAAGGTCAATGTCCTCAATACATTCAAAGGGCATCTTACTGATTCCTTGAAGGACCCCTCCGCAAGATGAAAACTGAACTTGTTGTCCTGGGTGGAATGACTTCAGTCTTGCATCCAATGGACATATTCATTAGTAATCCACTTAAAGACAAGTTGAGGCAACAATATTTGACCTGGGTTGTGGATACTGCCCATCATTTAACAGAATGGGAAAAATAAAATGTGCAGCTCCTTCAGAAATTGCACAGTGGGTGTCAGTGGTATGGAAAGCCATTCCAGAGAGCATTGTTGTTAAATCTTTCAAGAAATGTCGCATAACCAATGCATTAGATGAACTCAAGGATGATATGGGAGGATGTTGAAGATAAATATAGTGAAGTGATGGAGAACACTGATAAAATTTCAGTTACAAGTGATGACAAGGAGTATGATGAATAATAAGTAGATTATGATGATAAATAGGCCTGTATCCATACTACTGTGGTATCTAATCTGGTCAGATCTCAAAAGCTAAGCTGGGTCGAGCCTGGTTAGTATTTGGATGGGAGTCCACCTGGGAACACCAGGTGCTGCAGGCTTGGGAGAAGGACCTGGCAGCCCACTCCCAGAAACAGTCTGCCATTGAAAACCCTATGAATAGCAGAGAAGCACTGACAGTAGTGTTTCTTCTGTTGTACATATTGTCACTATGAGTCAGACACTGACTTGACGGCACCTAACAACAACAATAATAAATAAAATAATAAATTATTACATTGTTACTGTTTTTATGACATGTTCAGCAGTTCTGTAATTTCCCCCAAACCAGCTTTGACTGCGAATCTAATGTGCATGCAATTGTAATCCACATCTGATTTATTAGCTCTCTAAAACTGATGAAAGGGTGTAGATTAGATTTGAGATTATATGATATCTCTCTTAAATATGTGTGTATTTAAGAGAAATGGTACATTTATACTGTATACACACACACTTTTGTTCTCACAACTCTAGGAAGAATTCCAGTGGATTTTTCTAGTAGTGAGGAACCAGATGAGATGATTTTAAAGTTCATATGGAAGAATTTAACAACGTATAAGATTAACCTAGGGCTGGGGTTTTGCTCAGTTGGTAGAGTGCCGCTCTGTGGTATCTGAGGCCCTGGGTTCAATCCCCAGCACTGCAAAAATGGGAAGACGTGGCAGCCCACTCCTGAAACAATCCCCAAAACAGTCATCCATTGAAAACCCTATGATGGTCACTACGAGTTGGACACAATTCGACGACACCTAACAACAAACAACCACAAAAAGATTAACCAAGAGGTGGGGGTAGTCAGTGTATACCTATAATCCCAGCATTCAGGAGACTGAGGCAGGAGGATGGATGTGAGTTTGAGGCCAGGCTGGCCAAGAACATTTTGAAAAAGTGTTGAGGTGGAGAGGTCAGAGGACACTTACTTTTCCAGATATTGATTTCGTTATAATGCTATTTTAATAAAATAGGGTTTTGACACAGGAATAGAATTTAGAGGAATAGAACAACTGAATTTTGAACTACACCATACACGTATTTATTGTGAGAGTTTGGGTTTGCTACAGCCTATGTGAAAATGATCTGTTAATGTTTGTTAAAAATATTCAACCATGGGCTGAGGTTGTAGGTCCATGGTAGAGTGCTTGCCTAGCATGCCCTGGGTGAGGCCCTGGGTTTGATCCCAAGCACCAAAAACAAGACAAAACAAATCAAACAAAAACCCAGCAGATCCTCTTCTGGGAAACTGTTTTATAAGCATCTCATTGTGGTGCTTCTAGTTATAAGGACTAGGATGTTCATTGCAGTGTTCTTTACAGAGGCAAAACAAAACAGGAAATAACTTGAGTGCCTATAAGTAGAGGAGTAATTGACCAAATTATGGTATATCCTTTAAGATATTACACGACTAAAAAGAATTTTGTGACTTGGGAGAGAATGTACTTGATATACTGTTAACTAAATAATAAAGAAAGATAAAGAAAATAAAGAAAAATATAACGTTATTTTAGTTTAAGGAAGTAAAAAATTGTGTATGTATATTTACCTAAACTTACGCTCAGGAGTGAAGGATAGATTTCAGGCTCTTTTCAGTGGCTGCGTGAGAAATGTGGAAGGGAAAAGGACAATAAAGAGGTAAATTAAAACCCTTGATAATCTTAGTATTAATTTGCTTGTTACAGTAAGCATATGTTTCATAGTCTTAGAAATAATATTTAACCTGGGAGTGGTGGTACATGCCTGTAATCTCAGCACATGGGAGGCTGAGGCAGGAGGATTGATGGTTTGAGGCTAGAGGCATCCTGCACAACTTAGACCTTGTCTCAAAATGAAAATATAAAAATGGAGGCTGATATGACCCATTTATACTACTATTGGGAACATGCCCAAAGGGAGATGAGTCGTCATACCACAGAGACACCTGCATCTCCATATTCAATGCAGCACTTTTCACAATAGCAAGGATGTAAAACCAACCAAGGTGCCCATCAACAGAAGAATGGATTAAAAAATTATAGTACATGTACACAATGGAATACTACTTAGCAATTTAAAAAAATGAAATGTCATTTGCAGCAAAATGGATGGAATTGGAGAACATCATCTTAAGCGAATGAACACAAGCCCAAAAAGAGAAATACCATATGTTCTCACTCATATGTGGGTGCTGAGTCATACTGAAAGGAAGGAAAAAATTCTATATATAAATTGAAATATAAAAAATACGCAAACTTAGCATGGAAGGAATAATTTAAGGTGTGGAAAGAAGGAGGGATCTAGTAGAGGGAGGCGAAGATTGGAGAAGATGGGATAGGGAGGAGCATTAAGGTGGAAGGATGAAGGGGATGAGGTCAATCTCAATGTCAACAGCACAATTTCATGAGTATGTTGGAAAAATAGGGGAAGATTACCCAAATAAGTATCAGAGTTTAACTACAAGGCTCCATAAACTTTGTGGGTCGATGAAAATGTTGCTAGAAGTGATGTAAAGGATGCATAATGGAAAAACTCATTGCTGTTTTACCCTGTACCCCATCATCATTTACCAATGAAAGGAGAAAAAAAGGTAAAAATAAAAATGGAGGCTGGGAATGCAGCTCATTGGTAGAGTACTTGCTTAGCATGTAGAAGACACTAGGTTCAACCCCCCGGTACTGCAAAAAAAAAAAAAAAAAAAGTATATTTCTAGTTTTTCTGTGACAAAGCTCAGACCCATTTCTGTTAAATAGTCATCTTAGGAATGTATGAGACCCACTGCCAAATTCTGACAAAAAATGGGACCACATAGGTGGTAAATAAAAATATTTCTATTACTCATTTTCTCTAGCACATCACCTGGCAGTCCTCTTAATGAACAATGCTTTGAACTTAAATCAGGCAATAATTGGGAAAGAGCAAAGTAGGCATTACTTGCAAATTGATCATGTATCTTGGTAATTGTATGAATTTTGGTGATCAAAGAAACAAAATCTATTTTCATATTTAGTCTAAGCCTCTGATCAATCACTTGTTTCTCACTGAATATATACAAAAACACGATAATTTAGAAAAGAAATGGAAATAGCCTTCTTAGTGTTGTATATGTAAAAGGAATGGTGTTTAAGGGGAATGTTATACATTATGTAGTTTCGGACCTGCATTTTTTAAAATAATGATGGCTTCTCTTACTATGATTAATACAATATGTATGTTGTAAAATATTGATAACTTTATGTTAAAAGACTAAAAGACTTGACTACTTAAAAATATTAAAAAACAGTATTATATTGTAAATATTAAATGTTTTTATTTTCAAGACTCAGTCTGGTCCACTAAAAATCTCTAGTGTATCAGAGGTAATGAAAGAATCTAAACAGCCTGCCTCATACCTCCAAAAACAGAAGGAAGACACTCCAGCTTCAACAACAGGTACTCATATTAGAACCATTTTTTAAAAAATTATAGGTAAATGAATTGTATGAATATTTGTACTTACAATTAAGAGTAGTACCCCTCTATCTCCATAAAGGATTCTTCCAGTCCCCACGTAATGCTATCCTTTCAGCTCTCCTTTTAAGGGTTGAGTGGGACACAGAATTGACCTTTATTGTGAATAACTATTAAGTAAGTGTAGTTTCATTGACTGTCTTGCCTATAAGAAACTTTATTTTTCCTTTTAGTCATTTTTTCCCCTCTAACTCCAAACCTATTTTCCTGTTAAAGATTTATTCTCTTTTCCCACCTCTTTTTTTCTAACTCTTCACTAGTTCTTTCTCCTCTCTTCTTTTTTATCAGTGAATGTGTCTACCATAGTCCCTGCAGATATATTTTACCCTTAGGATTTACCAGTAATCCCACCCTAATATACAGTACCTACCTCACATTTTTCAGCATACGCTAGAACAACTTCTTCAGTCTCACCTGGAAGGTGTCATTTGAGCTGAGACTAAGACGAGATAAGAGAGTAAGGCATGTACAAGGCTAGTGGGGAAGAGCAGCCTAGGCAGCAGGATTAATTAGTGCAAAGGCTTGGCATATGCAAGCAAGGAGCAAATGAGGCTGGAGTGGAGAGTCGGGGAGAACAGTAGCAAATGCCACTGAAGGGGCAGAAAGCACTGAGGGAACACAAAGCCTGTGTGGCAGTCCTTGGAAGCCACTGTAGAGTTTTTGTATTCTAAGTGGGATAGGAGGGCATTGGAGGATGCTGAGCCTGGGCATTGATCTCTGGCCATTATTGTAATGAAAGAACTCTGTCTGCTGTGAGTAGATAAAGGACTGAGGGCAGAAGAATAGAGACCAGTTAATGAGTTTTGTGATAATGCAGTTTTACTTCTTAAGTAGGTCCTTCAGTTTTTCTAAAGTAAACTCTGCATGCCATTTTGTTGCTTATCCATTTCGTCTTCAGAATTCATTCATATTCTCTCTCTCTCTCTTGTCTCTCTCTGTCTCTCTCTCTTTCTTGTGGTAATTGAAGTTTGAAACCAGAGCCTCACAAATACTTTGTAGGTGCTCTACCATAGGGCTGCACCCCAGCCCATTTTTTAATTTAATTTAATTTTTTATTTTAAGCAAGGCTCTCCCTAAATTATGCAGGCTGCCTCTAGCCTCAAACTCACAATCCTCTTGGCTTTACCTCCTGAGTTGCTGGGATTACAGGCGTGTGCCACCATACCTAACCTTATTTTTCTTTCATGAACACTTTCATATTGCAAGCTCTTGATATTTTTAACCTTAACTTTCTTTAAAAATATATAAAGTCTGGAGCAATTTTTTTTAAAGAAACTGAGTTCTATTTATTACAAACTTAATGTCATCATTGTGAATGTTTCTTTTTGTGTTTAAAACTGTCATCTTGGGCCACATGCAGTCTCTCACACCTGTAATCCTAGCAACTCAGTAAGTAGAGGCACTGGGAATGCAAGTTCAAGACCACAGGCAACCTGCATAATTTAGTGAGACTCTGTCTCAAAATAAAAAGTGAGAAAATGGGCTAGGGGTGCAGCTCAGTGGTACAGCATTTGCAAAGCATGCAAGTGCGAGGCCCTGGGTTCAAACCCCTCATACAGCAAAAATAAATAAATAAAATTCAATAAAAATAAAACTGTCATCTTGTTCCTGCTCACACCTTTTCCTGCATCACTCTTCAAAGTAATAAAAAATTCTTTTATTGCTTTCTTTGGTCTGTGTTCTTCAGCACAAGCTGTTTGGTCTCTGTTATTCTTTTTCCATGTTGTGTCCATCTCAGATGCAATTCTTATGTATTAAAATTTAGCACTATTTCTTGCCTGAAGTAAGGAGGTTCAAGTGCAGGTGGGTGCTGACAAGACTTCTTTTGCCTTCTGTTTTCCCAACCTTTGTCAGTTGTTTCTGTGTTTATGTAAGCAGTAGACAGTGCCCCTGTTTGTGTGTTATTCAAACATGTAGCAGTAGAGTTTGTGTTTTTAAATAATTATATGTAAAGTGGGCAGTAGCAGTTGTAGATTCCTGTGTGTTTCTCTTAACCCAGGAAGGTATAAATACCATAAGTAATGTATATTTATAGCACCTACAGAGGCAGCTCAAATTATTTCTGCAGCAGGTGATATACTTTCAGTCCCAGCCCCTGCGGTTCAGCATGAGGAATCTATAAAAATGGATCACTCTGAAATTGGTGGAGAAAAACCTACACCTTTAACTTCAGGTAATTTAATTATTTATATTTGTTGTATTATAGATGGTATGCACATCAGAACTGTTTAATGCTTAGGCAGCACCTAGACACTATGTAAGTGTACATTTATACGGGTTTCAAGTCTCAGACTTGCTTAGGAAAATTTTTAAATTGATAAGTCTGAATAAGTCTTTGAAAATAAAGAGATTAATATTTAATCCCTTATTTCTTCATTTTGGAATCATTAAGAGTGATCATGTGGTTTTAGAATTCCTACCACCAGAATGCTCTGCATTGATATTACTGGTTTGTATCACTGGTAGCTGTTTAAATTCTGTGCTGAAATTTGATTTCCTCTTATTTACTTTGGCTGCAAGAGGAAGCATCCTCATCTTCTATAAGGGAGCGACCACCTGAAGAAGTTGCAGCTCGCCTTGCACAACAGGAAAAACAAGAACAAGTTAAGATTGAGTGTATGTAAATCAAACAGCCTCTTAAGTACTTCAAGTCATCTCTCAGTTGCTCTCTTAAACCATCAGCCCAAGTTTGTCATCTGTAGCCAGTTGTGGTTCTTTTGTTTCTTTAATGTCATTGCTCTATTTCCTGATCATCATTTCATTTATGTTCTTTCTGTCAAAACTACTTGTACCTAGATGACAAGCGCTAGTCTTAGGGTGTAGTTTGTGAACATTCCAAATAATACATGTACTTTCTCCATTTGTCTTATTATGGTTAATGTTGAAGACTGTTTACACTCTGGGTAGTAGAAATAGACTGTTGTTTGTAGTTCGTCATGTTAATGTTGTAAATTTATTTGTGCACATCACAGTGGCTCATATTATGGCTTATTGCCCAGTGGCTGGATGCTATTAGTACTGTTATCTGACGCTGGTGGAAATGGAGCATTCTACATGTTGCTGATTTTTAGCTAACAAGCATGCCTTTTTAAGTTTCAATTTTATGTTAAGTTTTTTGTTAGCTTTAAACAGGTAATAGATACCTAGGGAGAAGGATGTGGCAATCCACTCCTGAAACAATCAGCCATTGAAAACCCTGTGAGGGGTGCCATGAGTTGGCCCCTACTCCACTACACCAAACAACAGCAATAGATACCTAAAAATGTATTTTTCTGTCTTAAAGAAGACACGTGGCATATAATTTATTGTACTGTGATGACATATATTAATGTCTAAAAATAGTGGAACATAGAGCTTTTTATTAGACAGAGAGTTTTAATGGCAGCTGTTGTCTTTTTGTGGGGGGGGTTCTGTCCTGGGAGCATAACTTATTTCTGTTTGTCTTTCTACCTTGAATGGTTTCCATTTCCCTACTAATGCATTGGTTCTTCCTTACTTTGAGGAGCCACCGTTGTTAAAAATGTCTGAAAGAATGGAAGGGACAGAATTAGTGTAGATATAGAGTGTTAGTTTGGCTTGGATTTGGGTCTTTTAAGTTTTTGGCCATGTTACAGGTAGTTGAGAATGTTAAGTAAATGACTTCAAAATAATTGAAATATTTCTGTACTTCCCCCCCCTTTTCTGTTTTTCCAGAATTCTTTACTGCTTTAAGTTTTTGTTTGTTTTTGAGAGAGGGTCTTGCCATGTAAACCATGCTGGCCTTGAACTTGATAATCCTCCTACCGCACCCTTGCACTGATCAGAACACAGTCAATACACCCTGTAGAGAGGGCTTGACATAGCAGGTGTCCTGCCAACACACCACATTTCCTTCTTTTGACTCCTGCTCTCTTTATAATCCCTGCTCTTCAATTAAACTTCTGTCTGACCTTGGTTTCTTGGTGTTTTCTCATTATTAGCTTTCTTCTTTTATCTATATTGCAGAAGTACCCCATATGGTTCAGCAGATTCCATTTGTTCGTCTCTACCTTAGCATTCTTACTCTCAAAGTCACTTTTTTCTTTTTGTCTCACTTGCCAAATATATTCTTTTCTGGTCATCTCTGATAGCAGTTGTTATTATCCTCATTGGCTTTCTTTCTTCAAATGATCATTTCTCCATATTAGCATGTTATCCAGAATCATACTTTATTTTAAAACAAAAACAAAAACCTTGACAGGTTCTTTTGGTATTTTTGAAACAGCACATAGAAATGTAATCTTAATAGGTGGCAGCCCTTTAAACATTGATGTTTATCTCTCGAGTCATTTTGTGTAAAAACGCTACCTATTCCAAGCTACCTTTGCTTTTGTTTGCATGTTTGCCTTTTTCTTTCTTTTGTCTGTCTCTTATCTTCTAGTGTCGTGGCCATAGAGGATTTTGCTCTGGGTTTCCTTTCTTGCTGAGGGTTTGAAAATGGGCCCTTCTTTTTCCCAATGAGTCTGTACGGTTTTTATTTAAAATGAAAAAAGCTGGTGGTTGTGCTGAATTTACAGCTTTTAGAGTGTTGTAAATCTTGTTCCTTCCACTTGAAATATGTTAGCTTGTTGAGGGAATTTTTTTTCTTAACACAAACACTTTTTACTTTGAAAAAATTCAGATAATCATAAAAATTAAAACAATGTAATAAACCCTGGTAGATCCACCATCCAGATTCAATTGTTGCCATTATCTTACCATACTTTTAAGTAAGCTTCAGTCTCCTAAATTTGGGTCCTGTGTGTATTTTTTGTATTTTGGGGGAACTACAATGGAAGACTTGGCAGGAAAAGAGGTAAAATTTAAAGTCATTTGTAGGGAGTAACATTTATTTTCTGACGGTCCTGTTTTTTCTTTTTCTTTTTTTCCAGCTCTAGCTAAAAGCTTAGAAAATGCTCTGAGCCAAACTGCTTCCATCACTCTGCAGGCTATTGCAGCTCAGAATGCTGCAGTCCAGGCTGTTAATGCACACTCCAACATACTGAAAGCAGCCATGGATAATTCTGAGGTATGCCAAGAAGATTGTTGTTAGGTGCTGTCGAGTTGAGTTGGACTCATAGCAGTCCTATGTACAACAGAACAAAATACTGTCCCCCTGTATCTGACAGTGCTTCTCTGCTATTTATAGGGTGTTCAATGGCTAATTATTTTGGGAGTGGGCTGCAGGGTCCTTTTCCATAGTCTTAGTCTGCAAGCTCAGCTAAAACCTGTCTACCATGGGTGTCCCTGCTGGTATTTGAATACCTGTGGTATAGCTTTCATGATCACAGCAGCATGTAAGCCCCCAAAGCACGACAAGCTGACAGACAAGTGGGGGAAGGAGAAATTATTGATATGTAATATTTAATAGACTCATTTCTTCTGTGTGATATAGACTCTCTGTCACTGAGAGCAAAGGCAATCTAAAGTAATTGTTTTAAAAAAAATTGAGTAAAGCCTTTAAATATTTTTTGAATGAATTTTATATGTGGGGTTTCATTTTATTTCACAACACTGACACAATAGAAGAATTAGTTTATATTTGCTTTTATGTCTTAATAATGCTTAAATGTATTTGTCATTAACTTTTTGTGCTTTAAAAATACCATTTCTTTTAAATAAATGTTTTATTTTGTGATACTTTTAGACATGAAATATTAAGAAATACTACTGAGAGATCTTACATACCTCAGATAGCACCTATTTTAAATGTTTATGTGGGTTAATATTTAACCTGTATTAAACATTTCAAAGAATAAAGTAATAATTTTGATTTCTAAATGTTAACACTGGGTTGGGCACTATAATGCAAGCCTGTAATCCCAGCAACTTGGGATTCTGAGGCAGGATGATTGCAAATTTGAGTCCAAAGGGATCATTGTCAGTGCTTCTCTATTATTCACAGGGTTTCTGATGGCTGATTGTTTTGGGAGTGTGCTGCCAGGTCCTTCTCCCATGCCTATGGCTCCTAGTATTCCTAGGTGGTCTCCCACCCAAGTGGGAGACCAGGCTGGACCCTGCATAGCTTCCAAGATTTGATGAGATTGGACACCAGGGTGGAATGGCTCTAGACATGGGAATTAGACAGTGTAAAAGCTGTTACAATCAAGATTTTACTTCTAAAGGACATTTCATGGTTGCAGTTAACTTAAGATTAGTGAAATGGGAGAAACCTGGCAGCCAACTCACGAAACAATTCCAAAATAATCAGCCATTGAAAACCCTATGAATAGCAGAGAAACACTGACACAGTACTGGGTATGGCACAGTATCAGGGAGTGTTTTCGTTCTGTTGTATGTAGGGTCACTATGAGTCAGACCTGACTTGATGGCATCTAACAACAATAATAGAATTAGAGAATTTTACCTAATGTCACAAAGTAATCAGAAAAGTGTATGAATACAATTATTATTTTATTATTATTTTTTATTTTTATTTTTGTTTGAGCTGGAATCTCACTATGCACCTGAGGCTAGCCTAGAACTTGCTATGTAGCCCAGGCTGGCCTTGGACATGTGATGCTCCTACCTCTGCCTTTCAAGTGCTGGAATTATAAGTGCACACCACACCCAGGCCTCCTCCCCTTACCGTTTTTTCCCCTCAGAGTCTTGCTGTGTAGCCCCCGGGGTGGCCTGAACTTTTGATCTTCCTGCCTCGGCCTCCAGAGTGCTGTGATTATAGGCAGGCATCACCACACCTATCTTAAATACATTTTCATAAATGGTAAAAAATGGCTTCCTACTTCTGTTTCTTCTAGTAAAAGAAGCATATTTCGAAACAGCTGGAGTTGACTATGTTATGGGGTAGCTTTTCCTTGGCCCTCTGTAAGAGTACTCCCTTTAATAAGTAAGACAGATTTTGAGCCTCAGATGTGTCATTGATATGACATTTATTTGTTTATTTGGATGAGTTATGAAGACTTCTTGATAGAAGACCAGATTCTTCTAATAGCATACCTCAGAGTCTTAGAAAATTTATTATTGATATGACTCAGGGCCAAATCAGCATCCTTTTTATTTATTTA
This sequence comes from Pedetes capensis, assembly GCA_007922755.1. Taxonomy (NCBI): domain Eukaryota; kingdom Metazoa; phylum Chordata; class Mammalia; order Rodentia; family Pedetidae; genus Pedetes; species Pedetes capensis. The sequence goes on along the minus strand of VMDO01000357.1, from coordinate 74,101 downwards.
TTTATTTTTAATTTTTTTTTGGGTGATGAGGATTGAGCTTAAGGTTAAGCATGCACTTTGCCACTGAACTACACCCACAGGCCCGGCATCCTTTCTTGATATATTTTATTTGCAGGGTACTAGGGAATTCACCGACACATCAACTTCATTAGTATTATTATCCTAACAATTTAATTTGCTTTGTCACTTTGCAAAAATTTAAATAGAACATGAAAGTAAAAGTGAGATATAAAGATGAAAGTACCAAATAATTATTCTAATAGCAGAGGTATTAACCTGGACTTGGGTCTGTGTATAGAATTTAGTGGCTTGTTGAACTTACATTGTTGTTGTTGTTAGGTGCCGTCAAGTCGGTATCTGACTCATAGCGACCCTCTGTACAACAGGGGAAACACTATTGTCAGTGCTTGTTGTTCATAGGGTTTTCAATGGCAGATTGATTTTTGGGAGGGGGTTGCCAGGTCCTTCTCCCAAGCCTACAGCTTCTGGTGTTCCCAGGTGGTCTCCCATCCAGGTACTAACCAGGCCCGACCCTGCTTAGCTTCCGAGATCTGACGGGATCGGATGCCACAGGGCTACAGCTGCAGGCATAAACTTACATGGGAACATCTTTATTTTCCCTAGCCTCAATCTGAAATTTAGAACCATTTCCTTCAAGTGGGAATATTTACAAAAAACTGTGATAGTTTTGGTTTTTATTCCTGTCATCAGAAAAATCAGATATTTTCATATTGCGTTACAGTACTTACAGATCTTCTGAAATATTTATGGCTGTTACTACTAAGTTATTTATTAATCCTGTCACTAGATCTTGGTTACTCTTTGACAAAATTTTAAATATTTTGTGCTTTCATTTTAATGCAATTGAGTTCCTTTGTAATCTTTCATAGTTCCATTTTTAAGATTAAAAAATGCTTCTGAGAAACTTTTTAGACTGCCACAGTCATCTAGTGTAGTAAAACAGTTAACCCTACCTTAAGAGGACTGACCTTTAAGCTCTCCATTGATAATTGAAATGCCTTTATAAAAGGAGACCATATTAGATATCAGTGGGAAGATAGTGTGAAGAAAATATGAGTGGGAAGATAGTGTGAAGAATTGGTACTGAAAGACAGTTCTGAATGATCAAAACCAGAGGGCCTGACTTTTGCTAAGCTGCCTTCTCAAAGCAGAAGGCCCAGTGTTGCAGAGGCAGAGCTACTTTTATTTCCAAGGGAAGATACAAATGGACCATCCAAGCTCCAAGCTCTTTGAGTGATTTTGAAACTTAATTATTCAAACAGTCCAGTCATTTTTCCTAAGTAAAAATATTATACTCTTTGATAATTTAGTTTGTTCCTATTCATCTCCAGTCTCCTGGCATAGTATACTTTCAGTATAAGCAGTAAGATGATTTTGCTTCCTACCTACATTTAACATATTCAGGTTAAACTACATACATTTGGAAAAAGAAATGAGCAAAAGCATCATTAACTTAAAAATAATTTTAAATAGTTCCGACAGTCCCTAAGTAATATGATAAAAAATGAAGGAAGGATGGAAGCCGTGACTTCTCTGTGACACCAATGGTCTGGGTTCCATCACATCTCTTGTGCTATGAGCATTTGTTGCAGTGAGTTTGATTATGGTGTTAAGAGGTTTTTGTGGGGTTAAGGTATAAATATAAGCCCACCTTGCTCAAAGAAGAAGCAACCAGTTCCAAAGCTGGAGGAAAAAAACCACGTTGGTCAAGCCTAAGGGAGTTTCAAGAGAAGTTTTCTTGGAGAGGTGTTGGGAATCAAACCCAGGGCATTGCATGTGCTCATAAGCATGTACTCTACCACTGAGCTTCACTCCCAGCCCCATTTAAAAAATGTATATCACACATCATTAAATTTATGTCAAGGGGAGTTTTTGATAATAGTTGATTTATATCTTATAAATTAAGAAGTTGCTTTCTTTAGAACATTTTGGGATAGTAGGGACCCTATAAGTATATAAACTTTCTACTTATCCTTAAACCATCTTTTGGTAGTCAGACCTGCAGTTAAGAAAATTTTAAGTGTTGGTACATCATTGAAGAAGGAGTTAAAATCTATAGACAATTCATGAAAGGCTATTCTTAACCTTTTTGGTTCATAGTTTCTTTTGAGAACCTAAGTTTAAAAAAAAAAAAAAACTTCCTTAGAAAATGCTTGCATGCACTGGAGCACAATTGTTTTCTTTTTTTTATATGGTTTGGTAAGGTAGTTGATGGGAGATGGTTGTGGACTTCTTTGCACCAAACCATGAACCTTAGATTTTAAGTTCCTATCCTGAAGAAATATTTTATATAAATTTTTACCTTTGAATGTGATGTTGTACATTTCTGTATTTAATCTTATTGCCCTGTCCTATGACAATAATAGCAATTAGTTATATTTACATAATTAAATTTTTTTGTTTAGGTTACAGGTGAGAAGAAGTCTGCTCAGTGGCGCACAGTGGAGGGTGCATTGAAAGAACGCAGAAAGGCAGTAGATGAAGCTGCCGATGCCCTTCTCAAAGCCAAGTAATTACTCATGGACTTTAACAAGTAATTAGGGCCTCCTAGTAGCTTTCTTGGGGCTGGGAGTTAGCTCACTTAGTAGAGCACCACTCTAGTCTCCGAGGTTGCCGGTTCGATTCCCAGCACTGCAAAAATGGGAGAAGGATGTAGCAGTCCACTCCTGAGGCAATCCTGAAATAATTAGCCATTAAAAACCCCATGAGAGTGGCTATGAGTCAGACATGACTCGACGACACCTAATAATAAGAACAAGAAGTGGCTTTCTTTGGGCTGGGCTTGCTTTGTACTGTGTAGAGTGAAGAGGAGGCAGAGAAGCCCTTCTTTTTCTTCTCTGCCTATGCTTGATCTGAACTGGCATCAGGAATGTGGTTTAAAAAGAGAGGATATAGCACATACCTAGAATCCCAGTGACTTGGGAGGCTAAAGGGGGAGGATCATAGGTTGGAGGCCACAGGCAGCTTGTGGAACTTAGCAAGAAACTGTCTCAAGAATAAAAAATAAAAAAGGGCTTAGGGTGCAGCTCAATGGTAGAGCACTTACCTGGCATGCACAAGACCATGGATTCAACACTGCGGTATTGCAAAAAAGAAATGAGAGAGAAAGGATATAAACATAATTAAGCTAAAATAAGATTGGCAGAAATTAATATGAAAGGATCTCATAAAAATCAGTTTTGCTTTGGATTATTGTTAGGTCATGTGTGTCTATACATTTACTTCGATTCTGCTATAATTTTATGATCTTGCAGGGATTATTTGGGCAGTTTCATGAGAATTTAGAAACTATGTCACAATCTATTTGCCTATACTACCAAAGTATTGAGTATATGTAGCTTTATGCTACCCCAGACCCAGTTCCTGTATGTTGGCTAAAACTAGAGGGTCAGTCCTAGAACTCAATCCATGAACCTCTGAGGATGGAAACTTGCACATCACTAAAAATTCTCATCAACAGTGTGGAACAGTTTATCATTCAAAATTTTGTTGTCTTCCTTAAAATATTTACTATTGATAAGAAAGAATCCTTCTAAAAGCCAGTAGACCTTTTAGGACAGCAGTCCTCAGCATTTTGGCACTGAGGAATGGTTTTGTGGAAAAAAATTTTTCACAGACCAGAGATGGAGCTCAGGCAGTAATGTAAATGATAAAGAGCGTCTGTAAATACAGATGAAATTTCGCTAATTCACCCGCTGCTTACCTCCTGCTGTGTGGTCTGTTCCTACCAAACCACAGACTGGGACTGAGGGCTGGGGACTCCTGTTTTAGGAGATTTAAGACATTATGCTCTCATCCCTGGTCCATATATCAGGGCTCTGAGTTCTGTGCTTTGTGGTAGGAAGACCATATTTGTGAAACATTCTAAATTGTGGAGTCTCCTGAGACCCATTTACTTATTTGCTTAAGAAGGTCCTGGGCCGCCTCTTTTGCCTTTGCCTGCCTTCAGTTCTCTTCCATTGGCTAGGGAGTCATTCTGATCTTGGAAGGGCTACTTTTCATTGAGTGCTCATGATGTGGCAGGGACTGTGTCACATACTTCTCATGAATGACCTCTAATCCCTGCACTAGAGTTTGTAGCACATGAGGGCTGACGTGGGAGTTGCATCCAGGGTTTGTCTAGTTCTGAAGCCTGGGTCCCAGTCACCACACTGCCTGTCACTCTAGTAGATCTAGCTTCTAGCTTCTAGCTAAGGGGTTTTTAGCTGTGGCTGAGAAAAGCTGCTCTGCCTGCTGACTATAAAAAAAGCACTGAGCAGTTTTTTACAAATTATATTTCTTTCATAGGTTTTTAACAATTGTATGTTGTACTCAGTTCAACAATATTTAATATGTTTGGTAAGGAATTATACCAGATCTTTATTTTGTTGGTTTCCAGAGAGGAGTTAGAAAAGATGAAAAGTGTTATTGAAAATGCAAAGAAAAAAGAGGTTGCTGGGGCCAAACCTCATATAACTGCTGCAGAAGGAAAACTTCACAACATGATAGTTGATCTGGATAATGTGGTCAAAAGGGTATGTTTCTTAAGTCTTTATAATTTTTCATATGTTTAAAGGTAATCCTGCTGTCAGAAGACTTTTAAGAAGTCAGGAAAATAATAAGATTTCTACTCTTCTTTTCCCCTGCTAAGAATATTAGTTGTTACTATTTTAAAACACTTGCCTTGGACACCAAGTAGATTATTCAGTATAAGCACTTTCTATAATAGGTGACATCACATTTTTACTCAGAAGTTACCGTCACTTAGGAAAATTTCAGACTTGTAGCAGATCTTCTGTCTGCACTTGGATGATCTGCATGGGTAGTTTCTCAGGACCCAGAAAAAGGCAGAAGAGGGCCCAGTGAGATGAGAAAGGGTCTGTCTATGGAATTTGAATAAGAATTAGAAGTAAACAAAGACAATGCTTATGTTTCTTTTCATGAGCTTCAGATTTGTATTTATTATGTAGACATCCCCAACCAGACATAAAGTACTTCTCTTTCTTAGAATATGTATAGTACTTTTTGTTCAACTTAACCATATACTACTTGTATTTACTCAGGTCCAAGCAGCTCAATCTGAGGCTAAGGTTGTATCTCAGTATCATGAGCTGGTGGTTCAAGCGCGGGATGACTTCAGAAGAGAACTGGATAGTATTACTCCAGAGGTTGTTCCTGGGTGGAAAGGGATGAGTAAGTACAATTGAAGTATTGGCAATTTTTCCCTGGTTTTTAGCAACTGACCACTAATCTAAACCTACTTTGACTCCCATTTGCCTAATCCAAATGCCTCTCGCGTATCTCATTTGGTGTACAGTATGTTATTTCAACATTTTATTTCAACCACAGTCATGATAGATGACACATCTGAGAGAATACTCAAATAATTTAACTTTTAACTGTGGCAAATGAGTTTCTGTTTGTGTTTTAATTCCATAATTCATGGTTCCATTCTTGTCTTAGCTAATCAAGAAATAAAAATTGAAAATGTGGAATCCAAGTGAGTTAGAATGCTATTATAACCTTGATTTTAAGATATTTTATGTATATATAATTATTTAAAACCTTTGGTACTTTAAAAGTATTTGTAATGAATTACTTAAGACACACCTTATGACTGCACTCTGACAGTATCACCAGGTTGCAAATTTCACTGCGGGCCCCTAATTCTTCCTAGGGAAGGAAACCAACTCTCCGGCTCTTCACTTTCAAACTGCGAGGAACTGATGGTGAAGCAGTGACACCATGTACCTACAAGGGAAAAAAAAAGTGTGTTGTAAAACATGAAGACACTAAAACAGTAGTTCCCAACTAAGGTCATTTTTGTCCCCCAGAGGGCATTTAGCAATGTCTGAACACATTTTTGATTATACAACTGGAAGGTATTGCTAGCATCTAGTGGGTAGAGAGGCCAGAGATGCTGACAAATGTCAAATGGTTACAGAGTACCCTCTCATAGCAAAGAATTATCTGGCCCAGAATGTCAGTACCACCAAGGTTGATAAATGTGCTGCTGAAAAAGATGTGTCACATATAAAGTGAAAGTACAATCTTTGAATTACTTATTTTGGGGAGCAACTTCTGTTTAATGTTTTATTAGTTTATTATTATTCATTTATTTGCGATACTAGGGAGTTGAACCCAGGGTCTTGTGCATACTTTGCAAGAACGCTATCTCTGAGCTGCACTCCTAGCCCTGTTTTTATTTTTTATCTTGAGACAGGGTCTCACTAACTTATGCAGGCTGCCTCTGACCTTGAACTTGTGATCCTCCTGTCTCAGTCCACCCAGTGCCTGGGATTACAGGCATACGCCATTGTACCCAGCCTTATTAATTTTTTAAATAGAGTGAGCATACATTTACATGATACAAAGTTTGAAAGGTGTAAATGTCATGTGGTGATACAATTTTCTTTCACTCGTGCCCATAGCCATGTGGTTTTCCAAGGCAGGGTCATTCACTGTTTCTGATTTCTTATGTACCTCTGGAGGTTGTTGTTGTTGTTGTTAGGTGCCGTCGAGTCGGTGTCCGACTCATAGCGACCCTCATAGGGTTTTCAATGGCTGACTGTTTCTGGATTGCCTTGGGAGTGGATTGCCAAACCCTTCTCCCATTTTTGCGGTGCTGGGAATTGAACTCGGGACCTCAGAGACTGCAGTGCAGCTCTCTACCCACTGAGCCAAATCCCAGTATTGGGTCCTGTGCAAAGTTATGGAGAACACAAGAAGAATACTGGTGGACATAATGAGTATTTCCAGTACATTTATAATTTGGAGGAAATAATAATAGTAAGACCAAAGTAATTCATAACATAAACCAGTACTAATGAGTTTGGTATAGGACCTAAATGTGTTTCTTTCTCAGAGGTGAGGACATCTACCAAGGGCTTGGAATAATCATTCACTATTCACTACCTCTGGAGGTAGTGAATGATCATTCACTATCATGATTCACTATCATTGATCATACAATAATCATTCACTATTCACTACCTCTGACCATTATTGACCATTATTCTGTGCCTGGAATTATGTCTTAAGAACTTCACACATATTAGCGAATTTAAAGCTCACAATAGCCTTATGAGGTAGGTTTAGTCTGTAGATGAGAAAAGTGAGATACACAGAGGTTAAATAATTTCCCTAAGGTTGAAAGTAGAGGCAGGATTTCTTTCCTAACCACTAGCCACACTGTTCTCTGCTTGGTTGATTTGTATCAGTAGCATGGGACACCTCTTTGGCCTTTTAAGAAAAGAAGTGTCCCAGGCACAGTGGTGCACACCAGTAATCCCAGTGACTTGGGAGGCAGAGGCAGGAGGATTACCAGTTCAAAGCTAGAGGCAGCTGAGATCCTGTCTCAGAATAGGAAATTTTATAAAAGAGGCTGAGGGTGCAGCCCAGTGGTAGAGTACTTGCCTACCATGGGTTCAACCCCCCAACTCCTGCTTAAAAAAAAAAGAAAGAAAAAAATGGGGAAAAAAAGTCCACAGCCTTACTACTCTGAACATGCTCCATCTTGGAAGCTAAGCAGAGTTGGACTTGGTTAGTACTCAGATGGGAGAAAAGAAGTGATGTGATTGCAAAAAAAAAAAAAAGGGGGAGACCTTTTTTTTTTTTTTTTTTTTTGAGACAAGGTCATGCTGTGTAGCTCAAGCTGGCCTTGAACTTGCAATCCTGCTGCCTTATACTCTCCTGAGTTCTGGGATAACAGGTGTGTTCTAACATACCTGAGTAGAAAATTCTATCTTATAAGATTGAGAGTATAGGGAACAGTACATAAGAGCAAGGAAGCTGGTTAAAGGGTGCTACAGTAATCTGAGGGTGAACTGATGTAGGCCACCTAATATATGTTTCAGGGGCACCGAAAACGAATAGGAAAGACATGCACCAGGGAGCAATTGGCTTGTTGAACTCTAACTTACAATGTCTGGTGAAGTTGAAGATGTATATACTTCCTAATGCGGCAATTTCAATGCATAGATATATGCTTAAGGAGACTCATACAAAAATGATGCATTACAGGAAAACTAGAGACTCAAGATATAGCTCAGTGGTAAAGTGCTTGTCTAGCATGCACAAATCCCTGAGTTTAATCCCCAGCGTGTGTGTGCACACGCACACAAACACAAAGACCTAAACATACTTGCCTTACATATGGCAGTTTAAATCAATCAGTAGTTTATCTCTCAAATATTAATGTTAAGAAAAACAAAAAGTTACAGAATGATACATAGAATAAGATGCCACTTATGTGAAATTTAAGAACATGCAGAACAAAACTACATGTCATTTAAAGATGTATATTATGTCAAGCATAAAAATAGAGCTTGGGAATAATAAACCCTACATTCAAAGAATGAATACCTGTGTGGAGGAAAGAAGGGGAACCCGTTAGAAAGGTACATCTGAGTGTTGCCAGGGTTAGAGAATGAGGTACAAGTTGTGGAATGTCAGTTTTCCCAGGGTACATCTCCTCTATTGCTTCTAGACTATAGTATATATAGCTATATTTATGGGCTATGCTGAGACTGATGTATTGTCTCTCACCTTGTCCAGCTTTGCCAGTCTTTCCTGCAACATTGGGACAGATCAATGTTTGGTTGAACTGCAAATTAAACAGTTGACTTTTAGAGCTATTTTTGATTTAAACAAAAAACAATTGCCTTTGAACTTCTGGACCCAGAGATCATTAAAAAGGTCTGGCTGCTGTCCCTGTCCTTGTCAACAGTTCATACTCTGGTGCTTATGATCATGGTGGGGAGCACCAAACTATAGAATGTTATTATTTTCCTTACCCTCAAATCAGGCAGTCACAGTCCTTAATTTGCACAGGTTGAATATAATTTAATGTAGAATTCACTGATTACAATTTTCCAAAGAAGCCAGATATGGTAGTTGTTGTTGTTGTTGTTAGGTACCGTCGAGTCAGTATCCAACTCATAGCAACCCTCTGTACAACAGGGGAAACACTATTGTCAGTGCTTGTCCGCTGTTCATAGGGTTTTCAATGGCATATTGATTTTTGGGAGGGGGTTGCCAGGTCCTTCTCCCAAAGATATGGTAGTACACACCTGTAATTCCAGCACTTAGGAGGCTGAAACAGGAGGCTCACAAGACATAGCAAGAACCTGTCTCACAAAGCCAAAACAAACAAACAAACAAAAAACAACAAAAAAACAATTCCTTAAGTATTTAAAAGGTTAGGAGAATCCTGGTACTGAAAACAGTCAGGACTGTGACTTAGAGAAATACTCTATGAATTAATACAGTTGAGAGGGATAAAAATAAGGTGATAATTTCTGTGAAAAAACAAAGTTGATTGTTTTGATGAAATAGAGTTGAGTTCCTTAAAACTAAAGCTACTATTAATATCAGTGGTTCTCTTGTTTCCTAAAATGTTCCAATTTTCCTTATTATCCCTTTAAATTTTAGGAAATAAATTATTATTTTGCTTTCTAATATTAAAATATCTTTTCCTGGCTTAAGTTTCTGGTTACTTCTTGTTTTTGAATGTTCCTATTTAATGACTAGTAATCAAAGTGTGTACATTCTTTTTTCAAACTGTTATTTTCTTTCTTTGTAGGTATTTCTGACCTAGGTGAGTAATTATACATATTTTATGATTCAAGGCATTTGTTTTGAATCTTAAAAGATAAAAGATATGGTGCATGCCTATAAGCCCAGCACTGAGGAGGCTGAGGCAGGAGGATCATGAGTTCAAGGACCAGCTGGGCTACATGGCAAGATCCTGTCTTGGTCAAAAAACAAAACAAAAAACAGTGAAGTCTTTTGGTTGTGTTTATGATTCTTTTGCTAAACCATGTAAATAATAGCAGGTAGAATTATGTTACATATAGTAAATCTGAACTGGACATTTTTGGCATCCATATCTTCTCAGGAACAAACATGTTTTAAATAATTGGAAACCCGTAGATGTAAGCAGCCTGCAGCCATACCACTGTTGCATCCGATCCCATCAGATCTCCGAAGCTAAGCAGGGTCAGACCTGGTTAGTACCTGGATGGAAGGCCACCTGGGAACAACAGGGGCTGTAGGCTTGGGAGAAGGACCTAACAACCTACTCCCAAAAAACAACCATTGAAAACCTGATGAATAGCAAGAAGCACTGGCAATACTCTTTCGCCTGTTGTATGTAGGGTCGCTATGCGCCAATTGGATGGCACCTAACAACAATAACATAAATGAAAGCAGGGTGTGTGTGTGTGTGTGTATAAATAAATAATGTGGTCTTTTGTATAAGTTAATTTAGAGAATTTCATACGTTAAAAAGCGGAGAGAAAATTATAAACTCCATAGACCCATCACCCAACTTTATCCAGTCTATAGCCAGTTTTGTCTATGTTCATACCTTCCTGTGTCATAACCAGACCCTAAGTATCATATCCTTTCACTTGTAAATACTTTGTGTTTTTTATAAAAATAGAATCACTACACTATTGTATCTAAAATAAGTAATGATTATTATAATTCTGTCATCAAATACTCTGTTCAAATATCCATTTCATAGAATGAGCTTTTATAGTTTTATTCAATTCAGTATCCAAAGAAGTGCCACACTTTGAACTTGTTCAATTAATCTCTTAATGTCATTTTTGTGTTTTTGCTTTTCAGCTTATTTATCTTATTTATTGAGGAACTGAATCATTTGTCATGCAGAATTCCCCATATGTTGTATTTTGCTGTTGGAGCTATTCTTAACCTGTGGTATATTTTAGAAAACTTGTGGAGTGTGAAATTAAAAAACAAAAAACCTACACGAGTTTCAGCCTAAATGATACCTGGTTAGAGATTACTATTCTAAATAATATGATAATTCAAGAAAAGGAACAAAAGTCTTATTAGGGAAACATCTGAGAGAATTTGAATTTGATTTGAATGCCTACTATAATAGTTATGAATGAAAGAAAATATACAGGTGATTTTATCTGTAGACTTTATCTTCATAGACAAAATTATAGTAAATTAGAAAATCAATGTATAATTCAAATAAGAAGGTCTAATTTGGGTTCCTGGAAAAGAACTAGTTATATGCCTAAAAGCCCACCTTACTTATATTACTGAGCTTGGAGTTGACAAAACCTTAGATGGCAAACATGAGCTATTAATTTCCTATTGAATTGGAGAATTTAATTTTTTTATCTTAGCTACTTTTTGCTTTTTTTTCAACAGCTGTAAAATTATAATCAAATGAAGCAAATTTTCTCATAGTGAATTCTAATTTTAGTGGAATCATTAACTTTTTGATGTGATTATCTCTTTAGCTGACAAGCTCTCTACTGATGATCTGAACTCCCTGATTGCTCATGCACATCGTCGCATTGATCAGCTAAACAGAGAGCTAGCAGAACAGAAAGCCATAGAGAAGCAGCACATCGCATTAGCCTTGGAAAAACAAAAGCTAGAAGAAAAGCGGGCGTTTGACACTGCAGTGGCAAAAGCACTAGAACACCATAGAAATGAAATACAGGCTGAACAAGACAGAAAGGTAGAGGAAATGAGAATCATTGCCTAGTATTTAAAGTGAATCTAACTCAGTTGTCTTCTACAGGTAATACTGGCAACCACTGACTTTAAAATACTAGATGTAGGTCATGCCAGGCCACCTTTAAAGTGGAGCTTATACCTTGTTCTAGGAATCAGAATTTCTAGGGAAAGGTTGATCTAGCAGAGTTCCTTTATGTTCAATAGATGGGAAAGTGTAAAAAAGTAATAAGCTGCTGGTATCCAGCATGATGTAGCTCTTCTTTCCCAATGGAGCATCTGTCCCCTAAAGTGTACTGAAAGAATTTCTGTTAAATTCCAAATATATTTTTTTCTGCCAGTGTTATTGAGTAATTGGTGGTTAAAGTGGATGAAATGGTTCCATTAGCCATCTTTAGGGGTACATCATGTATTGAACTTAGTGTCCATGGGCTGACTTAGGAACCAGACTACTCATCCCGTCTTCGAAGCTTTTTGTTCCAAGATGCCCAACACTCTACCCTCCTGGCCTTTCTCCCACCTTGCTGGCCACTCCTTAACCACCTTTGCTCAGCCTCTTGAATAGTAGCATGCTTGGGGTTGCTTCAGAAACCTTTTTTCCACCTGAACAGTCTCCAAGTGCTCTTTCCTAATCCTGTGGCTTTAAATACCCTGATAAAGTCTCAAGCTTTCACCTCTACTTTGACTTCATTTTCCTAACCAGCAGGCTACTTTAGATCTCAAGCTGGGTTTTCAGTCATATTAAGTTCAACAAGTTCAAAATAGATTTCTTGATCCCAGCCTCCCACCTTGCTTCTAAGTAAATTACCATCTCCCCAGTTAAGCCACAATCATTGGTATTTATTCAACACTCACAACCAGTTCCCTTATAGATCCTACCAGTTCTTCATCCAAAGTAAACCTGAAGCCTGTCCTTTTGTTACTACCACCCTAGTGACCATCTTAACAAGTTTGTTTTCATACCCATCTTTCATTTCTGTTTACATAGGCAGATGGTCCTTAAAAAAGTCTAATCAGATACTACACTGCTGAAAATCCTCCACTAACTTCCTACCTCAACTAATATAAAATCTTTTTTTGTTGTTGTTGTTGAAAGACAGGATCACACTGTGTAGCTTAGGGTAGTCTCAAAGTCTTGATCCTCCTGCTTCAGCCTCGAGTGCTGGGATTACAGGTGTGCACCACCATACCTGGCTCCAAAAATCCAAATTTTTAACTAGTACTCATAGGCCTGTTTAATCTTATATCTGCCTGCTGTGAGCCAGGCTCCCACTCATTTCCCTGCACCCTGGTACTTTTTCTGTGCTTTGACTACATATTTTACCCTGAAACCTTTGTGTTCTCTGCCCTCCACATCATTCTGATGTGTGTGTGTGTGTGTGTGTGTGTGTATCATTCATTTTCTCTTTCTCTCTCCCACCCTCCCACTTCCTCTCTCTCTCCCTGTCTCCCTCCCTCCTTCTCCCCCTTCCTGTCCCTCCCTCCCTCCCTCTCCCTGTTTTTTTCTTTTTTTGAGACAGGGTCTCACTATGTAGCACAGGCTGCCCTCAAACGCATGGTGATCTTTTGCCTTAGCCTCCCCAGTGCTGGGATTACAGGTGTGTACCACCATGCCTGGCTCTGGCTTTTTTTTGAAACCTTAGTTCTAAACTTAGATGTCAGTTTCTCAGCAAGGGCCTTCCTATCACTTTAGTCTAAAGCAGAACCTGTGTATCACTTTCTAACATAATGGCCCTATTTGTTTTAAATGTAAATAGGAAAAGGATGTTGAATGCGAGTTAATGTTTTACAGCACATCTTCTGTTCAAATTTATACTTGGAAACAAGTATCACAATTCCAATTGTCTGTTTTGTTTATGGTCTGTTGTCTGCTCCCATTATTAAGTGGACATTTTGTGAGAGGTTTATCTGCCCTGAGCACCGTTGTATCCAAGCGTGTAGTAGGCTCTTCCAGGCACAGGGCTTGTGCTTCATAAAGACTTATGCTCTGATTCATTATGTTTCTGAGAAAAAATGAGTTCTGAATTCAAGGTAATCAGTGTTAAATAATTTGTAATATGACCCTGGCTAATTATTAGGCAAGACATGATGGGCTTTTCATATATTTTGTTTGATTTGGCCCATGTTGAGCCTAAATTCATGTTAACCTGTTGTAGAGCAGTTTTCTTTAAAAGAAATTGTATTCAGTAACTACCGGAAGCTTGTTAATTTTCTTAATGATTCTTCAGAGTAGGCATTATTATTCATAGCAGAAAAAATGGAGATGTCAAAAGAAAAAAATTCCCCAAGGTTACACAGATGGTATGGTGAAATGGGAAATTAAGTTTGATCCCAAATCTTGTGTGGTTTTTTTTTGTTGTTGTTGTTTGTTCATTCGTTCGTTCGTTTTTTGTCCTCCAAGTTTGGGAATTAGGTACTTCTCAGGGGAACATGTAATTCAGGAAGTTAACAGTGTTTGTTCTGTACAGGAGGCAGCTGGTAATGTGAGGAAGCACAAGTTTTGAGGCAAGAGAGACCCATGTTTGAAATCTGATTTTTGCCACAGCTGTGTGACCTTGTTTGTTTAGCTTTCTGATTAATATAAGTAGAATAATGAATATATGCACATGGATCACACATTGTAGGAGTTCAGAACATGAGTCCATCTCCATCGTCTTACTATTCTTTCCCTTTTCCTAAAAATTTATGTGGAAAAATTGAGAACTAATCATTGTGTTTGGTTTCAAAGGTAGAGGAAGTCAGAGATGCCATGGAGAATGAAATGAGAATCCAGCTTCGTCGACAGGCAGCTGCCCACACTGATCACTTACGAGATGTCCTTAGGGTGCAAGAACAGGAACTGAAGTATGAATTTGAGCAGGTGAGGACTTACAGTAAACCATTAGCTCCCCTTTACTTTCCTCTGCATGTTTTCAACAGGCTTTCCTTGTTTTGTTTTGTTTTCCTTTTCTTTTGGAGGGTGGTGCTGGGGATCAAACCCAGGGGCTTCACAGGTGGGAGGCAAGCAAGTGCTTTCCCACTGAGTCATTCCCATAGCCTTTCTCCTTTCCTTTTAATGTACTCTGATGATATTGAAGAATGGGAAAAGATTCTAGTGTTACCTCACCTTGGTGGAGTGGGTCTTTTATCTATTTGCAGAACTAGTATTCCCTTTTACATAGTAGTGTGCCTATGGGATCATGATCAAATGCTTTTATACACACACATACACACAGCTTCAAACCCATGAAATACTGGGTTTGGGTACAGCTTCAGTATGTTAAAATATAGAGGGTTTGGTTCGGTTTTGGATTTAAATTCTACTTGTAGATAACAAGGCTTCAAAACACAATTTTTACGTTTTTTGGTATCATTAGCTATTTTATTAGACATGAAAATTGAAGGAAAAAAGTGAAAAAATTTTTTATTCATCTTTCTACACATAGGATTAAAATTTTAAGCTGAATCCAGTCTGTATTTTAACATGTTGCACCTGAACCTGAACCCAATTTTTCATGGGTTTGAAGCCCTGCACATATAGATCTCAGTCTCACAGTTGTTTGTGGAGTCTTCAGAGCTTTAGAGAGGGTTTGGAAGGGGGGGGGGTGTTTCAGGAACACAGATGATAATGCTTAATATAATGTACCTCTTCCTCTCCATAAACACTTGTAGATATATGGTAGTGCTCAGATTTTCTAACTGAGGAAGCTTCTCAGAGGGATTTTTTTGTTTTGGTCTGTTTTAGTTTAGGGTTTTATTTTTTGGCTTCTTTGAGACAGGGTCTCCGTAGTCCAAATTTATCTCCAATTCAAAATCCTCCCACTTAAGCCTTCTGAGTACTGGGATTACAGGTGTATGCCACCATGTCCAGCATGAGAGGGATTTTTGGAAATCACAGCAAATCAGGATACCTCTAATCAATCATAAATTAGGTTCTGTTCAGCAAGTCATTTAACTTATTTTATCTTTCAAGAAGGGAATGAAGCTTTCTAAGGGAAAATTGAAATTTATAACAATCTGAGAAAATTTTATTTTAAATTCTATTTGATGAGTATTTTTAATTTAATTATTATTTTGGGGTTGGAATACAGTAATTTGCCTCCTAAAGTTGGCAGTTTAATAGCTGACTATAAGAGCCTGTTCTGGTCTACTGTCTCTGGTATTATGTCCCATCAGAAAATTTACAGAGAATTAGACATCAAATGAGAGTAGAAGATTTTTGAAACCTTACATGCAGTGTAGGAGTTTCATGACAGCTGTTTTGAGATTTAAAAAGCCTTTGATTCAGGAGGTAACAGTTGCTGGAAGACTTGGTATAGTTAGGTGCCATCGAGTCGTGTCTGACTCATACTGACCCTTATAGGGTTTTCAATGGCTGATTGATTCAGGATTGCCTTGAGAGTGGATTGCCAAATCCTTCTCCCATTTTTGTGGTGCTGGGAATGGAACTTGGGACCCGAGAGACTGCAGAGTGGTGCTCTACCAACTGAGCTAAATCCCAGCCTGCTGGAAGACTAGTATGTAGTTTAGTGGCGTGCATGGAGGTAACATTATTCTGCACACTCTTTTATTGCAGGACCTGTCTGAGAAACTCTCTGAACAAGAATTAGAGTTTCGGCGTCTCAGTCAAGAGCAAGTTGACAGTTTTACTCTGGATATAAACACAGCCTACGCCAGACTGAGGGGCATTGAGCAGGCTGTTCAGAGTGAGCACCTCCTGTCATTTTACTCAGTGCAGCTGCTTCCTGGGATAATTTGTTAAAAGGATAATGGGGGACATGTCATTACAGATGCCAGCCACTCCATTAAATTTTATCCATTTCTTGGGAAGTTGGCCTAGATTTTATAAGTTTGAACATAGAGTTATGAGAGGAAGTTAGAAAAAGAGGACCTAAAAATTCCAGCTAAGTAACTTGTATGACTTATGAGATCATCATTTTCAAGGCAGTTTACCCTACTCACTTCACTTGTTTTGCATATGCCCTCGTGGAACTGAAGGCCAGGGTGGCCCTGAGCTTTCTTCCACTGGCTCTGGAGGGTTATATGGAGGTGGTGGTTTGCTGTGTCCTCCCTCCAAATGAGTATTATGCTGAGGACTCTGTCACATTGAAAGTGACACATCCTGACACTAAGGAGGTTGATAAAATAGGTTTCTTTGGGATGTTATGGGATTTTGTTATACAGCAGATAAAACTGAGCACAATATTCAGGGAATTTCAAGATCCAGTCTAGTCTGGTAAGTTCATTTGAGGTGTTCCACTTTGTTGCAGCCAGTTTTGGGTGGTCTTAACAGAAGTTTTAGTTTAATTTGAATATGTTTGTCAGCTGCAAAGATAAAAATATCTGAATTATAGATTCTACAAATGTGAATAACTTTGGTGTATTACTTGACCATGCATTGTCCTGGTTCTCACAGGAAGTGGAGGATGAAGATTGAGCTGTGTTGTGCACATCCACCCTCCCAGATTTTTCCACAACTTTAGTAAAAACAAATCCTCATCAGATTGTATCTTGCTTTATTGCCTTGTGTGAAGAGGCCAAGTTAGGAAAGAACACATAATTGTGGTGAGGTAGAGTTGTAGGAGGCTGGCCCTGGCCTCACTGTCCATGTGTGGATTTAGCTTATTGAAGTTGCTTGCATCTGTTCTGTGGATGTATGTAGTCAAGTGGGGAGAAAAACGCTTTTCTTTGCCTTTTTTTCTTTGTAGGTCATGCAGTTGCTGAAGAAGAAGCTAGAAAAGCCCACCAACTCTGGCTTTCAGTGGAAGCATTAAAATACAGCATGAAGACCTCATCTGCAGATATGCCTACCGTCCCGCTGGGGAGCGCAGTTGAAGCTATCAGAGTCAACTGTTCTGATAATGAATTTGCGCAAGCTTTAACTGCAGCTATTCCTCCAGAGTCTCTGACCCGGGGGGTGTACAGTGAAGAGACCCTAAGGGCTCGTTTCTATGCTGTCCAAAAACTAGCCCGAAGGGTGGCAATGATTGATGAAACCAGAAATAGTTTGTACCAGTACTTCCTCTCCTACTTGCAGTCCCTGCTCCTGTTCCCACCTCAGCAACTGAAGCCACCAGCAGAGCTCTACCCTGAGGATATAAACACATTTAAATTACTGTCATATGCCTCCTATTGTATTGAACATGGTGACCTGGAGCTGGCAGCAAAGTTTGTCAATCAGCTGAAAGGAGAGTCCAGACGAGTGGCACAGGACTGGCTAAAGGAAGCACGAATGACCCTAGAAACTAAACAGATAGTGGAGATCCTGACAGCATATGCCAGCGCTGTAGGAATAGGAACCACGCAAGTGCAGCGAGAGTAAGGTCTAGGAAGAGTTGTGTAATGTCATATTTCATGTCAAAGGAAATCAACAATACATGAAGGGTTTGCAACAAGGGTTCCAGAATTGTCTAGAAATTTGTAGGTTACAAGTCCTGTGCTAAATGTTAACACCTGTTGCATTATCTTCTTTCCACTTGCTATCATGTCAGTGAACTCCAGGAGTGCTTTCTCTGTAACTTGTGTAACATTCCCTGTTTTTCAGGTTTTACTGATCAGGCTGGTGAGCCAATCAAAATAATGTTTGTGATCCCTACTGTTAATTCTGCCCTTGGAGCAAACTGAATAAAATGACACCATGAAAACTGAGTATTTTATCCCTTTTCAAAAAGTGCCATTTCCAGTTTATTTTGTGAGCAGAAAACTTCCTTGGGAAGCAGCAGAAATAAGAACTCGTAGCCATACAGTTCCCAGGGTATGAACTGGGTCACCAGAAGTCGAAGGCTGTTTTCTTGGCTTTGAAGGTTTGGGTAAATTGATTCCTGCTGGTCAAAATCGAGAGTGGCATACAAGCCAAAATGCCAGTGCATTTTTAGTTGGGGATATTAGCATTCTACTGTTTCAATCCAAAACTTTTTTGATTTCCTCCCATAGGAAAGTTTTTTAATACAGGGACTCTACACAGATATGTATGTGCATCTACACGAAGCAGTCCTTGAACCACTGCTGACTATTCCTATTGTGCTGTTATCTAGTACCTGAGCTGCGGATTTTCACCAGAGTATAGGTAATTAGCCTAGAATCTGAAGGAAGGGGTTGAATAATTTTGCGCTGTTTCATCTGAACTGTGCTAAAACAAGACCCAGAGAATTCTCACTTCACCTTGCTAAAGAGTGAGACAACTGCCCTATTAAGTGAACACTAGCATATTCCCACCTTTTGATGTAACTTTTACTCCCTGAGGACTATAATTTCTACATAAAAATACTGCTGATCTTTTTTTCAAAATTACAATTCTTTGATGGAGTTTGTGTTTATAAGGAGATTTCTAAGGAGGTAGTTTTATTTCAGTGACATAATAGCAAATCATGAGTGGCAGGTACTCATATTTCTGTAGACGTATACCTACAGACTGTACAATTCAGATCTCTGCTTAGCACTGATCTTGTTTTGATTTGGGGATCCACTGGTCCATCTTTGGCCTGGGTTGATAATAATATATGAATGTTCCCTCCCAAATTCAAAATACATCTAGTTTCATTGAGCATCTACTTGGTGGACTGCTCTAAATCTTTGAAGGTAGAGGCACTCTGGGCACCTATCGGGTCTGTAAAGGTTTTAACGAGGTAATAGGCTATTCTAAATTCAGTCTTCCCCTTTGGAATAGCATGAAATAGCAAAATACATTAACTTGCAGAGGTAAACTTAGCTATTTCTCATATTAGGAATGTAATTTCTGTGTTACTCCTAGGAAAATATTACAGATTGTTGTTGTTGTTGTTTTGTTGTTAGGTGCTGTCAAGTCGGTATCCGACTCATAGCGACCCTCTGTACAACAAGGGAAACACTATTGTCATTGCTTCTCTGCTGTCCATAGGATTTTCAATGTCAGATTGATTTTTGGGAGGGGGTTGCCAGGTCCTTCTCCCAAGCCTACAGCACCTGGTGTTCCCAGGCGGTCTCCCATCCAGGTACTAACCAGGCCCGACCCTGCTTAGCTTCTGAGATCTGACGGGATCAGATTCCACAGGGCTAGGGCTGCAGGCATTACAGATTGTAAGGAAATGTTATTTGTCTTGGGAGCCCTGAAAAACTTCAGATGTGATTGTATGAGCTCACCAGAAGCAAAGCAAGTGACTGGTTTAGTGCTATAAATAAAAATAATAACTGCTGCCTTTCAAATTTTAGAATATAGTTGCTTTAACAAAGCTTCCCACCCCATTGCTTACTAGGAAACATCATGATGCTGAAAAGGGAAGTTGCTTGGCCAGGCTTTGACTATCCTTCCTCATGCCTAATCCAGTTCAGTTTTCCTTAGATGTTACTATTGAAGTGAAAAGGAGAGCCATGACTTGAGTTCTCAGCTCTACTTTAAGGAGATGAATCCAATGTGCCAAGGTTAGGGGGAAGGTGGATACTGACTTAGGCAGTTAAAAATAGGTCAGTTCACTTCAGCATATTTTCACTTAAAGTTTCAAGTGATGTCACACCACTGACACTTCAAACTTCAATATATAAGCCAGGTACCCCTTGTAACATCAGTGACTTGGGAGGGTGTGGCAGGAAGATCACTGAATTGGAGGCCAGATGCTGCTAATACAACTTAGTATCAAAAAATAAGGCTACATTGCAGCTCAGTGGTAGAGCACTTGCCTAGCATGTGCAAGGCTCTGGGCTCAATATCCCTAGTATGTTGGGGGATCATATAAAGTCAAAGCCAAGTTACTACTGTCTCCCTTTTGTTTTTTTTTAGTGGATTATTTACTGCCTCTTGTCCTGATTGCTATAGGAATGTTAAACATTTTTAAACATATGCTTCCTAACATTAAGACTCTAAGCTTTGCTTCAGTGTTCTTTAGAGTTCCAAAATCAATAGTTAGCAAACTATAAATCTAGACAGTATATTTTTAAGGCACTCTACTTTGTATTAACTTAAATCCTCTGGTCTCGTAACAAATTCTGGATAAAGGCAGTCTCCAAGTCTACCAGTTTTAAAATAACTTGCTTGAACTCACAGCAGGACAGATCATTTGAATTAACACAAAAAGAAAATAAAAAGGCTTAAGTGTAAGGCAATTTACCTTCATCAGGTCCAGTGGTCATCATTCCTCACGAAACAGAGGTCTAGGTTTCTTTCACTTTGATGTGTCTGTTGTTAGATGCCTTCGAGTTGGTGTCTTGAACAGGCAAAGGACTATACTGTTAGTGCTTCTCTGCTATTCATAGGGTTTTCAATGGCTGATTGTTTTTTGGGAGTGGGTTACCAGGTCCTTCTCCCAAGCCTATAGCACCTGGTATTCCCAGGTGGTCTCCCACGCAAATACTAACCAGGCCTGACCCTGCTTAGCTTCTAAGATCTGACGGGATAGGACACCACAGTGGTATGACTGCAGGTGAGTCCCGGGCTACTATAGCTCTTACCCGTATGAGGTGGTGATGGGGTTTCTCTAGCTTGTTTCTTGAATGGGTACTGGAAGGATTACGAAAACAGGAGGCCAGTAGAGCTACTGCTGTGGGGATAGACTCCATTGGTACTAGAAGAAAAATTTAGGTTGTTTTGGGAATAAATTGTCATGATCTTTACTTCTCTTGGACATTCTTAGTTTCCAAGAGTCTTAAATCTTGCTGAGCTCTGAAATATGTACTTGGGCTTGATCCCCAGCAGTACTGAATCCTCTGACAAGCTGACAACCTGGCAGGTTAACTGTGAATAGCACTTTGTAAAATGTTCTTCCCTGGCTCAGGCTTTGCATACTTTTTTTTGGATTAACCCATGTCCTAACACATGTTTTTACACTAACCAAATCAAATATGCTCTTTGGTAAAATTCCATTTTACTTTTAAAATCTTAAGTGATTCTATATCATTGGTCCTGCCCATCCATGCTCCTAGACTGTCTCACAGCATATCCCTGTTTCTCATGTTTTGACCATGACCAGAATTAAATTCACAATATGATGTGGTACACTTCAGCATGTACATCCATATGCATATGTGCTGCAGTGGAAAATTGCAACATCACAGAACTACATGTGATGTACTTGGACTTTAATTCATTTCATTAAAAATTTCGGGGCATCACCCACACAAATTTTAGTCTGCAACTTGCAGTGTGAAAGACAAACACTATCCTATTTAATAGAATATGGGCACATAACCAGGAACAGAACAATCTTTTTCCTCTGTGTCTAGTGACTGGTGCTGTGTTTATATAGCAGTTAAGGATACCAGACAAGTAAGGTTTTTAAGATCAATGGAGCCTTTGCAAAGAAGGTGGCATTCACTAAAACCCATTCACCATTTACTAAGACTTAAGTGCCAGACTCATTTCATTATAAACCCATCTGAGAATCTTTTGGTGCTATTAACGCTTGATTGAATACTTTGAGCAGCAATAAGAGTCTATCTTATGGTTAGAGACCTCAAATATTCTACTGCACTGCAATCTGTTAGTTCGTAAGAAATTCCATACATTGGAATCTAATGCTGAGACAGTATCAAACAAGCCTATTCCACATATATTAAGATTACTCCTTCCTCCCTTTTCATTCCAGGGGAGTCCCTACTCCCATTTGTTGTTTTGTATTGTGGTTTCTTTTGCCCTTTTACAGAAGTTACTCAGAAATAGTTTCACTATGCTCAATCCCCACTTTACAAATACCAACACCTCTGGCATCATTAAAAGTAACATCCCCTTTAATGCTTGGAGGCTTTTAAAAATGTGATTCTGCTTCTTATTGGATCTGAGTTATAATTCACTTTCCCTCTCCATATCATCTTTCTTAAAAGGTATGACTTGAGTTTCATGTTGTAAATGTAAGTTTTCCACATACAAACATCTAAGATGTACTTTATTGACACTGTTCTACTAGAGTGGGTCTTTAAAAATGAGGGTCCTCCAGTACCAGGGAGCTACTTGTTTTAGTAAGTACCTTTTAGGAATGTAGCACTGGAATTGTCTGAAGGTGTCGGCAGTAATGAGGTAGCATAAGATAGACAGCAACCAGACTACTCAGAAGGAAGACAAAACCATCAACACTGAGAAAAAATTAACTTTAGAAGAGTGGGAACCAGTGGAGATAAGGAACACTGGAAATGGGATTGCAGTAAGATAAAACTGAAGGCACAGCTGGGACCAAAAGCAAAACTGAAGAGGTCATTAACTGTGACATAGAAAAATCTCTTTTACTGATACTACAGGCTAAGGACTACAGTGAACTAAATATTTACAAAGAGAAGAAAATGGACACTCACCCTATAGGCCTTAATTTTTTTTTCCCCGAAAGTTTAAGACAGTTCTTTGCCTAGAATGGAGATTTGGCCTATTCATAGCACAAAAACCAAAAGTACTAGCTGGTATGGGCTGGGATTTGGCTCAGTTGGTAGAGCTCTGCGCTGCAGTCTCTGAGGTCCCGAGTTCAATTCCCAGCACCGCAAAAATGGGAGAAGGACCTGGCAATCCACTCCCAAGGCAATCCCGAAACAGTCAGCCATTGAAAACCCTATGAGGGTCGCTATGAGTCGGATACCGACTTGACAGCACCTAACAACAAGCTGGTATAGCTGTACACACCTATAATCCAGCACTTGGGAGCCTGAGACATGAGGATCAGCTTTGACTTCAAGGCCAGCCTGCACTATCCGATAAGACTATGTCTTCAAAAACCAAACCATCACCAACAAAAAAACCCAAAATCCTAACTACTGAGTTACATATCACAGTCATTACAAATTCATGTGCTGTCAGTCCAGGGGAATTTTCCTTAGTCAACTCAGTTTTCCTTGGTCAGTATCAATACAACATGGTGATTATTCAATTAAGGTCTGGCTGGGAAGAAGTATATATACCACATCTTAGAAACTAGCATATTTGTGGTTCAGCATGTAGTAACTCCACACAGCTAGGGACTGAACTGAATAACGTACCGAGGACAGCAAGGGAGTTGGCATCTGCAGGTACCGATGAGACAGAAAGGGTCAAATCAACAGAGCCTTTCAGGGAGTCAGCTTCTTTGTGGAAGTTGAAGACTTAATTTGCCCTCTCTGTCCGTTTCCAAATTTGCTTTGTAACTAATTACTACACTGGTATTTTCTCCCTTCCTTGCCCCTCAATTTGATGCCTTAAGACTTTATATTCTAGGTGAAAACAGGAAACACCTAGGTTTTTGAGGATGCATGACAGTCTTGGCCTCCAGAAGACAGTAAATGTAGATGAGAAAACACAAACATCAATACAATATGGCATCCCATAAACGTTAACTCTGGTAGGATAAAGACAAAGCTGCTTATCTTTCAGAGTGGAGAACTCATGGGCTACCTCAACAAGTATGTGCAAAGTAGCTCATGGTGGAACCCCTTGTGAATGTGAGAATGCTTCCAAAAATCTCGAATTTCTTATTGGCTTCTAGTATCATTTAAAAGAGACATATGCTAGAAGTAGCAATACATTATCATGTCAAGATGACACTTCAGAAGCTGGGCATGGTGATGCACACCCATAACCTGAGCACTTGCCAAGAAGATTCTTAGTTTGAGGCTAGCCTGAGCTTCAGGCAAGACCCTATCTCAGAAAAACAAAAAACAGGAAACAAAATTAATTTTACATCCTTTATCATCACCAGCCCTCACTTTACGCAACCAATAAAGGTGATAGCACAGACAAAGAGAAAGAGAGAGAGAGAAAGCACTTTTTTGTTGCTGCTGTGTGGTGCTGGGGATTAAACGGTCTCATACTAAATAGTCGTTCCATTACTGAGCTATACTCCCATCCCCAAAACACTCCTGGGTGTTTTGGCTGGAAGAATATAATGAAGGCTATATTAGAATTTAAATAAGAGATACACATATATTTGCTAACACTCTTCACTTTACTGGTTGTACAACCTAAATGTCCCATTATCCTGTTTAATCAATTCTAAGATGTATAATCATTCACATCTAAATACTCCCAGAATTGGGAGACTCTGGGTCCAACAGCAATGGTTATATAATTGCATGAAAATGTCCAGACTTAGTCTTTAAGATCAAGGAAGGACAAGTACCACAGCAGCACATACGCCAATAAAGGCCATACAGCAACAACACACTGATGACAGCAGTGGCAGTACACCGCTGATGGTGCAGGTAGACAGGGCTTGTCCTCCACCAAGAGCCATGGACCTCAAGATGTGTGTGTATGAAGAAATGAAAATGTCTGTACTGCATTTTAAACAGTAAACCTTTACAATGTGTCAACAGATAGTTTAGTAGATTAATCTAAAGTCAGCACTGCACTGACTGTACTGCATTAGCAACAAAGTGACCAAATCCACATCTTCTGGTTTCCCTTTTATCATTGTTAAATATTCCCGCATTTACGGCAGGGCCATCTCTCACTTTCATTCGTCTTCGCTGATGTCACTGTCACTGCTGCTGTCACCATCGCTGTCACTGGTCAATGCAGTCAGGTTGGCCAGGGACTCCCTGTAAGAAAAAGAAACTAGTGATTACCCTGCAGCTCACCAGGGGCTGGAGTGTTTAATGTCTCTGACAGTTGCCTACATAATCTTATCAGCTCTGAAATCAGGAAAAAGGATCCTGCAGCTGCACTCAACTATTTTGAGAATGAAGGAAAGGGTTCTGATAGCCCAGTGTGTAGGTTTCCCTGACTTGTATGAGAAATGAAATAATCATTAAGTTACTACATTCCAGTTTTTTGTAAGGTAAGAATGAAACATAAGAGAAAGAAAGCTATAAACATCTGAATGGGCAGATGCACAAATGGTCTGCTTCATCTTAGTGGAGATTCAGGTACCACTCACTTTTGTTCTGGGTTGATGGCGAAGTCCGTCATTACTCTCTGGGCAAGGCTCTCACAAACAGGCAAGCTGAAGGCACTTGCCAGCTTCACAACCTCAATGGCCTGAGCAGGACTGTTAGACACTTTTGCAGTGTCCATAAACTCACTCAGCAACTCAGTTCTATAAGAGAAAGGCAAAAATATCAACAGTCCTCAAGTGAACTCTTTAACCCCTCAGTCAAAGACCTACAAGCAAAATCCAGATTAAGTTCATTAATAAAATCCTCAATAGTAGTTTTGAAGGCAAGTTATATGATGTCTTAATTTAAAGGTCCAAAGAGATAGTTAAAGTATACTGAATAAATGTTCACTGAGAATATACTCAACATGTCCAACTTATCCCTTTGTGTTGGTATCACTGAGCACAGACACAAAACTGATTGCCTCAGGATGCCCTGGGTGGTGGGAGGTTGGTAGTTTGCTTGCCTCACGAAGAAAGCTCAAATGCAATGGCTGAGGAATATGACCAAATTCCAGTCATCCACAGTAAGAGTCAAAGCCCATGCACTAATTCCAGCCTGTACCAAATGAGGCCTGTTAATTTCAATTTACCTAGGGATCTTATTATGTGTCCTGAAAAGCTGCAGCATTTTCCTGTGGAAGAGATAGAAGAGAGCTGAAAACAGAATGCAAACAGATGAGCCTAATCTCCACTAAGTGTCTTTTTCTTCCTAACTACAATCTAAGTTCCTGAAGATATACACCTCTGGCTCCTAGTACTGTCTACATCAGAATCAGCTCAGGTACTTAAGTTTCCCCCCAACTCCACATATTTATAACTTTCACAGGTAAATCTGAAAAGTGGCCAGTGTTGAGGACTGCTGTGTTATGTCCTCTTATAGAGGATCCGTTGTCCTCCAGGGGAAGCACACATCCTATATACCCTGTACAGGTGGAAGAGATGCATGGCACAGAGCCTGACCTATTCCCCTCTTAGAACATGGCCTGGGTCAGTCTGTCCTAAAACTCTGTCATGGAGATCAGGCTCAGATTGAGGCAACAGTCTCATGTAAGTGCAAGCCATCAACCTGCCACATGCAGGACAAAGGCAAGACACATACATTCAGCTCCCATGACTCAGCTGAGGTCCGTACCCCTGCGCCAATCATCACAGCCTGATTCATAGCAAGTATGTTCTGACCTGGTGACCTAAACAGCACATGCCAATGTCATGTTTCTGCCACTAGCAGCAGAGGTGATAGCAGATCATGTGTATGAATGTGTCACACTTTGCACCCCCAAGATAATGACCCTTAGAACCAATACACATTTATGTCTAACACAAAATATAGCATACCTGTGCTGGGACTCCCACACGTATGTGACTCCTCTACAAACAAAGTACACTTTTTGTTGACTTCTCTGCTTTTGGAAAAATTGAGTACACACAAAGTCCCCTTTCACAAATAAACATTAAAAAGTAGTATGTGAGCCAGGCGCAGTGGCGCACACCTGTAATCCCAGCGGCTTGGGAGGCGGAGGCAAGTTCAAGACCAGAGGCAATCTGCGTAACTTAGCGAGACCCTGTCTCAAAAAGTAAAAAAAGTGGGCTGGAGGCAGCAGCTCAGTGGTCTAGCGCTTGCACAGCATGCAAGCGTGAGGCCCTGGGTTTGACCCCCAGTACTGAAAAAATAAATAAATAAATAAAAATTAAAAATAAATAAATAAATAAATAAAATTAGTATGTGAGACAACTGCTGATAAAAACATAATCAGAATATGGTAGCACAAACCAAAAGATAAACTCTTGTCAAGGCCATATTTAATAGATGCCTGTTTCAGAAGTCAAAGCCCACTGCCAACATTTTGGACTAGGGGACAGGTGAGAAGAGCACTTGCAAATGATACTGTGGTAATTCAAATGACCTAAACATTTTCAAGAGTGTTTCTTTGATCATTTGTTCCATTTACAGAGGTAGAAAAGTGAGGATGAGTGATTGATTTGCCTATGGACTCAGAAAGGTCAGAAACGGAAAGAGAATTCTCTCCATCTGAACCAGGCCCTCTTCTCAAATACACTGTATACACTGATCTTCCAAAAGTCTGCTTTTCAGCTGGTATTTCCAAGTTCTAACTGAAAACTTGTTATATATTCTGGTTTGGCTCCTGATAAACTACCTATCACATAGCTAAATTAGAGAACCTTTGGATGTTTTAGAACCAAGTACAAATGCTTCTAATTTACACTTGTGGTCTTGTACTCACCAGGCTTCCTGGGTTCTCCCGGCCCTTAAGAAGAGGACAGCTATACAGCTGAGAGTGCTGGCTGGCCAAGCAGGGGCAGTCTGCTGGGCTTCTTGGCTTTCATATGTAGATTTGATATCAGCAGCACAGTCAGCAAATGCAACCTGAAGCTGAGAGGTTCTAAGAGTTAAACTGCCTAGCTGGTCTGACAGGAATTTAAGTACAGGAGACCACCAGAAGACCATTTCGATCTCTGAGCAATGCATTTTTACCCTCTGAACACATCACATGTATGGCACACAAGTAATACAGTAAAAAGAAGGACCCTGTTTTGGGATAAATAATTTGACTAACCACATCCTGCAAAGCATCTTTTTAGATGGATATTTTTTAAAATGTATGCTGCTGTTCATTGTCAGGACAGAGACAGCTACTTTACTGTTGCTTGCTTTGAAGTGAGCCATGAAAGTGACCTTAAGAATGATATGTATTCTCCTAACAGTAACGTACATTTAGATGTATAATCTGAATCTAGGTTTGGCTGGCAGAACATTCCACAATGACAGATGAAATCAGCAACATTGCCTTTAAAGGGTCCTCAGTACACGTTAATACACATGTAATAATGACATGTGTACACATGTAACAATGACAAAGAAACGTGAGTTTTAAGACAGCCCTACCTGTGGTGGGTGCTTATCTCTTGCCATGAGCATCAAGATTTCTTCTTTTAGGTTGCTACGAAAAGTGTGACCATATTCTTTACTATCTTGAAACAAAAAAACAAAAGGAAGGGTGATCACTAAAATGTAAAACTTTTAGCTGACCTCTGTCCACTGTCAACTGTTACTCTATTTTCTGGTGGGCAAAAAATAAATTGCTGACATTATCTATTCCAGGCTTATCCAAAGACTGCCAAAAATCGGCAGGATAATTCATGGTAAGACCAAGTAAGAGCAGTGAAAGCCAACACTAGTAATTTGTTTCTAGTCAAATGTTAAACACAGCACATGCACTAAGTCTCAGTAGCTCCCAGCTCCATATGGGAAGACACTATTTTACAGCATTTGGGAATTTTTAATGTTTTCTTATGTACAGTATTAGACTAGTCTTGTAATGTAGCAGGACAGGACTACAGTCTCAGTTTCTGAGACACGGAAACTGAGGCAGATAGAAATAAATGTTATGATAAATGGTAGTCACCTAATGGAAGACTATGTCTCATCTTGCAGCCAGTTTATACACATAAAACCAACCACACAGACATCCATACTCATGAGTGTTACTTAGAAACATAATTAGAACTGCCCAAAGTGATCAACAATTCTGGTATAGAGGAACAGCACAGACTTTAAGGTTAGAGACTTATACTCAGATATATAGTCTGCCATATCTTAACTAGCAAGAATCTTCCCTAGGTCACTGTCACTCAACAGCTGCACAAAGTGAGTTTGTGCTCATGACACAAAGGGACCAACATAGGTCATTTTCAACACATTTTTATTCATGTTATCCAATATGCAACATGAACAAGTGACAAAGTAGATCTCAATTAATGCAATGCAGTTAAAAACATAAGCTTTAATCACTAATAGTAATGTTAACATGTGAATCTAAACACAGATCATTGAACTGAGATAGGCCTGGATACAAAACTGACACTCACCTTTCCAAATCTGAGGAATCATTTCTAGCCGATTGGCCACATCCAATGCTTGGAGAAGATCTACCAATGTTTGGGTACTGGGAAAGAACACCTGATTAAGACAAATACAAATATAACTTAACAGCACTAATCAGGAGAGGTACCCACAAGTTCATCTACAAAGATAAATGACAAGTAATAAAGCAACTTACTGAAGGTATCAGGTCCTTATACCACTTCAAGGTGACATCGATTTGTTCCATTAGACAAAGCAAACTGAAAAACCTGGAACTGTGATGCAGAGAAAAAGCATGTTTAGTCTAAAATCGGTCTAGCAATAAGATATGATTGGTGATACTACAGCACAGTTATACAATGATATATTACACAATTTCTAGATATTTACAATGTTAAGGTACATCAGCCAATGCTTGACTGATATGCTGTGTTTAAATGCCCAATCAACACTGATGACCCTCGCCTGTCACCTATGACTGCCTCCTCAGTGAACTCTCAGGTCCTGGCAAGAAGATATTGAGTACCATATTCATGTTAAATGCATTCAGTGTGAAAACAGGATTTGGATCAACAGAAAACAATCCTCACAACACTGATGAACAGGCTGCCCCTTTAATTTCATGTTTTATATGCCTAAGAGAAATCCCACTGATGGAGTCTCTCTGAGCTTGAGTGTCTTGATATTTAAATCCAAAAGCAAGGGACAGAGAGGAAATCTTTACTGACTTTACTCTCTCTGCTACAACGTGAAAATATACAAAGGGTGTGAGGAAAAAGACATGTAGGTTTTAAAGTGCTATAAAGAAAAACATATTTCACAGCATACATGCTAGACTTTCAAATCTAACAATTTTACCATTGCTTTAATTTCTAAGCACTCAATGAACATGTACTATTAAATAACATGCATGCCTCCTCAACCCAGAGATGTGATACAGAGGGCCACTATAGTCTTCCCATGTGCAGAATCTACTAATTTAAACAAAAGGGTATGTTTCCAACATACTTACTAATAGAAAGTACGTCGAGTATCGGGTCCAATGAACTTTCGGTTCTCTCCCGTGTTTAAAAGGTCATGTACTTGGTAGGCAAGGTCTAGATCTTTGAGAGATGAGCACTGAAAATTTGCAAGTAGTATTATGCTGACATTTATAAACCAACCATAACACATCACGTACAGAAAAAAATATATACCCAGTGGTGCCTTGGTACTCAACCACAACCTGTTCTGGAAGGCTGGTCGAATACTGAACAGTTTTGAGTGCCAAACACTTTTTTCCCACAGGAAATAATGTAAATCTATCTATTGGCTCCAGCACCATACTGAATGGCTAATTCATACACATGCATGCCACTCACATACTTAGCAATAAGTTCTTTTTTACATTCAGTTGTTCTGTTTTTCTCTTTCCTTCACTGTTAGCATTACAAAGTTTCTTGGGTGCCATGATAACTGCATGGCAATCTGATAATCATACAAAACGAACAAAACAAAACCCAGAAGAGTGAGGAAGTGAAAGAACCAGGGAAAAACCTTCAGTTACAGATAATGGGGAAATGGACATTAACTTTCTTTAAAGTACAGAAAATGAAGTTAAGCAAGAAATGGTACTTACAACTTTCATGGCTGATTGAAAAAACATATCTGAAAATGAAAGTTCACAAGAGCTTTGGTTGCTATTGATGAAATGTATTTTCAAATCAGTAACATTAATAAAAATCCTGCCCATAAAATAGGTCACATGCAAGATAAAGCTAAAGGAATAATGAAAAGAGGACAGGAAATGTATAGCAATGTATCATATACATTTTAGCTTTCTCAGAATAATCACCCAAGTTATTACTAAGCTAATTAAACCATGGCCTCAACACAAAGCTGCCTACTAATACTCAGGCAAACAGCTCTGCCTTTAGAGGGGGAAAGCACAAGCAATTTCTGTACATACCATCATCCAGGTCCTTTGGAGAAAATTTCTTTCCCACTAATTCATTCATTATATCATAGATGATGAGGGATGGTCTTTTTGAAGAGGTTTCTGCAGAAGAAAGCAAATGGGTTTTATCAGGAGCCCACTTCCTGGACCACTACCAAACTATAAGCACCTACTACAAAGGGATCCCTATCTCCTTCCTCCATTTTGAGTCTAAGGCCAGGCACAGAGCTGAGCGGGGGCAAATGCATGCTGAAGGACACAAT
Source organism: Pedetes capensis (assembly GCA_007922755.1). Taxonomy (NCBI): domain Eukaryota; kingdom Metazoa; phylum Chordata; class Mammalia; order Rodentia; family Pedetidae; genus Pedetes; species Pedetes capensis. Next base: position 42,739 of record VMDO01000357.1, on the reverse strand, counting down.
GCGCCCCACGTTCTCTGTAAAATCTGGGATAATCACAGGTCTCTGTCCATGTGATCCAGTCAGACTTTACTCTTCATTCTTGGTCTCTTCATTAGCACCTCAACTTTCAGTGGAGTGGAGGCAAATTACCATACACACAACACATATATACACCTCTCACCAAACCAACTTATTCAGAAAAACAAATGTTATTTGCTAGTAATCACTTGTGTTCTTTTTCATCAGATGAGGTGGTCAAGAAAAAGGAAACTGGAGAACAAATGCAGGCAGTTCTTAAAAATCACATGAGCCAGTGACAATGACAAACACCTGTAATCCCAGTACTTGGGAGGCTGAAGCAGGACTGAGAGTTCAAGGACAGCCTAGGCTACATAGCTAGACCTTGTCTCAAAGAAACAAAATGCAAACAAAAAACAAATCACAAATTGAGTACTAACAGGCCAAAAAAAATCACCTATAATAGTTTCGGGCTGGGATTTAGCTCAGTGGGTAGAGCACTGCACTGCAGTCTCTGAGGTCCCAAGTTCAATTCCCAGCACCACAAAAGTGGGAGAAGGGCCTGGCAATCCAATCCCAAGGCAATCCCGAGAAACAGTCAGCCATTGAAAACCCTATGAGGGTCGCTATGAGTCGGATACCGACTTGAGGGCACTTAACAACAACAACATAATAGTTTCAGTCAAGTATTTATCTAAATTCCCTATCTTTTTTTACATTTAAGTGATAAATGTGATGTTATTTTTAGGTACCATGGAGTCAGGTCCGACTCACAGTGACCCTAAGCACAACAGAATGAAAACTCAACATTGTGCCATGCCTAGCACTATACCTGACAGTGCTGCTCTGCTATTCATAGGGTTTTTGATGGCTAATTGTTGAGAGTGGGCATCTAGGTCCTTCTCCCTAGCCTGTCTTGGTCTGGAAGCTCAGCTGAAACCTGTCCACCCTGGAAGGCCCTGCTGGTGTCTGAGCTACTGGCTGCATAGCTTTCAGCATCATAGCAACACATAAGAACCCACAGTACGACAAACTGACAGACACATAGGGGAACCACAGGTGGCTAGTGGTTATTGTACTGAATAGCACGGCTCTAGACACCAACAGGAACTCCAAACTAAAATACCTTCTGTCCATTCCTCTCCATCTTTCCAGAATGCCAGTACTCTCTATAACCCTCTTCTTTTAAGCTCAAGTTTTACAACACTATCAAGGTACCTGCCCTCCGGATAACCTTCTTTTCAGGCTGTAGATTTTAATTTGTGAATTCTCTCTCTCTCTTTTTTTTTTTTTTTAATTTATGTGTTTTTGAGACAGGGTCTTGCTATGTATCCCAGGCTGGCTTCAAATTCAATCCTCCTGCCTCAGCCTCTTGAGTGCTGGACTCCCATGCCTGGCTGGACTCTCTATTCTTAACTCATATTCAGAGATGGTAACCTTCAATAACTACACAAACTCAAGAGAGATGGCCAATTATTCCTACATAAATCAATATAAGGTCATACGTACCATTTTTATAAAACACCTGAATAATATGGTGGTATGTTGCAAGCGAGGGTTCTCAAATTACCAGGTGGATGGAAAAAATAAGAAATAAAGTAAAAACATAGGTAGCTATTCAAAGTACAGCTTAACAAGGCACAATGAACTAAAAAAATACACTAATGTTTAAGCAAAAGATGGATTTCTATTCCTTTGAACATTTTTCAGTTCATTTAATTAATGTAAAGGTAAAAAGATTCCATCACTTTGTAAATAACTTATTACTAATGATTCTTCATGGATAATAGTAAAGCATACTGAATTGAACTAATTCCTACACAACCTTCCATAAAGTAATTACTGAAATACACCCAATATAGTAGTACATTTGGGTTCAAACACCTAGTTATGCCAGAAAAATGCCATGGAGTTTAAAACTAAGTCACCAATGCTCTTCAGAACCAAGAGATTTTTTTAAAGTCTTTAAAAATACCAAAATAAACATTGTAATTTACTGTAAAGAACATGAAGATGACGGTACATACAGTTGGTCTCTCAGTATCCATGGGGAACTAATTCCACAAACAGCTAGGATAACCAAATCCTCAGATGCACAAGTTTCTTATATAAAATAGTGTAGTAGTTGCATAGAACTTATGCGCATCTTTTTGTATACTTGGTCTCTAGATTATCTCTGACCTAAAACAATGTAAATACTATGCAAATAGTTCTCCTATTCTACATGTTCAGAATTATTTTCCAAGTAATTCTGATCTGTGGTTAGTTGAATCAGTGGATACAAATGGCCAACTGTACATGTTAATTAAGTGTGCTAAATGGCTGAAAGAAAATCTTAATATTCTATGTAAACAACGAAAGAATTTGGCCCTGAAACCTCTGGTCAGCAGTCTCTTGTCTTCAGTGACAACCCCACGATGCAAACTTACCTATTCCAATGGCTTTCATTTCACGTAAGGTCTGTATGGCCGGCACTCTTGCAAAGAAATGAAATTTCCGGAGACATTTCAGAATAGTATTAAATGTCTGAAGATTTGGTTTCACCTTCTGTGAAACCATATGTTTCAGTAGATCCTAGTTGAATCCAAAGTAAAAAGTTGTTTTATGCCTGGGTAGATATTTGACAAAGCAATTTCATACGGAAGGAGAGATTTAACTTTCTGGCTATGTCTGAAGAAGATTAGTAACTATATCTCCAATTTAAGAATGGTTTACTAATTAGCAAGACCTTCTGCCTTTTAAAGAAGACTCCAAATTCTGTCATCTACCTCAAATGACCAACGTGTCTTTCTTCAGTGCTCTACCTAGTGAGTCTTCCCCCAAAAGACTCAAGCAAAAGAATAGATCAGAATGATTTAAAAATATATTTCTAGTTATTAGATAAGAATCAAATCTGGTGATTTCAATTTAACTTACCTGACAGGAGCTTTACAATAAATGCTATTTTTGTAATAAAAGATTATGTAAAATAAATGAATAAAATTACCCAAGTCTTTCTGAATTCTAGCTGTCTGTACACTCTGGGCCAAGCAACTTTTTCTTTTCATGTGCCAGATATAGCTACTTACAGGATTGCTGGAAGGGGTAAACAGGTAACTCCTCTCCTCCTTCGAATGTCATCTCCTCCCCTATTTCTTTTTAGTAGAGTTAAGGTCTATTGCAAGATAAATCCTTACCAGCATATTATTCCATTTTTCCTCAAATTTCTCATTCATCCCTGCTGTTGCTTCAATCAACGCATTGAAGGTATGTACATCAGCTGTAAAAGAAAACTATTTCAGGAAATTTTGGAACTGAAGATGTATCTCTAAACAGCTGAGGTGGAGACAAAGTGGTCATTCCTATGTGTTCCTTGGCTAATTCCCACATATCTATAAAACTGGATCTCAAGGACATTAATCCGATCATTAATGACAAAGAAGACAAAATGTGTGCCAATGACTGAGGCAAGATCCATAGATTTCACAGGATTTTGGGAGAAGGGAAGAAAAGGAAAAATGGATAGCGGGGAGTTCTCAAACTCACCATGGAGTCTGTTATTTAATAATTCAGTGTACAAGTTTAACGCCTGTGCATAAGCTCGGTGCTGAAGAGGGAAAGGAAAAGGCAAACACATCAAAATCATTCATTACAGAAGTAGCTGCACATCTGCTATTCCAGAATTGGGAATATGGCAGTAAACAAAACAGCCCAGGCTCCTATGCTCATGAAGCTTAGACTCCAATGGTGGTTTCCTGCCAAGCGGGTACTGGCTAATGTCTAGAGACCCTGAGGGTGAGGAAAGGTATACTATTCACATCCAATGGGCAGAGGCCAGGGGACTACTAATATACCCTACAATGTAGAGAACAGTCCCCAACAAGTTATCTGACCCAAATTGTTAGTACAGGTTGAGCACCCTTAATTCAAAAATACAAAATGAGAAATGCTGCTAAATTGAAACTTTCTGGCATTGATATACCACCACAAGTGGAAAATTCCACACCTGACACTCTGTAACAGATCACAGACAAAAAAGCCACAAAAAAATACTGCGTAAAATTATTTTCATGCTGGGCATAGTGGCACGTGCCTGTAACCCCAGTTCCTTGGTAGGATAAGGCATGAGGAATGGAAGGCTGAAGCCAATCTAGGCAACTTAGGAGACTATTTCAAAAAGAAAAACAAAACAAAACAAAAAACAAAATAAAAAAACAAACTATGCTCTGTGTATAAAGTGTACACAAAACAAATGTAGTTCATATTTAGTCTTACTCCCATCCTCAAAATATCATTATGTATATTCACATATTCAAAATCCTAAACATTTTAAATTGGAAACACTACTTCTGGTCCCAAGTACTTCACTAAGAGATACTGTATTTCTGAGGTTGATTCAGTGGACCTTAAATATAAAAATAAATGAATAAATGTACCTTTACCATTCCTCGAATCATTGTGCAGTAGGACCGTGCATTCTTCTCGGGCATTAAAGCAAAAATTCTCTCTGCGTTGTTTTTTGCTCTAAGTAAAACAGAATAAATGTGAAACAGGGAAAACTAGTAATAACTGCCACCATTAACTGATAGTTCATGTTCTAGGCAATGTGCCAAGCACTTTATACATAAAATCCCAAGTAATTTACTACCCAGAACAAAAAAATATGGTGATCATTGTTATGAAAATGGGAAAAATAGAGGCTCAAAGACTGAAGTAAACTATCCAAGGCTTTGAAGTTGTGGAGCATAACAAGGATTGAAAAGGAAATGTTTATGAATAAGTAATCAACACAGAGCCTGCAGCCATAGTCCTGTGGCATCCGATCCCATCAGATCTCAGAAGCTAAGCAGGGTCAGGCCTGGTTAGTGCTTGGATGGGAGACCACCTGGGAACACCAGGGGCTGTACGCTTGGGAGAAGGACCTGGCAACCCACTCCCAAAAATCAATCCGCCATTGAAAACCCTATGAACAGCAGAGAAGCACTCACAATAGTGTTTCCCCTGTTGTATGCAGGGTCTCTGTGAGTCGGATACTGACTTGATGGCACCCAACAACAACAATAATCAACACAGAAGTTTCCCCTTTCTCCTCGAATCTTGGGATAGAACTCCCCAGAGGCAACCACTGACAAGAGTTCCTTCTGAATCCTTTCTGTCATATTCTAACATATATCTCCCATTTCTATAAAAGAAAAAAATAGAAAAAAAAGAGGAAAGAAAAAAGGTGCCACCTTATATAAACAATCTGGCACCTTGATTCTCCTCTGAAAAGCAGGATGTAAGCCAAGGTCCTACTCCAAAGTCCATGCTCCTAATCCCTTTTCAAAATTATTAAAATCCACCAGGAAATTTAAGTTCTACTAATTTCATCACTTTAAACAGAAATTTTACTATTAATGGTATTTGTCCTTCTCCAGACATCCACATTAAAAAGGTTTCTTCTATTTTAGACACTTCTAAGTTAATTTCTCCAATGTAAATGTTATTCACCCTCTGTTCTGCTTGCTGGTCAGTAGTCTTAATTTGGCACTACATTCTAGTGTCTGTGTATTTTAGTAAACAATCTTTCAGAATCAGGTATATATATCCCTAAGTGGCACTACTAATGCAACTACCAAAGGAACCATACCATGTGAAGGTTCTGCCAAGTTACATGGGGAAAAACAAACAAAAAACCCCAACCAAGTCAACCTCAAAACAGATTCTTACGGAGTTAAAGACCTTACAAAAAAGGTCTAAACCAAGCATAGTGGCGCACACATCTAATCCCAGAATTCAAGAGGAAGAAGCAGGAGAATCTTGAGTTCCTGGCCAGCATGGGCTACACAGTGAGACTGTTTCAAAAAAACCAAAAAGTCTAAACCACATAAATACAAATTGTCAAATTATCTTCTCCATGGGAATGATTAGGCACATTTCCCCCACCCCATACCCTAAAAAAGTGTAACACAAAGTTCTACTTATGTGTAACATACTTCCCAGTAACTTCAAATGAGTAACCGGCCTTCCTCCTAGGTTTTTCATTAGTTTCCTCTGTGGTTTCTTCCTAGAATGGATTATCATGAAGACAAATAAAAGGTTAGACAATGTAATGTCTATTCCTAGACTACTTAAAATAAGCAAAGGAAATTCTGGAAAAAAAAAATAAAGGAAATACAGATGTAGCCAAGGGCCAAGAGAAACCTGGTGAAATGTTTACACCCAAGAAGTTAACTTCTTGAGTGTAAATCAGTAAATTCACAAGGAAAAAGACAGTTGCCTCTTAAAATGATCATGATGGTCTGGAGAAGAGATGAAGCCAATGCCTGGCCCAAGGATACAATGTGGAAAACAAAAAGTACAGCCTGCTTCCTCAGAGGCTACAACTGGCTTGAGCTCTACAAAAAGGTTTACAATTAGAGTGAAACAAAGAGACACTGGTATACAGCTAATGTCTAATACGGATGCAAGCAAGTTTTTTTTTTTTTTCCCCCCAAGACTAAAAATTGTCCTTTATTCATACGCCAAGCTCTGGGTTGAGGTGGACACAGAGGCTTAGCTGGCATTGCATAGACTAGTGCTGGCTCTACAGGCTGCTGTCTCAGGAACTGAGACTGGGGGAACAGAGGGCCAGACGGGTCAGGGTTTCAGGAGAAGATTCTCTGAAAGGCAAGATGTGACATACCTGCCATCTATGCATTTTATAAGGTTTAAGTTACTCTGTATATATACAAACGACATTTAGTGGAGGAATTATAGAAGAAAACCACCCATAATCCCATTTACCTAGACACATTTTTTAAAATATGATTTTTCTTATTCATATGAAAAACATTTTTATAAAAATGGAATACATACAGGTTGAGTATACCTTATCTAAAATGCTTGGGACTAGAAGTATTTTAGATTTAGGATTTTTTGGATCCTAGAATATATACATATATATAAAACACGGTATCTTAGGGATGGGACTCAAGTCTAAGTATGAAATTCACTTATATACATATATATAAAACACGGTATCTTAGGGATGGGACTCAAGTCTAAGTATGAAATTCACTTACGTGTCATATATATCTTAGACACAGGACATGAACGTAATTTTATATAATAGCTTTGTACATTTGAGTTTTGACTGCAAACAGTCACGAGGCCAAGTACTAAAATTTCTACTTCATGCTGTTCAAAAAAATTGATTTTGGAGGATTTTGGTTACAAAAATTTGGTTCAGGGATTTTATTTAGGGTGGTTCTACAATGTTGTATCTTCACAATAAATGGAGAAAAGATTGAGGTTGTCCAAGATTTTGCCTTGCTTGGCTCTATAATCAACACCCGTGGAAGCAGCAGTCAAGAAATCAAAAGAAGCATTGCTCTAGGAAAAGCTGTGGCAAAAGATCTCTTTAGAGTATTGAAAAGCAAATATGTCACATTGAAGAGAAAGGTGCGTCTGACTCATGGCATGGTATTTTCAGTGGCATCATATGACTGTGAAAGCTGGACATTGAATAAGAGAGACAGAAAAAGAATTGATGCTTTTGAATTGTGGTGCTGGAGATGTCTATTGAATATACCATGGACTGCCAAAAGAACCAACAAATCTGTCCTAGAAGAAGTGCAACCCGAGTGCTCCTTGGAAGCAAGAATGGCCAGACTGCATCTTACATATTTCGGGAATGTAGTCAGGAGAGATCAATCCCTGGAGAAGGACATCATGTTTGGGAGAGTGGCAGGTCAATGCAAAAGAGGAAAACCCTCCACCAGATGGATTGACACAATGTCTGCAACAATGGGCTTAAACATAAATAAGATTGTTTGCCTGGCACAGAATCGGCAAGTGTTTCGATCTGCTATACACAGGGTCGCTATGAGTCGATCTCAACTGGATGGCACCCAACAACAACAACAACAACAACAACAACAACAACAACATTGCATGGACTGTTTCCCACTTATATAATGAATATTTCATAATCAGATCTTCACAAGTGCTCATTCAATGGCTACTCAACACTCTCACCATGAGTTGATCATCCACTGTTGACATCTAAATTGTTTTCAATACATTGTGAAAAACATCAACACATCTGTTTACCTGATTCAAAAGAGTCCTTGGGATCTATTTCTACAAGTGTGACTTTTAAGAGATAGGCTATGACTCCACTTACTGGCAGCCCTTGGCACAATAACTGTTACACCTCTACCCTGTTGTACTCTCTTCTCTCTGCCCTTCTATGTACAAGTTTTTGAGGGGGGCCAGGGCCATGGAGTTGTTTCCTGACCATTATATATCACATTATCTCTGTAAGTGACAGAAGGACTGGCCCAAACATTTGTGGTCAAAGCTTTGCTTAAATACATGGTCGGCAAGGACAAAATATTTTTTTCTTTTTTTTTTTTGCAGTACTGGGGGTTGAACCCAGGGTCTTGTGCTTGCATGTTCTGCAAGTGCTGGACTACTAAGCTGCACCCCAGCCCATTTTTTTACTTTATTTGGGACAGGGTCTCACTAAGTTACGCAGACTGCCTCTGGTCTCTAACTTGAGATCCTCCTGCCTCTGCCTCCCAAGCCGCTGGGATTATAGGCATGTGCTACCACACCGGCTAGGACAAAATATTTCTAAGAATGCCACTAAGATTAAAATAATTGTTTAAAAGTCCTTTCCTCCTGTACCACTTATCAAGGCTCTTGTATTTTCATACCTCAGTGCAGATCTCTTTCTACAATGACCCATGGCACAAGACCTTGTGCTACTCTGAGAAGGTACTGCTTCCAAAAGAAATTTAAAAAGCACAAAAATCAGTGCCAAAAACTATTACCGATTCTTCTAACTGTTCAGTTTGTTGAAAATGATAATCAGCAGGGGGTTCCTGGTCACCATAGTAACACAATAAATCCAGGAGACTATTAGTTGTTTCAAGAGAGACAGTGGTTCCTGTGGGTAGGAGAGAAAAAGGGAAAGAATCCTTCAAACACCTAAGAACTATAACTTATATTAAAATACTTCACTTTTTCTACTAGTGGTGGTTTTCTTGGCTACATACTTAATATCATACTTTACTAATTAATGAGTATGCATTCAACATCGACTTAATACCTAGAGTGACAAAGACGGACAAAATTCCACCTAACTGTGTAGTTTGACAAAGAAGATTCAGGTACAACATAAAGTCTGACCCTGTGCTCCCTTATTTTATGCAGGCATGTTCGTATCAGTTTTAACGATCATCTGCAAAATGAATACTGTACAAACTATTTCCACTTAGTCCTCATAGCTCAGATCCATTTGAACAAACACAAATAGAATTACCACACTTGGATCCAAGCCCTCTCTAAAAACTTGTGTAGAAACACTAGCACAATTGCCTAATTATAGTAACCTTTTTAAACACTATCACTCATTTGATTCCTAGTATTGCCAAAAAGCTAGTAAATAAAATTAAAACAAAAAACTATTGTTAAAAACATTATGCTCCTATCTTCTTCTTGTTGTTAGGTGCCAGCGAGTCATGTCTGACTCACAGTGACCCTCATAGGGTTTTCAACAGCTGATTGTTTCAGGATTGCCTTGGGAATGGATTGCCACCTCTTTCTCCCATTTTTGCAGTGCTGGGAATCGAACTGGGACCTCAGAGACGGCAGAGTGGAGCTTTACCAAATAAGCTAAATCCCAGCCCATGCTCCTATCTTAGCACTCATTAAGTAAGAAGAAACAGGCACAGGAAAGAGAAGTATGATATAATTTACTACTTTAAAACAAAAGCAGCTGGATCATTTTAAACGAACTACATTGACAAATAAAAATCCCTATCAGGAAATTTGAAAGCCCAGATGAGGAAGCACAGCAGAGTAACGAGGACATAGGCTATGGAGTATAATTCAACGGACTCTTACATCTCAGAGCCATGTGATCCTGGAAAAATGGCCTAAGAGTCAGTTTCCTTTATAAAATTAGTATAAAACACACCAGCTGATTAAGGGGTTGCACATTAAACTAAACATGTAAAATACCTTGCCTAAACATGTGCCTACCAAAGTGTTCAGCACTCACTGTGCTTGAAAATGAAATTTTCTGTCCCTTTCCTGGTGTGCTGGCTATTACTGAGCTATGGTTCTGACACAGTGCCTTAAAAACTCTTTAACAATTCCTCCTAACAAAAAACGTTTACTAAATGACTATACACACCTACACCAGGCAAGACAAGAGATGAGACTACCACTAAGAACTTTAAAGCAGACTCATACTGTTATTCATATTCAACAAGCAAGGAAGAGCCTCACAAATTTCTAATCTGTTGTCAGCATTCAGTTGTACATGTGATGCTAAATACTGAAATTCTAACACAGCCTATGCAAATGTTTCTTGTGTTCAAGTGTATATTGAGTAATTCAGTTGAGTTTCCATTTCTTCCATGTTCAGTGTATTTTCATCCTAAATCACTAAACAGCACTCTGGATTCCAAAATCTTAATAATACCAGCTGACTTTGATGTTACTCCATGTATGTTCTCATAGTAGATCATTAGCCAGGCTACTGAGACATGCATACATTAAGGTTCAACCAGATCTACTTCGGAACACTGTAGAAATGTTAGAGCAACAGGCTCTAAGGAATTAAAAGACTTTTTCAAGGCCAGAGTAATTAGTGTCAGAACTACAACAGTAACAAAGCCTCTGATCCCAGTCTGCTCTGTCCTTTCTAAGTCTTTCTTTCTTGTGTTTTACGTGGCCTTACCTTCTAAACATAAGAAAATACAAGAACATAGGGAAAAGGTATATACAGTATATATACACCTTATGTTAAACACAAATGCTAAGGAAGAATGGCTATATAATTTCTCTACCAGTGCTAAAGCATAAAAGCACAATATATTAACATAGTTGCAATTCTACCTCACCTATCATTTTAAAATGAAACTAAAGCAGAACATGAAATATTACTTATTAAACAACTGGAAATAGAAACAATACAGCCATCAATCTGATTCAAGACAGTAGCACGTGTAGCTTTTATAAAACTATCTGGACCATGTAACCACGGTCCCATGTTCCTAGAGGGGCTTTAATCCGAATGAGTCACCTGCTTGCAAGAGCTGATCAAAAAGGTCCACAGAAGCTTTGACTTTTTTGAGTGTGATTCGTTCTTTCAGGGCAGCTTCACTTACATCTTCAATCTGAGGTTCAAAGCACTCAGGCATTAAACACTAGGAAAAGAAAGTGGTTAGAATTACTACAAACAGGCAAAGGTGACAGGATAACCAAGTAGGACAAAGCTTTTATCACCAATGTATCAAAGTAAAACTTCATGGAGCCGATTCATGTTTCCTGTAACAGATACTATTTATCATCATAACATCAATGTCTTAGTGGGGAACCTAACTAAAAAAGTTAAAGACAAAACCAAAAAACAACTAACTTCTCCAGTCCAAAATGAGGACTGTTCAGCTATCTCCTATCTTAAGAATTTAGTTGGGCATGGTGCACAAGCATCCCAGTGACTAGGAAGGCTGAGGCAGGAGGATGTCAAGTTCAAGGCCAGAGGCAGCCTGAGTAACTTAGCAAGACCCTGTCTCAAGATAAAAAATAAAGGAGCTGGAGGTGTAGCCCATTGCTAAAGCACTTGCAAAGTATGCACAAGGCCCTGGGTTTAGCCCCACCCCCATACTGCTAAAAAAATAAAAATAAATAAAAGGACCCATATATAAATATTTAATCCATACCAAAGACCCTCATTTCCAACTAAGGGTCCTAACTTCAAACTAACCTTATGACTTTGTCCCCTGCTAAAACCTTTCTTCCTCCTCTACTCCCAGTCTTTAAAAGTGTCAGAATGCACACCATTTCCAAAGCCCCAAAACTTTCATCCTGGATTCTGTCCATACCACCAGGGTATATTAATTTTACCTCACTCACTAATTTACTTAAATATATTTTGAATGGGTACTATTTTGCCCTAAGCACTAAATTAGGACTGGAGATTCAGAGATGAAATAAAGGTATTATGTACCCTCAAAGTATTCCCACTTTAATGGGCAAAGCAGGAAAATCATTATAGGGTTAGGAGTATAGCTCAGTGGTAGAGAGCCTGCATGAGGCTCTGGGTTCCGTCCCCATCACCAAAAGGAAAAACGAAAAGAAAAGAAAAGAGTAGGAATTCAGTACAATACAATGTGAAATGGTGCTGTCCACCTTAGAGGCAGAAGAACCTTGAAAGGCTTCAGGCAACGGTGGTCCTGGTACTAAGCACAGGAGAGTAACTGCTAATCAAAAACATAAAGGGGAAAGGATGGGCCAAGAAAAATGTTCATTCCAGGGCTGCCACTGTCCTAGTTCAGAATTTTAATGTTTTTACCTATACAATGGCACTGGCTTCCTAATTAGTCAGTAGGAGTTACAGTATGAGACGAGTGATGTATTTGGGTGTGAGTTTTGGGAAGCAAGATGATATGAGGGGAAGGAAGTAGTTTTAGACAAGGCAATTATTGAGGTTAGTATTTCCACTCATAAGCTCAGGAGGGCACAGGTACATCTGTTTTGCTCACCACTATACTGATGCAAATGAACAAAATGCCTATTTAATAGCACATATTCATTGCAAAACTATAGAACAAAGAGCTAGTCAGAAATACCATGTAGGCTTCAAAGTAGAGGGATCTGGATTAAACATGTAACAATACCAAGTTGACGACATGGATCACCTAAACAGGAAGTATAGAATACAAAGACAGAAAATGAGCATGGAAACCTAAGAAAGATATCACTCACAGGGAGTAGATAGAGAGCTAGCAAAGCAGACTGAATGGTCACAGAGGTAAAGACCCAGGTATGTGGTGGCACAGATCCCAAACTAGGAAACATTAAGGTTGAAGAGCAAATATATACAAAAGGAATTTTTTTTTTCAGTAATTGGGGCTGAACACAGAGCCTCACATATACTTTGCAAGTGCTCCACCACTGGGCTGCACCCTAGGCCCTTTTTTATTATCTATCATGAGACACAGTGTCCCCAAGTTATGCAGGTTGCCTCTGACCTCAAAGTCGCAATCCTTCCACCTTTGCCTCCTGAGTTGCTGGGATTACAGGCATGCACCACAGTGCCTGGCCAAAAGGAATTTAAAAATATTAGTAAAGGCTTTTCATTCAAATACTGAGGGTACTTAAATGGCTAAATATTAGCCATCAAAGTGTGATTTAATTTACATTGATAGAGCATTATGTGAAAATGCAACCACCTTTCCTTACCGGTATATGAGGTTCAGCTGTGTCCTTCTGAAAATATTTGGGATGTGAATTAATAATAAATTTTGCTGCTCTCTCCCCAGACTTCTTTGCCAATAAAAATGAACGCTATAAAAAACAAAAAAAGATTTAGATACAAACTCACATTTACACAAATTGACTTACCCTCAGCAAGAATTTTTCTCCCTGTACAAAAAAAAAGAATGCAACAATACATGAAATCTCAATTAGAAATTAAAAGGTGGGTGTGGTGGTGCATGCCTGTAATCCCAGGACTCAGGAAGCTGGGGGTGGGGCCCTGAGCTACAATAAGTTCAAGGCCAGCTTGGGTTACAGTGAGACTTTACCTCAAAAAGCACAATACTCCATACATGACTCTTTTACTGAATGTGACGTAACTTCAGATCATGTTTTCTATATAGCTTTAAAAAAAAACACCACCACCAAACAAAATCCAAAACAATTAAACTGAATGGTTTGCTTCATTGTGAAAAGGTCTTATTTTGTTAAAAACAAAAACTCTCTCCATAATATCTAAATCTTTTTGTAAAAGTAGTAAAAGATTCAGACTCTACCAATTTATCACATTCTATAAACTTTTCAAAGGTTTTTACAATTTGTATGTGTAATCTTATATACAAATTCATATAATTAAGAAAACAAACAAACAAATAACAAAACAAAACAAAACAAAAAACCCTGAGAAAGTTACATAAAAATACTCACAGATTCCATAAAGGATGTTGGTAGGAAGTAAGGGTCATCCTGAAATGCATACGAGACAGCTGTGGGATCCTATGGAGAAGACACAGACATATCTTTAGCTATACTTTTAAGACTGTGAGTTTTGGTAATGAGCAAAACTTGTTAAAAACGTTTTAATCGCATATGTAATATACATGCAAGAATACATGCATATGTTCACATACAAATATCCCAGTACACAGAGACAGAAAACATATACACTAATACCTACATTGTACTATCAGCTCTGAGATACCTGCCTTTAATTATGGACAACTTAAAACAAATGATGGCTCAAAATCCCATGGCTATTTCTTAACATTTGAGTTTGCTATCACTGGGCATTACTGCTGTTTTAAACTTTCAACTAACTAGTCCTGGCTCCAGTTTCCTGGAACAGGATTTTCTTCAAAACACAGTCACAATTCATCCACACTCAATTTTATCAGAGTCCTTCCTCTAGACTGAGGAAACTAAGGGGCCCTCTCAGGTGTGAACAAAAGTGGTTCCTTCAGTGTCCTGCTGCCCAAGGTTCTGCACTTCTATGAAACTGCTCTGCAACCCCAAGTAAATTCAACTCTCCAGCACAGGTCCCCTTGGAGATGACCCATGACTACTCCCTTTACTCCTCTCCTCCGCCTCAGTCCCCTATCTGGGCCTTCTGATCCATAACAAAGTCTCACTCTATATCTAAATCTTTTCTGATTGTGCCATCATTGTCTTGTCTTACTGACTTGGAATCTCTTGGGGCCACAGCTTCCTTGAAGTTCTCAAGAGAAAGCTGATCATACCTGGGTCCTGGAGGCAGGTTTTATCCCCACAAGCTTTCTGCAGCCATTTGCAAAACCCCTCCCCTCAGGTGAGCTCATTTCATCTGGTTATACCACTTGCTACCAAGATGTATTGGGTAAGTAAAAGCAAGCCAGAAATCCAGTTCTAGGTTATTCATCCTAGACTACTCCCTGACTTCTTGCCAAATGTTGCCTGTTTCCGTTCTGATTCTCACCACCACTCTAAATAAGATATGTGTTTGGGCCTCTACTTTTACTGATAGGTTGAACTCTTCTTAACTTACAGTACTCATCCTTCCTAGTAGCCTCCCCATCTTCCTCTCAGTGACTCCCAAATCCTCTACAATCTCTGAGATACAACTTTTCCAGTCTGACCCTGTAGCTGAGATACTTCAAACCAAATATGTCCCCTAACTGAACTTCCCTGACATGGCTATTCCCTCCCCCACCTATCATTATTTCAATGAATGGCATGGACCACTGCTTCCATTCAACTAACATCTCACTGTTGTTCTTATTAGGTACCCTCAAATCCTGTCGGATTCATAGAGACCCTCAGAGAGTGTCCAATGGCTGAATGTTTTGGGATTGCCTCGGGAGTGGGTTGCCACGTCCTTCTCCCATTTTTGCAGTGTTGGGAATCAAAGTTGGGACCTCAGAGACTGCAGAGTAGTGCTCTACCAACTGAGCTAAATCCCAGCCCCAACCTCTCATTGTTGTTGTTGTTGTTAGGTGCCGTCGAGTCGGAATCCGTCTCATAGCGACCCTCATAGGGTTTTCAATGGCGGACTGTTTCGGGATTGTCTTGGGAGTGGATTGCGAGGCCCTTCTCCCGTTTATGTGGTGCTGGGAATTGAACTCGGGACCTCAGAGACTGCAGCGCAGCGCTCTACCAACTGAGCTAAATCCCAGCCCCCAACCTCTCATTAGGTTTGGCCAATTCTAGTTCCTTAACAGCCCCACCCACATTTTCTCTTACACTAGGGCCTTGGTTCAGTGCTATCTGTATTCATTCAGTATTAAATGTCGCACATGTACTGGGATTTATTCTTGTCACCAGAGAGAATACACAAAAATCTCTACCCCTCATAGAGTTTACAATGCTAGTAAAAATAAATCTCTACAAAATAATCAAACATACAGTTAATTAAAGAGAAATAACTGCTCTGCAAAAAACTGAAGATGAGAAAGGGATAAGGAACTACAGAGACATATAATTTAAACAGGAATGAATAGGGATGGCCTCACTGAATAGGTGATATTTAAACAAAATGAGGTGGTAACATATATTTATATCTAATGGGAAAATGGGGGTTGGGATTTGGCTCAGTTGGTAAGAGTGCTGTGCTGCAGTCTCTGAGGTCCCAAGTTCAACTCCCAGCACTGCAAAAATGGGAGAAGGGCCTGGCAATCCACTCCCAAGGCAATCCCGAAACTCAGCCACTGAAAACCCTGAGGGTCGCTATGAGTCAGATACCGACTCGAGGGCACCTAACAACAACAATGGGAAAATGCTCCAGGCAAAATGAATCTGCCTGGTGAGAAGTTGAGAAAGAACACGGAGGCCAGTGTGGTTAGAGGACAATAAGTGACACAGAATAGTATGCAGTCAGAGAGATAATATAGAGGACAGATCATATAGGGCATTGGGAGCCCTGGTACAGACTTTAATTTTTATTCAAATTCAATAATATGAATTCTGAGAAGAGTATTGAGATTCAGGGTCATCACAGTTGCAAAACTGAGAACAGTCTGTAGGAGACTAAAGTGGGAAATGACAGAGATTGCAATTAATCCAGTCTAGAAAGAGATAATAAGGACCAAGGAGATCATGGTGGTAGTAACTAGCGTTTGGGATGTGGATAGTGTGTAGAAAAGTTAACAGGTTTAAGCACTATCCTTACAAAAGCCTATTTTTGCCAGGTACAGTGGCACATACCTGCAATCCAAACAACTCAGGAGGCTGAGGCGGGAGGATCATGAGTTCGAGGTGAGACGCAGCCTGTGCAACTCAGCACAGAATTTTTGTCTCAAAATAAAAAATAAAAATGGGCTGGGGATACTGGTTCAATCCCCCAGTAATACCCCTCCCCCCCACACAAAAGGGCCTGCTACCAAGGGGGGGACATGCTAGCAACTAGTAAGTTGGATTTGGGCAGGGTCCCAGCATTCCCAGACCTGGTGAAGAATGGTTTCCTTGCTCAACCAGTTTGTTCAATGTAGTTTATGTTGAATACCTACTCTTCTTCTGTAAGTGTGGAAGCTGATATGTGCCAATTATTGGGTGCCCACATGACCAGCCCCCCATGAAAACCCTGGACACTGAGTCTCTAATGAGCATTCCTGGTGAACAGTTCACTTGCATTGGCATACTCACTGCTAGAAGAACCAAACATGCCCTAGGTAGCTCCATTAGGAAAGGAATCTTGATCTCTTTTCAACTATGCCTATAATGTGCCTTTTCCCTTTACTGATTTTGCTTTCTATAATAAATCTTATCTTTGAGTATAACTACATGCTAAGTCCTGTGAGTCCTTGTCATGTTTCACTTTAGCAAAGCTTTTGTTTTCTCTTTCAAAATATATTATGTACGAGGTCCCTAAGATTACTCCCACGTTCAATGATTTGATAGGCTGACTAAACCTCAGAGTGGTCTCAGGGAATTCATACGTGTATATTTTGAACAAGAAACAAAAGCTTTACTAAAATAAAGCACGACAGAAAGAATAGCCAAAGATGACTCCCAGGATTTTGACCTAAGCAATCAGGAAAATGGAACTGTCATTAATGAGATGGCAAAAAACATGTGAGGAAGTAAGTTTAGAGCGACGGAGGTTTGGATTTGGACATGTTGATTTTTTATCATACTTTCAAATGTAAAGTTTTCCTAATTTCCACATTGCTATCTTCTCTTAAATTTGTCTGACTACGTTACACCCCTACTTAAAAATCTTTAATGGACCTCATCTCCCTACCCTTTAAACTCTTGATTCCTACCATACCAAATTACTCATTCTATGCATTCAAACCTCTGCTCATGGTGTTGCCTTTACTAGAAGAACTCTTTTCCACTACTATGTCCTTGTCTTTCACCTTCCAACCGTCAGTCCAATTACCAACTCTTCTGAAAAAGTCCTTTCTCAGTTTGGATCATGTAGTTCATTCACAGTGCTCCTTCAGTTTTCCCCTCTAAGAACTATGACAGGACTGTGCCTGAATTCCACATGCAACACAGTGTTTACCAATAAGCATTGTGAGCATGTATGATTGCTGAATGAATAATTATTATCTCTTAGACTTTACAGGCCAAAACCCAGATGAGTCAGAACAATTCTACACATTAACTCTACAACAACTTTCCCTTGAAGGTGGAGTTGGGCCACTCTTACTGAAATACTGAGAACAATCTCAGAGGCCCATTTCTCTGGTTCACATTTCAGATGCCCGTTTATGAATAAGTGAGCTGCTAAAAATCTTTTCAAGGAGAAAGATAATACCAAAATCTGTAGATGTTCAAAGTCCCTTATAAAATAGTATAGTACTTGCACATATCCTACGCACATCCTCCTGCGTACTCTAAATTATGGTCTTATACACTGTAAATGCTATATAAGTAGCTGTTGCACTTTAGTCTTTAAGGAATAATAACAGGAAAAAAGTCTATACATTTTCAGTGCAGATATAATTTTTCTCAAACATTTTCCATTTGCAATTGGCTCAATCTACTGATGGAGAACCCGTGAATATAGAAGGCTGAATATATTTAAGAATTCTTTCTCAGAAACTGCGGTAGAATATATCAGTACATATTTGGCCCAATATATATTTATAAAGTTAAACATCTACAATAGAGAGCAATTCTGGGTATTTATGACAACCAACTTATCCACATAGATATAGTGAAAGATTTAATTATTTCTGATTATCTCCCAGATTTGAAATTAATAGCAGTTAATGAAAGACAGACAAGCAGAAAGTTCCATTCCTGACGTACTTACCAGTTTTAATGTAACTACCAGACTATAAACTCTATTCTTGAATTGCCACCAGAATTACTGACAAATGAAATCAACAAGACAGAAGTAGCTATATGTGCTTAGGATTTCCTTTGTGCCACACACTGTCCTAAACACTTTCAATATATACTAATTTATTTAATTCTCACCAAAATCTTCTGGTTTGGTGATCATTTTATAGACTGGGAAATAAAAGCACCAATAGATAAAGTAACTTGCTTAGATTGCTCAGTGTTTCCCCCCCCCCCCGCCCCTTTTCTTTTTAAAGACAAAGTCTCACTATGTAGCCCCAGCTGGCCTGGAACTTGCTATGTAGACCAGAATGGCCTCAAATTTGCAGCAATCCTCCTGCTTCTGCCCCCTGAATACTGGAACTACAGGAGTGCAAAACCACACCTAGCTCGAACTCACAATCCTCCAGCCTCAGCCTCTCAAGTACTGAGATTACAGGTATGAGCCACCATGCCTGGCAGGACTCACATCTTTAACCACTCCATTACTGCCAGCATGACAGGTATATTGCTTCTCAAAATCAGAACAGACATCACTATTATAGTTCCCAAACCAAACTATCCCTAAGGAACATGCATATTAACAAGTTTGTCCAGCAATTAACAGTCATATAAAACATTATATTTAGAGATATAAAGGCATTGAGCTAAGTGAAGGTTTTAACATCCTAATAACCCCTGGGCCAGTCACTTTAAAAGCCTTAGTTTCCTCATTTGCCAAAGGAAAGGACTGGGTTAATTTTGAATAAATTTTCAAGATCCTCAACACTTTAATTCTAAATAACAGAGAGGCATGAACATTAAATGTGTTATCAACTCAAAAACCCGACTTACCCTATTGACTGTTGATTCAAGTGCTTGAAGAATGGCCACTTTGTCCCTAAGAATAAGAATCACAAGTTAACCCTCACCATAACTCTTACAAAGTGAGCAAATGATTCTACTCTCAGAGAGCCTTAGGCAATAATATAGACCAGGTCTGACCTAAAGCCAGGACTTATGTCTCAAGATCACTAGAGTAATAATAAGCTAGAAAATGAGAAAACTATCTAGTTCCATCTGAAGGTGGTTAGTACATGTTCCTCCCTTTGCTTCATTTGCACTCTCTGGTCTGGTCCTTAATATTACCAAGGTTAGTGATTCCCTCTCTCACCTCCTAAAATTACCTGGTTAATTTCCTCTTATCTACTTTCCTACGCATACTTACTCAAGTTTTCTGGATTACTCTCCCCTTTACTATCCAAATTGGTGGCTCTTAACTCAGGATACCACAGGCTCCAGACTGGACCTACTGAATCAAAGACTCCAACTTGCATGGAGGACTGTCACATGTATCTTATTGATTTCCTGGATGACTCTGATGCACCTCCTGGCATAGAGCCTCTCAATCATATATAACCTGATGGTTAAAAATTGTGGAACAGCCATCTGCTGCACTCTGTCACTGAACTACTGGAAAAACTTTCACTGGCTCAAGTGATGAATGGGATGATTTAGTGTCAAAACTTTTTACTTCTTTGTTAGATTTAATGTGTTTCATTTCCAAGAGAATTACAGTAAATTTAACAGGCCAAAATTATTTTTCTAAAAGTTTAACAAAACATTCATTAAGACTATCTGAGAAAAACAAAAGATCACATAGAAAATTTTATCACATAAAAGCCAAGTAATTCCGATGTACATATAATATCCATTGAACTTTGTATCTCCTCCTAATCTTTTTGTGTTTTGTTTTTTTGAGATGGGATCTCATTATGTAGCCCAGGTTGGTCTCAAAGTTGTGGTCCTCCTGCCTTAACCTCCCAAATGCTGTGATTATAAGCATGTGTCACCACTCCTGGCTGGGTTTTCTACCCATTTGTTAAAGTTACATTTACATAATTTCTGCAAGAGGGACAAATACATTCTCTCATCTCTCAGTATTCCTTAAGTAAATCTTACATTAGTACATTTAGCCTTTAATAAGTTAGAAATGAAAAAATTGACAATCAAATTACTAATTCTCTTCTGAAAGTTAATTTAAAAAGTAACCACAATAAATATGAATATATATACGTAATCTTTAGAAAATAAACTAGGTTTATAGATTAAGCTGAAGTGTCTGGTATCATCTTGTGTCACCACCATGAGTTTAATATTGATATCTCCAGAAAAGTACTTGGTATCTCCATAAAAAAGCTGGTGTCTCTATGCATGTGTTTACATACTTTTGTTTGGCTTAGCAGAGAAGTTTGGCTATATTATCCATGTAACCATATACACATCTAATTAATGCCTTTAAATGTTGTATGTTGATCATTTTTATTATTCATTTACTCAAGAACAGGCATCTAGGTTGCTTCAAATTATTAATATTCCCAGGTTATGAAGAACATTCTCACCCTTGTCTCTTTGCATGTATATGCGAATGTTCATCCTGAATGGCTAACCAGTACATTTGAAACCTGACTCTGTCAAATTTCCCTCCAAAGAGTTGTTCCAATTTACTGTCCCATCAACAAATATATTCAAGCACTCATTTCTCCATATCCTCTCCTTGCTAATCTAGTAGGTTTTAGTTTGACTTTCTTTTCTGCATCTAGTTACTGATATATTGAGGATAACTGGGCTCCCTACCCTCCCTAAAATAACTACACAATTCAGATTAACCTGTTCAGAACATGCTTTTATTATGTCAGATTGGTATGTGAAAATTCACAATGACTCCCTAAAATTTATTTCAGGCTTCTGTGGCACTTGTGTGATCTGGGAAATCAAAACCTTAAAAGATGCTTCACCTCTAAAAAAGGCAAAAGTAATCTATAGTCCTTAAGGCTTCTTCCAGGTCAGAAAGCATAGATTCCCGAGGCTAGAAATCAGAAGCTCTGTGTCAAGGGTCAGGTTTTTTTTTTTTTCCCCAATAAAGGGACAAACAATAAATATTTTGGCTCTATTAGCCATACGGTGCTCTGCCAGTATAGTATAAAAGCAGCCAGAAGATATGTAAACAGATGTCCCCCCCAAAAGTCTGACACAATTTGTATATCATATAATCTTCATGTCTGCAGCCATAGCACCCTAGCATCTGATCCCACCTGATCTCAGAAACTAAGCAGGGTCAGACCTGGTTAGTCATTGGATAGGAGACCATCTAGGAATACCAGGTGCTGCAGGCTAGGGAGAAGGACCAGGCAATCCACTCCCAAACAACCATTGAAAACCCTATGAATAGCAGAGAAGCACTGACAATAGTGCTGGGCATGGCACACTGTTGGGGAGTGTTTCTTTCTGTTGTATGTAGGGTAGCTGTGAGTTGGACCCAACTTGACTGCACCTAGCATAACAACATAATTTTTATGCGTCACCTTATCTTTTCATTTTTCCCCCAACCACATGATCAAGTAAAAAACATTCTTAGTTCATGAACCATACAAAAACCATCCTTTGTTCACAGGCCTGACTAAACTAGATCCATCATGATCGTGTCCCATTCTGCGTTACTGTGTTCTGTAACAGAGAACCTCATAATCTAGGGTTCACAGAAGCACCTGGTTGAATCCAGGGCCTTGCACATGCTAGGCAAGTGCTTTATCACTGAGCTGCAACCACAGTGCCTTTTCTTAAATTTTTGAGACAGTATCTCAAGTGGCACAGGCTGCCACTGGCACTGGCTGCCACTGGCACTGAACTCACCTCCGCCACCTGAGTCACTGGGACACAGACATATACCAGTACTTACAATCAACTTGATATCATATCCTGTGTTCTTGCCAGCTATGTGTATGACGTTATATAAATGTAATTGAACTTTAAGGTATAAAATATGCAGGTGACTCAACTAGGTTGTAGCATTCTCTCGAAATGGTCCTTCTTTTGTATTTCCTGTAGTACTTTATTCATAGATGTTGTTGTTAGGATGTTGTTAGGATGTTGTTGGGTCGACTCACACTGACCCTCCTAGGGTTCTCAGTGGCTGACTGCTTCGGAAGTGGATTGCCACATCCTTCTCCCATCTTTACAGACAGAGGTTGGTAACATTCTGAGGGAAATGCCTCAAAGAACACTACATTCCTACTCCTGGTTCTGATTCTCAGGCCAGGGAGAACACAAGTGAATCTCAATGTATTTATATAATGTAATACTTTATAGTAACTAAAAATAAAAAGCAGAATATAAAAAGTACATCTAACAGTTTGATTCTAAACTAAATGCACATGTATAGTTTATATAAAAAATAAGTTATCATATAACGGCAATCATCTATTGAGATTTACCTATGTGACAGGCACCCTTCAGACTCTCAGGTTTCACTAAGCAAGCACTCAACTATTTGCTGAATGAACAGTGAATACTCACCAAATTTTCCTTCTTGGAATGACTACTTCTTCAATCCCTTAATAAGAAAAATAAAACAAAACAATGTTTCCTAGTATTACAGCTACAAAGAGATATAACATGTTGATTTTTTAAAAATTGAACACACACATATATATACATATATACCTGTCACATCAGTTCCGTCAACCTTTGGGAGGGCTGCAGTTCCAGAATAAAATCTGTAAGGAAAGAAAAAAATAAAAAGCTTCAAAGCTAATACTCATTAATGAAGTTCTCAGCTCATCTCCATTTATATGTATTTTAAGACCAAATTTTCTAGTTATCATGGATCAAATAGACTGGGTAACTCAGGTCAAGGTATCCTGAGAATATGGGCCTAAACAGCATATTCAATATTGTTAGAGAATTGATACAAAATACAAACACAAGATGGTCAAAAATATTTTTTTTTCTTTACTTTGTAGTACTGGTTGGGCTGAACCCAGGGCCTTGCACATACTTTGCAAGCACTCTACCACTGAGCTACACCTCAAACCATCTTTTACATTTTTTGTTTGTTTGTTTGATCTTGGGACAAGGTCTTGCTAAGTTATACAGGCTGCCTCTGGCCTAGAATTTGCAATCCTTCTGCCTCTGCCTCCCAAGTTACTGGGATTACAGATGTACACTACTGCACCCAGCAAACTGGCCAAAAAATTTTGAAGCAGTCAATTTCATGGCAAAAAATCCAGGAAAACAACGGAAATTTTAAATACACTGGAACACTATGAGCAACTGGTTTGAAATACAAGAGAATTTCAACTTTAGGAATCTAAAATACTTTGAAGTTAAAAGAGACAACTTAGTGCTTGCTTTAATGTAGATAGCATTCTGACAGTTAAGGGCTACCTCGCTTAAAGCAAGTATGACAAAGCTAAGATTACCAATGGTCTTACAGTCCATTTTTTTTTTTTTTTTTTGACAACCAGGAATACACTAAACACATACAGCCTAAATGAGACTTGGAACTACTAGCATTTTCCCAGTGGCTCAAAAATTACCTTTTATCCAATACAGACTCATTGGTCCATGACTGAGTTTTAAAAATCTTATTCATGGATAACTACATTTCTACGCTTAATATCCTAAATATGCAGTTAACATCATACAGATAATGTATGCAGTTAGTATTACTTTGTGTATTCTCTTAGTAAATGGCATCACAATTCAGAAAAGATGTGATTACATAGAAAAATACTTCCTTCACTGGTGCCTGCTCTCAGGCATCATTTTAAGACAATACCTCTCTCTGCTAAAGATATTAAAGAAACAGAAAAAGTCTTTCAGTCCTGCTATTTTGTTTCTCAGGACATTAACACAGACCATCATTGTCTTGAGAATGACTGCTGAGGGATGCTGCCGTCGGGCAAACAAAACGGGCAAGAAAAAGTCAACACTAGGCACTACCTGGAAAAGGAAGACTGAGATTGAACTGAATAAAGGCTTCTGCAATATCAGCTGGAGAATCTTGTCTTTTTGGGGGGAACTGATGAAAAGTATGTAGAAAATATATTTTGTAAGTTATGTATCTCACTCATTCCTCACGATTTTTTTCAGGTGATTACTACTAAGTCCAGTCCACAGACGAGAAAATTTGTCTACTATCATCCACCTGAGGAAAAGGCAAACAATGAATCTAAAGTTAGGTTTTTCTTCAACTGGGGATGTAGCTCAGTGGCAGAGTACACAATTAGCACGCATGAAGTCTTGGGGTCAATCTCTAGCACCAATCAATAAGTAAAATTAAGTTTTTCTAAAGTTTTCACTACACATTACTGCCTCTCATATTTTTCACAAGGCCTCTGTTTATGAGTAAAAACAAAAAAAGTTACATAAATGATACATGATCCAAGCCGCAACTATCACTAGATCCAAAGCCTAAGGAGCCAGATTTTTCTGCTTTTATGAAAACTGGGTAATTACCTTGGCCCAAAGTCCCAACAACATTCGGTATGATCATAGATTGACTTTTATTTGGGAAGATTTATTACCTCTCGTTCCTTCTGACTCGGTTAAAGTGCATAAGCAGGGAATAACTTTTTTTTTTTAACTTGGGGTGGGGCTGGTAGATGTCACATTCATTGAAATGAAAAGCTTCACGAGAGCAAGGCCCTAGTTTTGTGGACAGTTCTAACTCCAGGGTATTGCAAACAACAAGTACCTCCCTAAATAACATATGTGTTTCGAACCCTGTCAAGACACGGGTTCCACGTGCCCCACACGGAAGCACGAGGTTGCGAGAAAGCGCTTGCGCACACCATTCCATCCCGCCTAGTTCCATAGCTCTTCAAGGAAACATAGGACTAAGTTGACTCTGGAGTCTTCTTTGTGGATCCCCCATGCTTCTCTTACCTGCAGCTGGGTGCCCGTTCACACGTACCCGTGTTGGCCTGCTGCAGGCAAAACCTGCCGCGAGCCCTCACCAAGCGAGAACACACTGCTGCAGCCATCTTTAGATCCCTCGCGAAGCATTGTGGGAAACATTCAGGGTCAAAGGGGCGGAGACAGGTGGGCGGGGAGCGGCTCAACTAAAAATGGGAGGTTGCAAGCCCAGAATTGGCCTATATCACAGAAGTTAAAGGGCCAATACACCTCATTTGCCTCGAAGACATTTTCTTAATCTTTTAATGTCCCAGATATCTTTGATTGTTTTCGAAAGAAAAGAGGGAGAGTCCTGAAACTATTCTCCACCCCCTCCCAGCGGAATTGACGTCGTCCATGTAAATACTACAGAGCGCCTTTTCCGTGCGCAAGCGCAGTTTGAATCACATGGTGGCTCTGGATTTGAGACTGAGTTGAGAATTCGCCGGTGGAAGCTGGGACATCTCTCCTGGTGTTGGAATCTCAAAACGGATCGGGAGGATGTTAGCCCCCAAGAACATGCCCTGGCGGCGGCTGCAGGGCATTTCCTTCGGGATGTACTCGGCTGAAGAGCTCAAGTAAGGAGTTGGTGGGAAACGTGCAGAGCGCAGCTCTTGATTTTTGGGGTCGAGAACTACGGTTCCCATAAGGCCTAGCTCCTAGTGTATCCTCCGAGGGTGGCTGTGCTGCGCCCGTCGCGCAGGGGTCTAAAGTTACCTGGGCCCGCGTGCCTTCCCTGGAGCGTGGTGGGGCTGCGGGGTGTCCCGCATTGCTGCAGTATCAGCTGTTGATTTCGTTAATTAAAACGAGCATTTCCGAACATTATACTATAATGTCTCTCATGAGATTAATTACCTAGTTAGTCTCCTCTTGTCTGTGATTATCCTTCAAGTCTCAGTTCAGGCGATACATTCTCTTTACCAGGACCTTACTATGTTTTCTGCCTAGTTACTAAATCATGGGCGCTCTCTTTAGTCTTCATTTTGATCAAAGTAGTATTTAACAGCCTCGGACACACCCTCTTCAAACTTTGATCTCTTCCAGGATCATATTGTCTTTCTTCTGAGACAAGCACCTTTTCCTTCCTCTCCTCCAACAATCCATCAGCTCGCAAATATTTATTGTGCATCCACTTTTTTTTCCCCTTTCTCTCTCTCTCTCTTTTTTTTTTTTTTTTTTTTTTTTTTTTTTTTTTTTTTTTTTTTTTTTTTTTTTTTTTTTTTTTTTTTTTTTGTAGGCAGGGTCTTTGTATGTAGCACAGGCTGCTCTTCTCAGAAATCCTCCTGCCTCAGCCTCCCAAGTGCTGAGATTACATGGGTGGGTCACCATGCCTTGTGATCATCCACTTTTTGCTAGATATTAATGCCACTTTGTGAACAAGGACTGTTCCTCTCGTTCCTTAAACGTTTGTGTTCCTTGAGGTCTTAGGCTGCTTATGTTTCTTTTCTTGTCCTAAATACTGTCCCTAGACAATCTCACCACTTTTATGACTTGATACTCCCAGTATTTTTTTTCCCTTGAGACAGGGTCTCACTAAATTGTGCAGGCTGCTTCAGTCTCCAGACTGCACTGAGCAACTCAGTGCAGTCTGAGTTGCTCAGATTATAGGCGTGTGCCATAGCACCCAGTGGTACTCCCAAATTTAAACCCCCAGCTCAGATTTCTTTTCCTGATTTTCAGCTGAATTTTTATTAGTCAGCTGTTTCCTGGACCTCTTTACTTGAATTTTCATCCACATCTTAAATTCACATATCAATAACTTCAACATGTATCCTCCCCCCAAAATGGTGTACCTAGTTAAATGCAAAATGGCCACTAAAAACAGGTGAGTAATTCTAGGGATCTTGGTCTATCTGTCTCTCTTCACTGTAGTTTCTGGTTTGGTGGTTGTGGGTCTTTTGGGGTTTTTTTTTGTTTTTTGTTTTGTTTTATTTTGTTTGGCCATACTTGGGGGCTGAACCAAGGGTTTCACATATACTTTGCAAGTGCTCTACCACTGGGCTGCACCCTCAGCCCATTTTTTATTTTTTTATTTTTTGGTTTGAGACAGTCTTAGTAAATTACACAAGCTGCTTCTGACCTTGAACTCACAATCCTCCAGGTGTGTGCCACCATGCCTATTGACATCTAATTTATTTATTGGGCTCTTGCTGTGTGTCACCCCTCTTGCCACTGCCTTTGATCAGGCCTTTATATCATGTTTGAATTGTTTTTTTCCTTTTACCTCCCCACACCTATATACAGTCCCTCTTCCACATTGCCATCAAAATTATTTTTTCAGAGTACAAACGTGGTCGTGCTGCCCCCCTTAAAACCTGTTCCCCTTGGATAAATGATAACTTTCTTAGTCTACAAAGACTCCCATGATTAGGCCAGTGCACAGAAAAAAAAAAAAAAAAAAAAAAAAAGGAGGACATGGCAGCCCACTCCCAAACAAACAATCCTGAAACAATCAGCCATCAAAAACCCCATGAGGGTCACTATGAATCAGACCCAAATTGACAGCACCTGGCAACAACAATTTTAGCTATAACATCATCCCTTCTCTAGCCCTACTAAATCACTTGCACCTTGCAGGAATTGCTGTCATATGTCAACATCTAGGTCTTTCTTCAATCTATTCTCTCCCTTTTCAGTGTCCTGTCTGCCAGAGAGACCTACTTCTGTCTGTCCTCCACTAAACATGCACATGATTGTGGAGTTTTCAAATGGGGATTAGCATAAGCATTTATACCCATCACTAACTGTAGATCTTTCTGGATCTAGGGTTAAGAAGTTTAAATAATGCTTCCTTTTATTGTGATGGGCTCTGGTAACTTTCCATCTCACTCAGTAAAAACCAGATCATTAAAATGATATGGAAGGGCTGGTCTGGTCCCTGACCTCATCTCTATTCTAGCTACTCTGGCATACTGTCTGTCCCAGAACACTACAAGCACAAATCCACTTGAAGACATTTGTATTCCCTTCTTCTTCCTCCTGCAAACCCCTGTTCCCTGGGGAATTCATGGCTTGCTCCTGCATCTCCTTCAAACCCTTGCCCAAATATCTCCTAAGTGTGGTCTTCTCTAACCCCTGGCCCACCCCAAGTTCTTCCCCTCCCTTGCATTATTTTTCACTGTATCACTGGAGTTCTCCCATGTAACACTATATACATAATTTGTGTTCTATTTCTTCTCATCCAATAGAATGTAAAGCATATAAGTAGAAGGATTCTTGTATGTTTCCCCAGCACCTAAAACCATATCTGGTACTTTATTAGTAGGCACTCAATAGACACTTAAGTATGTAAGTGGATGAGTGGAGGAATTTTGTATTCAGCACTTGGTGCTTTTAGTCCTTGCTACTACCATTTGTGACGGTACCTCCAGTTACAGAAAAGAAAATTCAGACCCAAAATAAAATGTCTTTCCAGGACCTGGCAAAGGTCATCCTCAAACCCAAGTCTGTTGACCTCAAACTCTATACTTCCCAGTGGAATCCTTATGGGTTGTCCATCCCCTCTATCCCACTATTGTAATGATAAAAGGAACTTTATCCTCGTCCTCTGCAAAGAAAAAGGAACTTGTTCCAGGTACTATATATATATTTCTTCTAATCATCCTAGTAGGGCTACTGCAATGCCCAAATTTTAGGTTAAAAAAGTTAAGAAGTAATTAAAGGATACAATCAACAGACCCATGGAATGGAAGAAAATATTTGCAAGTCATAATCTGTTAAGAGATTAAGACTGAGAATACATAAAGAACTCTTACAACTCAACAATGAAAACCTTATTTCAAAACGGGCAAAGAGCTTAAATACACATATTGCCAAGGAAGACATACAGAGCACATGAAAAGATGCGCATGCATGGTGGCACATGTCTATAATCCCAGCAACTCAAGATCCTGAGGCAGGATTGGGTTCAAGGCCAGAGACAGACTGTACAACTTACTTAGACTCTGTCTCAAAAATAAAAAAGGGGCTGGGGATGTGGCTCAGTGGTAGAGCACTTGTCTAGCAAGTCCGAGGCCCTGGGTTTAACCTGTTGGTGGCACACAGAAGAAAGAAAGAAAGAAAGAGAGAGAGAGAGAGAGAGAGGGAGGGAGGGAGGGAGGGGAAGAAAAAATGTGTAGCATCACTTATTAGGGAAATGCAAAGAAAAACCACAGTGAAAAAAATATTCAGTGAGATACTACCTCAAACCCATTAAGATGACTGCTATCAAAAAAAAAAAAAAAGGAAATAATGGGTGTGATAAAGATACAGAGAAAGTGGAACCCTTACATGCTCTTGGTGGGGTTGTAAAATGGTACAATTACAATAGAAAGCAGCATGGAAGCTCTTCAGAAGATTAGAAATAGCATTACTCTTGTTGTTATTGTCAGGTGCCATTGAGTCAGGTCCAACTCAGCAACCCTCATAGAGTTTTCAATGTCTCATTGTTTCAGGAATGCTTCAGGAGTGGATTGCCACATCCTTCCATTTTGCAGTGCTAGGGATTGAACCTGGGTCCTCAGAAAGTATGGAGCAGCACTCTATCAACTGAGCTAAACCCCAGCCCAAGCATTGCTATATGATCCAGCCATTATACATCTGATTATATACCCAAAGAATTCAAAGTAGAGTCTCAAAGAGATGTATGTATACCCATGTTTGTGGCAGCAATATTCACAACAGCCAAAAAATGGAGAGAGTCCAAGTGTTATCAACGGATGCATCAATAAAATAGCATATATGCACACATGCAAACACACCACATACATACACACACACACACAGGAATTACTTAGCCCTGAAAAGGAAGGAAATTTTGATGCATTCTATCTAGAACATTGATGAACTTTGAGGATATTATGCTAAATAAAACAAGCTAATCATGAAAGCACGCACAAGTACTGTATGTTTCTACTTATATAAGAGTAATAAGTAGAGTAATTGGAGTAATTGGAACAGAAGGCAAAATGATAGTTGCCAGGAAGTGGTGGGAGAGAGGAGTGAGAATAATTGTATAATGGGTATGGAGTTTCAGTTTTTTGAGGTGAGAAAAATTCTGGAGGTGGACAGTAGCGATGGTAGCACAATGTGAATGTACTTAATACCACTGAGCTATAGTCTTAAGAATGGTTAACTTGGTAAGTTTTACATTATGTATGTTTTATTATAATTTCAAAAATTAGGATTAAAAACAAGAAAGTTAAGTAGTTCATTCAGTGTTATCCAATTTGAGGTTACCAGTGGACTCCAGTTTTGTGGGAAGAGACCATATACGTCATACTGGGTTAGAAAAATTTTTGATGAAATTAGCTTGCCAGCAGCAAGGGGATCAAACAGACGAGAGCCACAGCAACATGTACTCTTTGCCCTTACAGTGACATTGACCTTGCCGTATAGAGTCTTCCAGATCTGAAAAAGTTCCTTTTTTTGTTTTGTTTTTTGTTTTTCTTTCTGTTTGTTTTTTGAGACAGCATCTCTCTATATAGCCCAGACTGGCTTAGAACTCATGATCTGCCTGCTTCAGCCTCCTGAGTGCTAGGATTACAAAGGTATGCCACCATACCCATCTCTTGATGGACCACAATTATTTTACAGTTAGTACATAAGTTACCATTGAGCTGGGGTTTAGTTCAGTTGGTAGGGTGCTGCTCTGCATTCTCTGAGGACCTGCATTTGATTCCCAGCAATACAAAAGTGGGAGAAGGACATGGCAGTCCACTCCTGAAGCATTCCTGAAACAATCAGCCATTGAAAGCCCTATGAGAGTCGCTATGAGTCGGACTCAACTTAAGGGCGCCTTACAACAACAATATAAGTTACCAGTCATGAAGAGCTTAACACTGTTTTGATGCTGGTTTCCTCTTAAGAGTCTGAGATGGGGATGGGTTTTTTTGTCCTTATGTTTAGTTTCTAAATTAGAAAAGAAAAGGTTTAAAAGGCAAAGTAGCTAAATCTCAGCCCCAAAAGTATAGTTGTTGTTGTTGTTAGGTGCCGTCGAGTCGGTATCTGACTCATAGCGACCGTCATAGGGTTTTCAATGGCTATTTTGGGATTGCCTTGGGAGTGGATTGCCAGGCCCTGCTCCCATTTTTGCGGTGCTGGGAATTGAACTCGGGACCTCAGAGAATGCAGCGCAGCGCTCTACCAACTGAGCTAAATCCCAGCCCAAAAGTATAGTTACATGTCATTAATGTCAATACATTCTGAGAAAAGCATCGCTAGGCAATTTAATTATTGTGTAAACACCATAGAGTGTACTTGCACAAACCTAGATGACATGGCCTACTGCATACCTAAGGCTATTTGGTATATACTGGTATATATGCAGTCCAGTGTTGACTGAAATCTTTTGTAAAGCAAGTTCTGATCCTCAAAGATTTGAATATTTATGTTTAGTTTTCTTGAATTTGTTATTCTGGTGGACAAGGGTGATTGTATCACGTTCCCTTCATTGAACCATTTGGATTTTGGAGTTAAGTCTGGTTTATATCCTGCCTCCTCGACATTAACATCAGAGAAGTTGGTAACCTGAGTTTTCTTTTGGTCTTTTTTATCTCCTTAGGAAATTAAGTGTTAAATCCATTACGAACCCTCGGTATGTGGACAGCCTGGGTAACCCATCAGCAAATGGCCTGTATGATTTAGCCTTGGGCCCTGCAGATTCCAAAGAGGTGTGCTCCACCTGTGTGCAGGACTTCAACAACTGCTCCGGGCACCTTGGCCACATTGAACTCCCACTCACAGTGTACAACCCTCTCCTCTTTGATGTATGTGTTGTTCCAGGGTTGTGGGTCTCTGGGTTGCTGGGGGATTGTGAGAGGTGCTGCTCTCACCACAGTGGGTGTCTGAGGAGGCTAAGCTCCAGATACTTTGAGTTAGAAAGAGAGAGAAAACCTTGAGAAGCCAAATCCAGTACCACTGAGTATTCATTATCTGTAATGGTTGAGGCCAGAAGTGTTTTTAGATTTCAGGCTCTTTTAGATTTTGGAACATTTGCATGGAACCCAAGCCTACATGTGAAATTAATTCATGGAATATATATACCTTATACACAAAACCTAAAGGTAATTGTATAAGGTATTTCTAACATGGGTGTGTTTTGACTGCAACCTATCACATGAGGTCAGGTGTCCCATTTTTCACTTGTAGTATCATGTTGGCAATGAAAAATTTTGGAATGTTCTGGATTTCAGATTTTCAGATTAGGGATGCTCAGCCTATAACTTTGGCTTCTCCTACAGCCTTACCCCAACAAATTTCACCTTAATTGTAGTTGAGATGAGCCACAGCTTGCTTTTGTTCATGTGGGAGAAAGATATTTATCCATTAATGGAATTTTGTGTACCCGCTGGTCCCAAGATCTAATTGAGACTTATGCATTGATTCATCTCTTTATGTTTTAGGAGCTTTGTGTCCTTAGAAATCTAGGTGGCACTTCCCTGATGATAGAGGGAACTCTTGTGTTCTCAAGGCACTGAGCCTGTTAGGTGGATTAGTAGGGTCTTACCTGGTGGCAGGAGAAACAAAGCCCCAGAAAGTCCAACAATATAATCAAATTGAAGTGACTGTGTAGAGTTCTACTTGTACATGTTTAGTTTTTCATATCAAATAATGTAACCTGACTCTACTTGTACATGTTTTGCTTTTCATGTGAAATGACCTAGCCTCTAGGAGTTTTCTTTTAAACTTCTCAGATGATGATGTACATAGACTTGACTTGTCTCATAATCATATTAAGGGAACAGTACTGCCTTAGTTAAATAGTTGGGATAAAAAAAGTAATTCCCTATCTCAGACCAGACACCCTATATAAATTCCAAATTTTAATGAAATAAAACAAAAAGAAAACATAGGGGAGTATTTGTCTAATTCTTAGGGTTGAAAAGGACTTCAGTTTATAGGTTGTAGTGGAATTCTTAAAGGAGAACACTAAGGAAAGAAAAATGTTGAATGCACTGAAAATCATAAGTACTATTCTTTTTTCTAATATCCTGTTTCTTTTTATCCCCACTCTTCAGAAACTCTACCTGCTGCTCCGAGGCTCCTGTTTAAATTGCCACATGCTGACTTGTCCCCGGGCTGTGATTCACCTCTTGGTCTGCCAGCTAAAGGTTCTGGAAGTTGGAACCCTACAAGGAATCTATGAGCTTGAACGAATTCTAAACAAGGTAAGTGGGTAGCAGTAGTCATAAAAATCAGGAAAGTCAAGTGGTGGGGAATAAGAGATTCCTGTATGTTGTCCCTTATTGTTGCTCTTAATAGTTACCAGAAAGTTTAATCTTTAGTCTTAGAACTGAATGCTAGTAGATAGGTATAAAAGCATGAATCTGTAAGAGTAATTGAAGATGGATATTGGGGCACATGCATGTAATCCGTGTGACTTGGGGAGACTGAGGCAGAAGGATCCAAGTTCAAGACCAGAGGCAGCCTGCACAACTTAGCAATAACCTGTCTCAAATTTTAAAAAGTTGGAAAGAGGCTGGCTTAGTGATAGAACACTTGCCTAGCATGTGCAGGGCCCTAGGTTCAACCTCCCAGCACTGGAGTTGGGGGGAAGAGTAATAGAAGAAGTGGTAATGAAAACAGCAGTGGAAAAGGACATTTCATCCATGTGTGAGCTTTTCCTCCCGGATGCAGGGTCCAGTTGAGTATTATGTGTTGCTTTTGATTATTATAATTCTTTAGTTGGTTTTAATGTAGAACATTTTAACACAAAATATTCTTTTTGATAATACTGACTTTTTTGAAGTCTAAAGGTACTTATTCTCTTGTAGGATTTCTCATGTTCTGGATTTGTCTATTTCCTCATTAGATGTACAACTGGCAAAAATACAGTCTACGTGATATTATAAGACACTTCATATTGCATCATTTTAGGGGATCAGGTTATTGTACTATTGGTCATGCTGAGTTTGGTTACTTTTGGGTAAGGTAGTGATCACCATATCTCTCTATTGTGTAGTTGTTGTTGTTAGGTGCTGTCAAGGTGGGTGCAACTCTAGCAACCCTATGTACAATAGAATGGAACACTCCCCGACACAGTACCGTACCTGGCACTGTTGTCAGTGCTTCTCTGCTATTCACAGGGTTTTCAACGATGGGTTGTTTCAGGAGTGGATTGCCTGGTCCTTCTCCCTTGGCTGCAGCACCTGGTATTCCCAGGCGGTCTCCCATCAAAGAACTGGCCGGGCTGGCTGTGCTTAGCTTCTGAGATCAGGCAGAATCGGATGCAAGCATGCTATGGCTGCAGACCTCTACTGTAAAAATATGTATTTTCTTTATATAATTAGTATTAACTAAAGAGTTTTTTGGTGCTGTTATAAGTACATTATATAAAATTTCATTTTCTGTATTGATAATATGAAAACATTCTAATTCTTATTTAAAGCAATCTGGCAAAAGTGGGTATACAGAGGAGAGGGTGATGGCAGTGATGGAAGAGTGGTTATATACACAGAGAGGAACAGATTAAATAAGTATGTAAGTTAAGGATAATAAAGGGCATGTTTTACACTATCACAAAAGGGAATTACAGGTATATGGAAGAAAGAAGACAGAATTATTCCTGTAGTGTTGAAATGGAATTTAAAATACTGGTGTGGAGAGCAGTGGGATAGAGGTGGGCGGGGAGAAAAACACATGTATCCTTGGAAGGATTTGGGGCAGTGGTGGCATGAGTACCTGTAACATCCACATCTTGGCTTCCAAATACTATTTTCCATTAGAGAAAGGGCTGACTCTTAAGATTGATGCAGAAAATGTATACCACCAGTCTGAAACATCACATACCAGAGAGCAATGATGTGCTCACAGAATGATGGGGACATGTTGAAAGGAAAGGACACAGGAGGCAGCATGAAGAGTTCACAGTGGACAAATCTGAGACAATTTAAACATCGAAATAAATGATGACAGTGAATGATTATAACCCATTGAATGAAGTACAAATCCTCCAAATCCATGAGTTCATACCAATATAAATGAAAGAAAGAACTGAATGACTGAAAGTTTATAACAGGCTACCTACTTTCAAAGTACCCCCCCATGTACATGTTGTTATTGTTGTTAGGTGCCGTCCAGTCGAGTCTGACTCATGGCGACCCTATGTACAGCAGATCGAAACATTTGCCCATTCTGTGCCAGGCAAACGATCTTATTTATGTTTAAGCCCATTGTTGCAGACACTGTGTCAATCCATCTGGTGGAGGGTTTTCCTCTTTTGTGTTGACCTGCCACTCTCCCAAACATGACGTCTTTCTCTAGGGATTGATCTCTCCTGACTACATGTCTGAAATAAGTAAGACACAGTCTAGCCATTCTTGCTTCCAAGAAGCACTCTGGTTGCACTTCTTCTAGGACAGATCCCATGTACATATCTACTCTTTATTAATTATACAAATTGGGAGGAAGAGTAACTTTATATTAGTGAAATCTGGCAGTCACCCCCACTCAAGTACTCAGTCACCCAATAGAACAGGTTGAAGTCATGCACCATCTTATAAGATGCAGTGAGAAGAACAGAGCATTGCTTTTGGATTTTCCTGCCAAGGATTCATTAGCTGAATCTGATCATGAGGAAACATCAGACATATTCATATTGAAGGGTATTCTGTAAAACATTTAATCTTCAAAAGTATTAATGCCTTCAAATGCTAAGGAACTATTCTAGACTATGTTGTTAGGTGCCCTCTAGTCATGTCTGACTCATAGTGACCCTCATAGGGTTTTCACTGGCTGATTGTTTGGAGATTGCCTTGGGAGTGGATTGCCCCATTTTTGTGGGACTTGGAATCGAATCCAGGATCTCAGAGACTGCAGAGCGGTGTCCTACCAACTGAACTAAATCCCAGCCCATTCTAGACTGTAGAAAAACTAAAACGACGTAACAAGTAAATATAGCAGGTGACTCTGACCTGAATGCTTTTACTGTAAAGGACATTATTGAGAAAATTGGCATAACTTCTGTAGTGTCTGAAAATTAGGTGACAGTAGTTTTAAGTGTTAATTTACTAATTTTGGTGATTGTATCATGGTCATATTAGAAATGTTCTTGTTTATAGAATATGTTCACCAAAATATTTGGTGTGATTGGCCATCAGATCAGCAACTTTTAAGTGGATCAAGAAA
The DNA here is from genome assembly GCA_007922755.1 of Pedetes capensis. Lineage (NCBI taxonomy): Eukaryota > Metazoa > Chordata > Mammalia > Rodentia > Pedetidae > Pedetes > Pedetes capensis. Next base: position 6,160 of record VMDO01000357.1, on the reverse strand, counting down.
AAAAGTATATTTGGAAATACTTGAAAACTTTTT
>VMDO01000356.1:301943-321747 GCA_007922755.1 Pedetes capensis | reverse complement strand
CAAAGTTTTGAGGCACTACTTAGCATCTCCTTTCTTCCCTGGAGTGCTCACCATTCAAACATGACAGATTTGGTAAAATGCTAGTTAGGCTAAGTCTTGCTTGTCTCTACTTGGTCATTTTTGTATGAATCCAGTGGTTTGGGGGTTTTTTGGTTTGGGGTTTTTTGAGTTTTGTTTTTTCCTGGCTTTTTTTTTTTTTAAACGGCTTTTAGCTCTTATTTATGAAGAGAGTGAGTACCAACTGTGCCGCTAATGAAAGGAAATCCTGTCTAAGAAATGTATTTCTTTACAGAGCTATGTTATACCATCCTTTGGGCCCTCTGCTGGAGAAGTAGAATCAAGTCTCAATAATGCCTTTTTAATTGTATCCTCTAGTATTGTAGATGTAGGACAGTCCTGTATCATACCTCTGTGGATGTAAAATATCTCGTACCTGCTTTATGATACGTAGTAGTGACCGTGCTTTATCAGAGCTGTTTTTAATGATGTTATTCTAGAATGTTTTCTTTCCAGATAATGATTGAGAAGCTAATAAAAAAAAATGGTGCCAGGTACCACAACAGTAACAAAACTTTGCTGTTTTCTGGGGTTTTGGTTTTACCTTTTTTTTTTCCCCCTTTCTTTTTTAATGGAGTGTGTTGGATGTCTCTATAATTTTGTTCAGATGACTGCAGAACCTGGAAAAGCTGTTGCTGCTATTGATGCATAACATACTGCTATTATTGGTCTTTTTATATAAATATAAATATATATATATATACATATATATATAATTTGAATTTTTGGAAACTAGCTGTGCTGTCAACTTTGGAAAAAAGTATCCCAGTTTACTGTGTTGAGTTGGCATTGTACAGAAATTAACAGCCATATTGGTCTAGAAACGTTAAACTTAATTTTTTTTCCATTTGTACAGGGGTAACACACTGTATTAAATATGTAAGGTCTTATCTACGTGGGTTTGATTACAGAAACTAATAAAGTATTCTCTAAATAATGAATCTTGAAGCTTCTGATCCATTCCTGAAATACAAAGTAAGGCCTGTCATGTACCAAAAATAGTGATCAAGAATGCAGTATGCTCTAGGAAGTGATTATCATCCAAAGGTGAAGAACTCTGAAGCTCCTGAGGATGTAGCTCAGAAGGTAGAGCACTTGACTAGCATGTACACGTCCCTGGATTCAGTCCCCAGCACCACAAAAATCAAAAAAAGTAGGGGAGGAGGGTCATGAGAGGGTAAGGGAGACATGAACATGAACAGTGTACAATGAAGTACATGTATGGAAATGTCACAGTGAGACTCAAGTAGTACATTAAAAAGTAGCAATAAAAATCAATAATTCAAAAAAAAAAGTGTAAACCCCAAAGCTTATTCAAAAGTCAGTATTATCATGGAGGATAACAGTCATGGCCGCTGTTCTCAGGGTAGTCAGATTTAGAATTAAAAACATTCTGTCAAGGAGAAACCCAAGAGCAGTCTTGATCCAAAGTGCCAAATATAGGAGTTTCACCATTCTTGGACAGAAGTTGAAAAACCAAAAAGATGAGTATTTATATTGTATTTTTTTAAGTGCATTCGTAGACATTATCACCTGCTTAAGAAGATTGTAGGAGCCAGACGCCCTGGTGCATACATGTTAATCCCTGCCACTCAAGTCTGAGGCAGGAGGACCATGGGCTCAATGCCAGAAGGTAGTTTGTGCCATTTATTGAGACCCTGTATCAAAATAAAAATAAAAAGCTGGGAGTGTGGCTCAGTGGTAGAGCACTTGACCAGCATGCACAAGGGCCTGGGTTCAACCTCCCAGCACTGAAAAAGATAACAGATTACAGTCACTTATTCTATGTTTTCCTATATCCAGAATACATGGCTTCTAGATTGAGCTTTACCAAAAGTAGTTTTTCAGTCACTAATGATATACATGCCTTTTTTCATTATGGAGATTTTGATTCTTAAAATACTTAAAATACTCAAAGACTTTGACCTAATCTTTTAAGGATTTTCTGAAGTATGCTCCTAATTAAAAGCTTTGGCTTATTGTAAGGGATTGGGGGAAGGAGTGTAGTGGATAAGGTTGGAAGCACACACTTTACCAAAGAGCTGTATTCCCCACTTCACATATTTGCCTTCTTACCAAGTCACTTCCATTGCCACTATTTTCATGTTCTAGTCCTTAAGTTTGTTGTTGTTAGGTGCCTTTCATAACATTATAGAAAGTAGAACCTTCTTGGCTGGAGGTAAGTTATAAAAGGTAGAATGGGAATTGTTATAGGTTAAAAAGAGTTAAGAATAACCATCACAACCTAAATGTATTTTCTTCTAGGAGATCACCAGTGATTTTTCATGCTACCATGGCAGCTTTTTAGCATTTGTTTTGCATTCCCTTGCAATCTTTTCTCTACCCCATCGATAAATATAATGTAATGCATCTTAATTTTACAAGCTTAAGAATTATTTTTTAGGTACTTTGAGAAATTTTAGCCATAAAATGTTTAGTTGTGAAATGAGATAGAAAAGAGCAGGACAGTAATGTATTAACATGACACTGGCCTGCCTTAGCATTTGCATGTTTATTTTATTTTGCTTTGGAGACAGGGTCTCCCTATGTCTCCTCAAGCTCAGGATCCCCCTGCCTCAGCCTCTGCACTACGGGAAGTACAATGCACGTTGCGTTTATGTCACCAAAGAGAAATGTTTGCCTGACGCCTTTCCCTTGGTCACATGCTGGACTTCATTCATAACCTCAGTGTAAGACTAAGTTGGCATTTGGAGCTCATATCAGGGATTCTGTATGGTTTTCATGAAATACCCAGAAGACAGTGGCAATAGAATTTAAGCCAAAGTGCTACGGATTTTTATCATTTCTTGGTGTATAATGAATAGCACCTCATTTCTATGGTAATTTGAACCTGACATGGTGTCACTTGGATTCTAAAGTAGAAGTCCTCAGGTCTTCCTTTCTGGTCTGGGGGCTGTTCAGTTAGTTGAAGTGGAACGTCGAAAATCAGATGCTCTAATAACCTGAGTTAGGTATTTATTGCTGTCTAATCTTTTCATGCTTGCAGCCATACCACGGTGGTGTCCAATCCTGTCAGATCTCAGAAGCTAAGCAGGGTCAGGCCTGGTTAGTACTTGGATGGGAGACCACCTGAGAACACCAGGTGCTGTAGGCTTGGGAGAAGGACCTGGCAACCCACTTCCAATGAACACCCTATGAATAGCAAAGAAGCACTAACAATACTGTTTTGCTTGTACGTACAGTGGCTATGAGTTGGATACAGACACCACGGTACCTAACAACAGCAACAACAGTCTTTTCATGTAGGGCTATACCATTTTTTTGAGCTGCTAACTAGAATCATGCATCATGTATAGTTTTAAGTTTGTAAAGTGGCATGCTTGATTATAAAACAACCTGACTAGAGAATTCCTTTGAATTTTTACAATTTCCATCAGTCAATATGTATTGGGCTGGGATTTAGCTGGGATTTAGCTCAGTTGGTAGAGAGCCGCTCTGCAGTCTCTGAGGTCCTGAGTTCGATTCCCAGAACCACAAAAATGGGAGAAGGATGTGGCAACCCACTCCCAAGGCAATCTCAAAAAAATAAATAAAAATCTGCCATTGAAAACCCTATGAGGGTCACTATGAGTCGGACACGACGGCACCTAACAACAACAACCTATTCATCAAAATGTGGCTAAAAACTACTAGTTTATTCCATATTTCAGTGTAACAGTTATTTTGAATCTCCTTGTCAGAAATAATGTCCAATAGAAGAAGGAAGATTTACCTGATCTAGAGAGTTTAAACAAGAGAGGAGGCAATGGCATAACTAGGCAAGGAATCAAGTATTAACTACATTGGGTGCTGGACAAATGGAAAAGCACTTCTCAAGACAATTTCTTAACAGTCCAGCAGGGGAGATAGACATGAGGATTGCTTGAGGCCTTCCAGGTTTTCATTACTGATAAGTGGCCTCGATCTCATGGATCCCTCATGCCATGAAATAGTCTAAGCCCTCTCCCCTCATTCTATTTATACTGCTTAGCTTTCTAAATACAATTAAAATTTTCAATAGGTCTCCCAGCAGTCTTGATCTGGCCTCATTTCTCACCATTTTTTGACACACTAGTAGAATCATATATAAACTTGGGTCTTACTGGTTTATGAGCCCAGAAAGCAGAAGTGCAGTTTTCTTATTTGAGCTTAGAGAGAGAGAGTCTGGAAATGTGTTCATCTTTAATGGAGAGTAGAGTAAGGGCCTGGCAATCCACCCCCAAGGCAATCCCGAAACAGCCATTAAAAACCATATGAGGGTCGCTATGAGTCAGATACCGACTCGACGGCACCTAACAACAACAACAAGAGTAAGAGGATTTCAGTAAGCAGAGCCTGTGGTTCTGGTGGGAAAAGCCTCAGGTTCAGGGACAGTGGTGGAGGACAGTGAGGGATGTATTTTCACCCTTTAGCTTTGCTAGGAGGCAGATGTTCAGTTTCAGTTCCCTTCACAGGGTTCTTTATAAAACAGCATCAGCTGGCTTATTTAGGCCAATGTGTTTCAAGTTGGAAATAGACACTGTGTTCAAATTAAACAGTCCTCTAAAATTTTGTTTGACTAAAGGACTCAGTGGTTTTTAAAAAGGAAAAAGTAGTACTAATGTGAATCAAGTGGATTGCTTCCAGGGAGAAGCACCCTGTCAAACTCTTCACAATAAGAAGCTGCAAAGATCGCCCCAAGAGTGAAGTGATGCTCCCAGAGAGCACTGTGCTGAGAGTCCTATAGCCTGGTAGTATCAATGGGTGGTAGAATTCCTGTTAGCCATGGCTCAGTTAGGAGCATTTTATCTCCAGTTTAAAGCTGCACTGGGAAAAAGTATTGCTAATAATCATCAGCTGCCCCCACACCCCAGCAACCCAGGATCAGGGAATGGTTCAGGCACTTGAATTTCACACCTTCCTCCTGAAGATACATTGAGATAGAATTCGGAAGCAAGGAATGGCTACTGAGTAGGCCTCCAAAAATGGACAATCACATTTTTATCAATGAGGGAAGAGAACATGGGTCCTCTCAGTTCTTCCCGCACATTTATGCAGCAGCTAACAGACAGGAGGCATCATGGCTGCTAGGCTAGGTCCTAAATACTTAAAGCCCAAAGCATGATTCCACCCTACAAGGGACCCACAGTTTAGTCAAGGAAGCAAGGGTGACAAGGCAGAGCAGCGTTGGGCTGCCCGAGGGAACAGGACCTGTCCACTGACGTCTCACTGCGGTGCTCATGCCCTTCAAGTTCCCCCCAACACACACTGCTGGTTACAAAGATTTCTTCCAAGTCTGTGTTTACCAGAGATCACAGGGCTACACAGTGATGAAGAAGCAATCCAAACTAGCTTCTTGCTTCATCCAGCCATGTCTGGATTAAAATTGCAAACACTTGGAAATTGTGTGCCAAGCATTGTTATAATTAACATCTATCAACTGACCCCTAGGACTCTTACAAAGGAAATCATTTTTTTTCTTGTTCACTCATGAAAATGAGGCATAGATGACAACTTGCCCAAGGATACACAATAAATAAATGCAAGAGACAAGATTCAGTCCAGTCAGATTCTCCAGCAAAACGTTTTCCATTTTCCCATATCTAGGATGGAGATGATTCTGTCTTCCTCATGGGGTTTGAAGCTTAAATGAAACAAAAGTATACAATGGCTGGGTGTGATGGCGCACACCTGGAATCCCAGTGGCTCTGGAGGCACAGACAGGAGGATTGCAAGTTCGAGGCCAGAGGCAGCCTCGGTAACTTAGTGAGACCCTGCCTCAAGATAAAAAATGGAAATGAGCTGAGGATGCAGCTCAGTGGTAGAGCACTTGCAAAAGTATGTGTGAAGCCTGTGTTCAACCGCCAAGTACCCCCCCAAAAAACAGACTTTTATGGCTGTGTGTTGAGCAAAGACAGAAGGAGGGGCAAGTATGAAAGGAGAGGACCCTACAGAGGGCTTTTGCAATGGTCCAAAACAAAGATGATGGTGAGTCAGACCGCAGTGGTAACAGTGATGAAAGGCTGGGTTATTTGAAAATCCCCCTGCTGATAGATTTAATGCGGGGGAGGGGGCCAGGGAGTGAGAGGAAGGGAGAGAGAAGGAGTGAGGGAGTAGGGAAAGAGATGATGAAGATGACTTCTTGATTTAGGGCTTGAGCCGCTGAAAGTATGGGGTCACCATGAACAAATGGAGAAGATACTGGCAGAAGGGCTTTGGAGTTTTCCAGGAGTAAACCTAGGTCCTGTTGAGGTTAAAGTTTATCAGTTAGATGGAGATGTCCAGTGGGGAGTAGATATATTCATCAGCAGTGCAGGGGGGAGATCTGGGCTAGAGAGACGGGTGGACGGATGTGGTCATCCTGTGGATGGCGTTTTACCTGAGACTAGATGACACCAACAGGCAAGGGAGTTTGGGGGACAGAGATGGAAGCACCGAGCCTTGCATGTTCTCGAATTACTAGTGGAGGAAAGTGAGAAGAAGAAAAAGGTTCTGAACAGGAATCACCAGAAAGCTGAGTGTGAGGGAGAGAGGGGCGTCCTGGAAGCCAGTGAGGAAAATGCTTCAGGGAGGAGTTTGAGAGATGGGATGGAATAAAGGAGTTAGAGACAACACAGGTCAAGTCTTTTTTCAAACAATTTGAATTTGCTTTGTGGTGGTGAAAATGGGGTGAGGAGAAGGTTTGAGATGGGAGAATCAATATGTTTGCATACTGATCAGAAACGTCCAATAAGGAGGAGGAACTTGATTATCAAGAGAGGAGAGAATTGCCCAAATGAAGGCTTTGCGTAGATGAGAGGGAATGAGGTATTGTACTCAGTTGTCCATCCAGAGGAATGAAAGAGGAGACAGAATATGGGCACAAACGTTGGGAAGGCAGGTAGGAGTAGGAGAGGTAAAAGGTCTCTTATTATCGCTTCCATTTTCCTCAGCTAAGAATGGGAGCTGGGAAGATGTGGTAGAGGTGTGAAGAGCGATGAGAAGGTATCTATACCTAGGATAAGCACCCACTTACACTTGCAGACATCAAGTGAGATTAGTCACCAAGTTTGCGCATGTTTTCCTAGCCGCATGGCTACAGGTGCTAACCAGGTAGAGAGGTAAATGCAACTCAGGTTGGCACTCAGCCAAGCAAGTTCAGAGACTCAAGAGTGGGCTCAGGCCACTGAGAGCATACCTGAGGCACTCACAGTCCTATGGTAGTGCTAATGGCCTTGTTATCTCCCCTCTGTGTGTATGCCTACAGAAAAGAATATTAGCCATATGAACTTTGCAGTGATTGAGAACAACCGAATCATATTTGTGTACAGTGCTAGAGCCATAAACTTGTGCTGATGTAGGAATGACAAGATAGAATCATCCCTAGATACATGTTTGGCTTTCCAGCTCAATTCTCCCATGAGGCCCTGTGGGGTCACCCATGCAGTTCTTCCAAGAGGATCCCTGCCTCCTTTTTTGCCATAAGCATACTCACAACAAGCCCCTATCCCTGGAGATCTCCTCCGTCTATTTTTCCAAGCAACTAAGAGAATCTAATAGAGAAATTTTAGTGCCCCTATTAACATTAATAACTTTATCTTGTTACACGTTTTCCATTATTTCTAGCCTAGAAATAATAGAGGTACCCACGTTCGGGTTTTATTTTTCCCACACGTGTTTTGTGAGTAGAAAAATGTAGTTGTTCATGATGGACTGTCAATTAGACCACATTTTGAATCCTAGTTTTATTACATTAACTCTGACCTACAACAGATTTTCTCTATTATGTTTTAATTATCATCAGTGTAAAGAAATATGTGAGCTGGGATTTAGCTCAGTTGGTAAAGTGCCACTCCGCAAACTCTGAGGTCCTGAGTTTGATTCCCAGCACCACAAAACTGGGAGAAGGACTTGGCAAATCCACTCCTGAGGCAATCTCGAAAAAATCAGCCATTGAAAACCCTATACAGGTTGCTCTATGGCACCTACAACAACTCTATGGCACCTAACAACAACAAAGAAATAGACACTCTCTTGTTCAACTGCTTTATGACTAAAGCCTCTTCTTACACAAAGTATAAATTTCATGTTTGGAAGTCTGGATCCAGGAACACGTTTTCTATAAGGGCTGGGATCAGTGATTCCAATGGATCTGGGAGGAACTGTAACATACCCTGACAGAGGGATATCACAGGAAGTAGTCATTTTTCCTGGATCGTATTGCTGTTAATCACTTTAGATGTAGCTGCACTACAACAAACCCCGAGGGTTCCTACGTAGGGAATATTATGGGATAACCCTAAGGGATGGTGAGGAGCCTTGGTTTGGATAGACCTATCTAACCCACCTGGAGGTCTGATCTAGGCCAGGAGACAAGATGGCCCCCAGTGATTTAAATATCACTCCTAATTGGTTGCACTCAGCCCCTCCTGCCACTATATGATTGGCTGACTGCCATTTTTGAGGCCGTTACTATATAAGGACAGTGCACAGAGCACTTGGGAGCCATTTCATTGCCATCTGAGCTGTGTTGTATCACCGCACTGTCCTGCCACCCCATCATCACGGAGGTCACGCTGGCCAGACCAAGAGAGATGTGAGCTTGTCCTCACAGAGGCCACTCCATCGCCAAACCGAGACAGAGAACATCGGGAACCAACAGCAGCAGAGAAGCCGACCTATGCAGAGGACATCCGGGATGCTCTGACTTGGACAGCTGCCCACGAGGCCGGAGCTGTGATACTTCCGCTATCCCGAAGGGCGGGCTTGAGGGCTTAATTTCTTTACAGGAATTGTACAATAAAATCTATACTGAAGGTATCCCAAAGCCGTCCGTCCTTGATTCGTCTGCTGCGCCTCGCCAGTGCCCCCAGTGTGGGGCCCCGATCCCTGTCAGAAGAGGAGAGCTAGCCCGGTCCCGGCCATGGGGAGGGGCGATCCACATTCCTATATAAAACTCAGACTTTGTTCTCCAATACCATGGAACCAAAACAGCAACAACCCTCCAAGCAGGCCATTTAGAGAAGTTGGTAGTCACTGCATCCTCTGTGAAATTGCTTATGACACATTTAAGCACAATGCAAAATCTTATCTATGCTTTGAAAACCCTTCCCAATTTGGAGTCTTTGGGAATCATGACTAAAGGAAACAGATGGGAACACGATGCTGGTGAAAATTCTGATCTCACTAAGAGCTCAACCCTGAGATAGGAGGGAGGGAAGAAGTAAGGCTCCTGCTTTCAAAATGCATACACTGGGCTTTGGGAGGACCGGTATCACAGTATGGCCCTATAAGAGGGGAAATATCTATGTCTATCTGTATGCAGATTCATCCAATTAAATGTGTTATATAATTTAAACATTTAAAAATGGGAGCAAAAGTCAGCAGTAGGGATTTGTGCAAATATTTTCTCAATCATCACAACTAGCCTAAAAGAAAGATAGTACTGAATTATTTCATAGATAGAAAAACCCGGGCTCATAAAGGTTAAGTTACTTGCCCAAGATCATGTAGCTCAAAAGAGCTCCTTGGTTGTGCAACCAAGTTCTACAATTTCACAGTCAAAGCACCTGCCATCTCAGCAGGAGCTCTGCAAACCATCAGAAGAGGGGAATCAATGATGGTGGTGGACCTGGGAGAAAGGATGCTCTTGAATTCACTTTTTAAAATGTAGGCGACAGATGGCATGTTTAGCAGTGTAGCATCTAAACTAGTGCTTTCCTGTAGTCCAAGTGATCAACAGCTGCTTCTGCTCTGCACACATGCCCTGGATTCTCCCTCACACACATGCTAGGAGTTCTCAAGACCATGTAGGCAGGGATGATTTGTGTCAGCTGCTACCTCCTAAGGGTTCAAGTTAATCCTATAAACTCAAGTTCCTGATGGAGACGGACTTCAGGAGGATAAAAGACCAAAGGAAGATGCTGTACTTGCTTGGCTTTTTCCTTCTCTGAAGATGGGGAGTAGCTGATACTTGGATACAGAATACAAGGAGAGCATTTCTTAGCAAAACCGTGAGCTGAAATTGGAAGCAGTTAGACACTAAGAAGATTTGGAATTAAAAGGTAAGCCAGAGGTGTCTTCATATGAGCAAAACTTTCCAGCCAGAAGGCCAGGCTGGGGAGGTCAGGCCATTGAATGCCTATTCTGGCAATGACAGTGTCACCATGTGAGTGTGACCAGGAATGGGGACCTCTCCCCAACTTCTTTGAAGAAGGCTTGGCTCCAAGACAGAACGCAAAGCTTGTCTGACTCCACAGCACAGAGAGCATCATCTCTGAAGCCAAACGCGGGCTCAGATTCTGGCTCTGTGCCCTCTTGTAAAGCTGCCTAATTTCTCCGCTACTCTATTTCCCCATTTGTCTCTTGGAGATCATAATCCAAATAGTCACTGTGGTCAGCAATAGGATCATGTCAAGAGATATCTATCCCCCAGTGATGGGCACTAAATGTGTGGCTGGTGTCACTTCCATTATCAATCCTAAACCCTTCAAGTCTGCACCATGTATATATCTGGTAAGTAGCCTGGATCTGAGTCCAGGCTTTGTTTTCTCCCTTAGAAGGGAAAGGCTCTGGAAAGAAAGCTCTGCATGGGCCAAAGAGCCCTGTGAGGGGAGAGCTCCCCAGGAGTGGCACCGTCAGAGGGGAAGCAGCACAGCACAAGGGCCACTGTGCAGTAGGGGAGAATCAGCTTCCCTCTCTGGGCCTGTTTCCTCAGGCCCTCCCTGGAGGCCATGAAGCTGCCCTCAGTTTCATTGCTCACAATTGGAGCAGTCATGTCAGTTTTATCTAAACAGCCAGTGAGGACCACATTCCTCCCTCATCCACTCCCCATGACAGGTGTCTGAGGAAATATCTGCCCCTCCACTAGGGTGGGGAGAGGGGGAACGAGGACCAGGCTGTCAGGAAGACTCACTGAGATCATGGGGTGAAAGCCCTCTGCAAATCATGCCAGCTGGGCGGGGCTGGAGCAGCCTGGACATCTGCAGCCCGTTACTGATACTGACGTTTCAGCTCCACAGGTGCAGCGCATCTCAAGTCCTCCCGTGATCCAGGTGTGGCCATGGCTCAGAAGAAGCCAGCAAACACCCTCATTAGCCTCCCCTACAAAGACCTGGCCTCCGAGGTGACCAGGCGCAGAATCACCATGGCCCTGAGGTACCCAAATCTCTTCTCCTGTTCTCTGACAGAGTTAGGAGAGAATGATGGCTGAGCCCCACCACGTGCCTGAAACTACAAGAGGCATGAGGTTATGTAAATTTATTCATCTGCTGCTGTTCAGTGGACGAGGAAAAGGCTGCGTTACCCAGTGGGGAAACAGAACTTTTGCCTTTGTCTCTTGAAGGGGTGATGATACTCATTTGTGTATGTCCCTTGCGTGGGTGATCTTAATGTGATGTGGGGATCATTTGGATGGCTTGACATTGTAATAGGAAGTTGTGTAGCCTCCTCGATACCACTGTGTGCCTTTGCAGACAGTTTGGGGACAGCGTGAGCTCCTTGAAAGCCCACCCTCTTTCCCCACGTGGTGGTGGGCTCCCTACAGGCAAGGACTGTGAATATCTTTTCTTCCACTCTCTGCCTCGCACTGTGCCAGTGGACCCTTAGGAAGAAGAGATCTTGACCAGTTTCTGGGCCCAAAGGAGCGGGTTTGTCTGAGGATGGAGCTGGTGACTGCTATGCTGTATACTTGAGTTCTGAGAGACTTCGACTGCCCAACACCTTCCCCTGACTGCTGGCTTCACACAAAGTACAGGAACCTGAGTTGAATCTGAATTTCAAATAAACAGTTTTTTGGTGTAAATAGGTCTATGTAATATTTGTGATATACTAAAAGTTAATCATTGTTTACCTGAAATTGGAATTTAACCAGGCACCTTATATTTTTATTTGCTATATTTGGCATGCCTGTGATGGCTACTGTGCTAGGGTTTAGCTCAGTTGGTAGAGTGCTGCTCTGTGCTCTCTGAGGCCCTGGGTTTGATCCCCAATACTGCATAAAACAGAAGAGGGACATGGCAGCCCACTCCCAAAACAATCCTGAAACAGCCATCGAAAACCCTGTGAATAGCAGAGAAGCACCTACATAGTGCCAGGTGTGGCACAGTGTCAGGGAGTGTTTTGTTCTGCTGGTCATAGGGTCACTATGAGTTGGCCCCAACTCCACGGCACCTAACAGCAGCAAAATGATAGGCCCCAGCTTCACAGAAGCTATGTGGCTACGTCTCCTCTCTCTGGCCTGAAATCTCCTGATCCCCTGATCCCCTGAAGGGCGAGTCTTCAATTAATATGAAAACTGAATCTACTAAAATAGCCATCTGGCTAAGCACAGCAGAATCGCTGCATATCAGGCAGTCAGGTGTAGGTGTTGACCCTTCCTGAAGGACGAGGAGGGGGCTTCATTCATTTTCAGCAGATGCTAACATGTAGTTTACTTGAGTTAAACAGACTTAGGAGTTATATTATCTAGTCCTGACCAACGTAACTTTCCAAAAAGGACAGTGGCCTCAAAGTTTTCTGCCAAGGAACCTCAGGTTGAAATAATTTTAATATTACAAATATAAATGAACAGCAGAAGTTGGCAGAGCTGATACTTTTTGCTTGAGTTCTTTGTCAGGTAGAACATAAGCTTACATACAACAATCTTATTAAATCTGACAAGTTGTTGTCCAAAGAAAAGAGAATTAAGTTGGAAAATGGGCTTCCATCTAATATTGTTCACAGTTTTCCTCGAGTTTAAAGTTTACTGGGATGTAAGATATTAGCAAGTTGATAGATGGCCTTTACGCTTTCTTAGTTAACACACATCCAGGGTCAGAAACTTTTGCTAATAGAGGTGCACAGCCAATTGACACCCCTGGTTTAGACCACCAGTGTGGCATTGTTTCCAGGAGGCTATGGTCACTGAGCTCTGGTATCTATCCAAAAGAAGAGGTGCACAGTTGTGGAAACTCTCCTAGCAGCCAGATAGCACTGCCCCATCCCCTTAACATCCACTGAGTGGCATGAGGGATGGGCTTTCACTGGGCGATGTCAGCAGGGTCTTGTGGCCAGATGCAAACCTGAATTCAGACCTGAGTTCTGCCTTTACTGACCACATGTCCCAGGTAAATCACCTTTTGCCTTGGCTTCCTCAGCTGAAGTTTTTAAACTTTTTGCTGTGGACTGTGGCTGAGAATCTGCATTCAAGTAGTTTGTAGTTTATAGCTCATTTTTAGCTGCTGGGGCATAGTAAGTGTTCAGGGAACAGTTTGATCTGAATCTGTAATAGTTTGGCATGCTAGTCCTGTTGCTTTTGAAGGCAGTATTTGCCAGGCCCCAGCAGGAGCAGAAAACCCTGCTGTGTCTGAGTAGAGGAGAGGAGAACCCTGGAGGCTGGGGGGAAGGACAAGTCAGGCAAGGGAGGTATGAAGTGAGCTAAGGCTGGACTGGATGAGACCATGAGGCAGAGTCTGCCCTCAGGCTGAAATGTACAAAGCACTGGCTGGGAGGGTGGAAAGAGGCACATGATGGGAAGATTTATTGCTCTAATCCCAGGAGTCCCTTCCGGGGCTGGGGAGCATGACCTACAGCTCCAATGGCTCCATGGGGCCAAAGGAGACCAATGGACCACTGAGAAGAGTGGATTCACCATTAAATAGACTATATCTCGTTTCTCTGAGGATAGCTCTGGAGGTGTGGGTGGAAGGGTCTGGAAGGACAGCCTGTGAAATGCCGAGTGGTCTTCCATAGGAGTTGGAATTTGGAGTGTTTCTTTCCTTCTTTCTCTCTTCTTTTATCCTGCCTTTATTTGAATGATATTTAGTGTGCATTTTCTCCTAGAAAAGAAATGATTACCAAGAAAAGCGAGGAAGCTGGCGAGATGCCCTCTAATTTGGGTGCAGAACAAGAGCCTTCCCCCAACAAGACCGGCCCCCCGGTACCTCCAGCCCCACCTCCTTCACCAGCTGAGGATTCCACAGACTCTCAAGCAAGTACAGCTTAAGTTATTTTTTGAGATGGACCCTTACATAAAACTCTAGCAAACAGGTTCAATGATGTTCTGGGGTTGTCTTTGAAACCTTGTTTTGGAAACCTTGGTTCTTTCATCTTTTTCGGCTCCTAGAACCATTGTACAGCATTGTTTACCTGGGCTAATGCTCTCAGAGGGGTTTTGAGTTGTCGGTCCAAATCTCTGACAGGAGGTGTATCTGTTTGATCTTCAATTTATGCTATGCTGTAGGACATTTGCAGTAGTCAGTTGTATTTGAGTTTTCAAAAATTATTGGGCTTTGTTGTTTGTTACTAAATCTGAATCAGTAAAAAAATCCAGGCCTCTGTGACATGAACTCTGAAGAGCCAAGGTCCAGAGAACCTGCGGTGCTCACACTTTCAAACCTCAGCCTGGGGCACTATTGGTTTTTGGCCTTTTCATCCTAGTTTAAGTGACCTGTCTCCCCAGCCCCTGTGCTGGAGTTAGGGTGGTTGAGTTTCAAACTTATTGGGAGTGTCTTCAAAGTTTACTTCCAAGAGGTGGAGGTGATTTTCAAACTCTGTAACAGAAAACTATCCTGAAAAGGAGCCAAGTGCAAGATAGTATAGTAGGGAGAAATACATCTCTTGGGTACCCTGTCCACACCTCTCAGCAGACCCCAGAACTCTTCTAAGGACTTTGAGGGGCCTCTGAGGGGTTTGGAGGCTTTGGAAACATGAGGGTTCAGGTAGACACAGGAAAATGTCCTTCTGTGCCGTCCTGTATTTCATCTGCTGTTTCCTAGAGACCTGTGAGTATTTTCTCTCCAGACCTGCCCCAAAAGTGCTCTGTCCCTGCCCCCCCACACACATACTCCAGAGGCAGGGCTGGGGTGCATTTCCTTTCTGTCAGACTTCTGCTGCAGCATGGGGCTGTCATTGCCAGCTGGGTGCTCAGCATACACAAAGCCTCATCGTCAGTCAGACAGAGGATCAGACCGCACCCTTCAATAGAATAACCACCTGCCATATGTGGCTATTTAAATTAAAATGTATTAAAATTACCCAGGCGTGGTGGTGCACACTGGTAATCCCAGCGCTCCAGTGGTGGAGGCAAAGGGATCACAAACTCAGGGCCAGCCTGGATTACATAATAAATTCATGGCCAGCCTAGGCTACATACCAAGACTTTGTCTTAAGAATAAATAAAGAAATTATAAAATTGCAAACTCCTCAGTTGGCCTAGCCACATTTCAAGTGGCCAGTAGTTACATGTGGCTAATAGCCACTCTGTTGGATATTGTCGATACAGAATGTTACTATTGTTACAGAAAGTTCTATTATACAGTGCTGAAACAGAGGTTAAGTGGCAGATGCAAGGTCACACAGCCAGTAAAGAGGAGAATCAAGGAGGGGACAGGGTTGGAAGGATTAACTCTTGTAAGTTTTATTTCTAGGGAGGTGTCAGGATATTCTTTTTGCTCATTTGTCCTACAAATATTGAGTACCTACTACGTGAACCAGGGCTGGGGTTTAGCTCACTTGGTGGAGTGCTGCTCTGCATGCTCTGAGGCCCTGAATTCGATCCCCAGCACCACAAAAATGGGTGAAAGACCTGGAAGCCTATTCTCAAAACAATCCCAAAACAATCAGCCATTGAAAAACTCTATGAATAGCAGAGAAGTACTGATATAGCACCAGGCATGGCACAGTGTTGGGGAGTGTTTCATTCTTTTGTACATAGGGCTGCTATGAGTAGGACCCAACTCAATGGCACCTAACAACTATGTGAGCCAGGCACTGTTCTAGGGCTATATCATTGTACAGAACAATCAATCTTTACCCCAACAGTTCACATTCCAGTGGGAGAATACTAACCAAAAAAATAACCCTAAAATATGAATTATGTCATATATCAGGAGGTGATAAATATAATGGAAGATAAATTTTAAAATAATAGAGTAAGATAAATCAGACAAGCCCCAGAAACCAATGGGTTGGTTGCAGTTTTAGATAGGGTAGTCTGGGTAGGCCTCTTTTGGAAGGTGACATTTAAGCAAAGATTTGAGCCATTAATGGCAGTTAAGTGTATGGACATCGGGGCAGAGGGTAGGACCAATGCAAATGTTGAAGGCAGGTGTGCCTGGAGTATTGAAAAGAGAGCCAGGAGGCTGGTTGGATGTGGCTGGAGTAGAGTGAATTGGTCATTAGAAGATAAAGTCACAGTGGTGGAGAAAGGAGGTGTGTCCTATGGGGCTGTGTGAGGACTCTGACCCTGAATGAGATGGGAAGACAGAGGGTTTTCTGAAAGAGAGAGGCATGGTCCAGATTTCATTTTAATGGACTTGTTCTGGCTGCTATGCGGAGAACAGGTTTTGTGGGTGAGGGCAGGGGCAGCTCAGATGCTATTGTGGTGACCCAGGAGCAAGGTCATTTGGACCAGTAGCAGCTGGTGTGTCGGGAAATGTAATCATATTCTGCATCTGTGTGTTTGGAAACAGAATCAGTAAAAGTGATTGATAGGATATGAGAGAGAGACAAATAAAGCATGACTCCAAGATTTTTGTCTTGAGCAATTGGAGGGATGGGGTCCCATCAGTTACAAGAGGAGCAGATTTGATGTCTGGTGGGAGGTGGGAAGGGATACTCAGAAGTTCAATTTTTGCTAGTTTGACAATGTGCCCAATAGACATACAAATGGAACTGTCAAGTAGGCAGATGAATATATGAATCTGGAGTTTGGAAGATGACTGTGCTATAGATGTAAATTTGGGGTATCATCAGCACAGAGATGGTATTTTAGACACTGATATTAGATAAGTTCCCCAGAGGAATGAGTAGAGAAGGAGCCCCTGTGCTGAGCCCTTGACTAGCTTAATCTGAAGCAGATGGGGCTAAAAGAAGGAACTAGGGAAAGAAACAAAGGAGCAGTCAGTGGTGCAGGAGTCTTAACGTCCCAGAAGCTAAGCAGAGCTTCCCTCTTCCCTCTGTTCCTCCTCCCTTTGCCCAAGTCTTCTATGCCAAAGCCAGAAGCATAGCTGATGGAGAGGAAGAAGAGGGTCCCAGGGCAGGCTGTACAAATGGGCTGTGGCACACAGTCTTCCACCTTCTACTTCTCACTCAAATACCCTGCACCTAAAGGTCTTTACTAGGGTGAAGGAGTCCATGCATTCTGACTTCTGGGTTTTCTAGTCTTTAATAGTCTGTTATCTCTGAGAGAGAGCAGAGTAGTAAGACCCACTTGTTAAAAGCAATTATATTCCTCCACCCTAGATTCAAGAAGGCTGGGGTTTAGCTCAGTTGGTACAGTGTGGCTCTGAGACCCTTGGTTCAATTCCCAGTGTCATAAAAATGGGAGAAGGATCTGGCAGCACACTCCCGAAACAATCCTGAAACAATCAGCCATCGAAAACCCTATGAATAGCAGAGAAGCACTAACATAGTACCGGGCATGGCACAGTGTCAGGGAGTGTTCCCATCTATTGTTTTATAGGGTTACTTGACAGCACCTAACAACAATAGCCCAAGATTCGTATGCTAAAGTTTTAATCCTAATATAAGTTGAACATTCCTAAATTGAAAAATCCAAAACAAAAAAAAATGCTCCAAAATCTGAAACTTTAGGAACTGACGTGATGCCAAATAAAAAATCCCTCACCTGATCTAATGTGACAAGCCAGTCATAATGTAGACACACTAAAAATACCATATAATGTGCATGAGGTGTACATGAAACAAATCAATTTCATGTTTCGGTTTGGACCTCATTATCAAAGTATCTCATCATGTATGTGCAAATAGTCGAAAATCTGAAAAAAGTCCAAGTTCAGAACACTTCTGATCCCAAGCATGTCAGGTAGAGCAGATTCAGTCTGTGCTTTAGAGCTTGACTATCTTCGGCAATATGGCCTTTTAAGAGGTAATTATAAAATGGCCTACAGACAGACCACCCTGGTGTCTGATCTCATGAGGTCTTAGAAGCTAAGTAGTGTCGGGCCTGGTTAGTACTTTGATGGGAGTCTGGGAGCACCAGGTGCTGTAGGCTTGGAAAACCCAGCAGCCCATCTCAAAATAGTCATTGAGAATAGTATGAATAGCAGAGAAGCACTGATGTGGTGCCGGGCATGGTGCAGTGTTGGGGAGTGTGTCGTCTACTTTAATGAGACAAGGTCACTGTGAGCTGGACCTGACTTAACTGCACCTAACAACGTGTTACAATGAGGGCATTAAGGGTGGGCCTTAATCCAGTGTGACCGCTGTCCTTATAAAAAGAGAATATCAGGACCCACACACACACACCCAGAGAGAAGACCATGTGACAGGGAGAAGACACCATCTGTAAGCCATGGAGAGAGGCTTCAGAGGAAACCACCCCTGCTACCCCCTCGGGTTTAGACTTGCAACCTGTAGAATTACAAGAAAATAAGGGTCAGTCATCTCAGCCACATGGTCTGTGGTACTTGGATGGCTGCCTTCGAGCTCTAACACAGCAGGAGAGAGATGTTTGGAGATCTCTCCCTACTCACTCTTGGGTTGTGTGGGTTGGCAGCCAGCAAAAAAGTGAAATTCTTGGCTTTGCTTTCTTTAGAACTCTTTAGAGTTCTTTAGAACTCATGGTAGAGAGAGTTTTCTTTAAAGCCAGGGTTGTGACTTTTTGTTTTGCTTTAATGAGACAGGGTCTTGCTCATAGCCTTGGCTGCCCCTCAAACTCAGGACACTCCTGTCTCAGCCTCCTGAGAGCTGGGATTAAGGTGTTTGCCACACACTCAGCCCCAAGGTCATGGCCTTTAATAGCTGGTGCTCTTATAAATCAAAATGCTGTGCTCTGCTCCCAAGAAGACAATAGGTGAAGGGCCAGGTTGCCCCATACTGCAATCTACACAAAGTCTGGGGAATTGAGGGTGGCAGAAATGGAAAGCTTAGATTTTGGAGAGCACCTGCCATGGCTTCCTGTGCCAGATGGCTTGAGGCACAAGTGAAGGCAGAGGAGACAGGTACTGGTTTCCAGAAGGCCTGTTGGCATCAGTGGCGAGCTCTAGGAAGAGGGACCCCATGCTCAGGGGCAGGGGCAGCAGCAGAGGAGCAAAGGGGAATCTGCACTCCTATGGGGCAAAGCCACTTCTGAAGGGTGCCTATATCCCTGAGAGGACACACAGCTGGCTAGAAAAAGCAACACACCTGTGAGGTCTGGCCAGCAAATGCAGAGGGTGCCAGACCTGGGACTGGCTATGCAGCCATGGTTCTCAGTAGCAAGTGCTGGAATCCATGCAGATGGCTAAAACCAGGTATAAGAAACTGTCTGGATTCTTCCCCCTCTGTACCAAAGTGCCCCCACCTTCACATATCTCAGGCCCAGATGCCACCTTGGGGAGCATGGGGGACATGAGAAACCTAAATTGATAACACCCTGATGGGATGGGGTTCAAACTGAACTGGCATGGTAAAGTAATCTACCACGAGATATGATGGAGGAAGTGAAGTTCAGTTATTAAAAAGTAATGCTCTAGGGACTAGAGGGAGGGAGGGAGAGTAATTAGGGAGGGAGAGTAATTATCTAGTGGGTATAGAGTTTGTTTTACAAGACAGAAAGTTCTGGAGATAGTTCGTAGTGATGGTTGCATAAACCATTTAATAGCACTGAACTGTGCACTTAAAATAGCCAAGAGGGTGAGCTGGACCTAATGGTGCACATTGGTAATCCCAGCACTTGAAAGTCTAAGGCAGGAGGAGGATCACAAATTCAGGGCCAGCCTGAGCTACACAGCAAGACCTTGTTGTGATAAAAAAAAAAAAAAAAAAAAAAAAAAAAAAAAAAAAAAAAAAAAAAAAAAAAAAAAAA
>VMDO01000356.1:76129-301843 GCA_007922755.1 Pedetes capensis | reverse complement strand
TTCAGGAAGGGCGGAGAATACCAACGGTTGGAGGTGGGAAGGTGTAGATTCCACTATTTGCCCGGTATCATCCTGGGCAAAACCTCCACACCAGGCACAAGCTTCTCATTTATACCCACACCACGCTTTTAACATTTTGCAATCAAATCTCTCAATGCAAAGGAATTATCTGATGGTTGGAATCTGTGCTCTTCTCTTAAGCAAAGATTCCCACAAAGTTCATGGGAGATCGTGTTGTATAAGATAACTTTATTTTACAGGGCAAAGGGTTATATGATACCCAACTAAATTCTATCTGAAGCATTCAAAACCATTTATAGTCAACACAGCTTATGTAGGTTCAGTTCTGGCCATGAGAGCTATTCCTTGTCCTTTAGAAGTGCTGCTGCTTCTCGTGGCTTTTGGTAACCAGACAACTTGCAAGAGAAATGGTGTCACGAAGAAACTACCATGCCATGTAGCTACCGCCAGAAAACTTTGACTATCTTGGGCAAACATCCCTTTAGGAGCTGAGAGAAGAAAAAAATAACTGTTAGCATATGAAGTTGTCTGTACACTCAGATTGCTACCCCTGCCCAGTCAGAGTTGCCACGCACGTTCTGGATTAATGAAAGCTTGGAAAGCTGAGAGAAACTGCTGGGGTCTGGCCAGCTCTCCCTTCATCCTGCTGCCCTCGGGAGCCCTGCACATCATCTCCTTACTTCTGCCTGTGCTGGCACAGCTTGGGGACATCTCATATCTTGGAGAGCTTGATGTCATAGGTGACCATGTTGAAGTTGTCCCAGGCAAACAGCCTCCTCTCTGAGGGGTTGTAGTCAATCATGCTGATGTACTTGTAGCGGTTCTTGAATGGGATGCTCAGAGTCTTGCTCCTCCCTGTGCCTGTGTCATATGCAAAGTTGACAGTCGCGTCAGCTGAGGAATAGCTGCTGACCGTGTACAAGGTGCCACAGATGACAAAGGCATTGGCCACTGACTGCTTACGGATGTTAGTCTCCCAGGTGTGTTCAAGCTCCAGATTCTCTGGGTTCAGTCTGGAGAGGACGATGGCACCTTTGACCTCCTTGGTGCTGTAGATGACCCACAGGCCCATCTCATCCACTGCCAAGTCAATGTCTGTGTAGCCGCCCCACGAATATGGGAACTGTCCATGGTAGCCAGCTCCCGGGATCTCCTTCTCGGCCTTCATCATCTCAGTGCTCAGCTCGTACCTAAGCACGGCTCTGGACTTGGCGCCCTGGAAGTAGAGGCTCCCTGCATACACCACAGCGCCCGTGCTCTCCAGCGGCTGGGGCAGCACGTGCACCTTCGAAGGGTAGCCCTGCTCGAACTGGCTGCCCAGGCTGTATTCGAACACCTGGCGGATGTCAGTGCCCACTGTATCGATTCTCCACGTGGTCTCCCGGGTGTAGGGATAGGCGGGCTTGGGATCTCTCATCCACACACCATACTTGCCATTGATAGTTTCAGCGGTTCTCAGAGTGACGGGCTCTCCTACCCACGCCAGGGCTCCACATCCTGAGGAATTGAAAACACCACCGATCCATGATCTTCCCAGATATAGTCAGTGACCATGTGGAAGCAGAGGACAGCAGGCAGAATGAGGGTACTGGGGATAGCTGAGCTGGGTTTAAACCTGGGTCTGCTGCCTACTGACTGTGACTTTCAGTAAGGTACTTAGCTCTCTAAGCCTCTTCTCTCATTTGCAAAGGAGGATCATGATAGGGTTTGGTGTAGCTAGGGCTGTTGCAAATTTTAGAAATAATTAGACATATTAAGAGCTTGGTATGGAGGAAATGCACTGCCAATGTTGTGTGATTGGTCTGTGATATGAATTGAACTTCTACTCAGTCAGGGTGGTAAAGATGAAGAAAGCATAGAAAGCTTCAACTGTATTTGTAATATTCTTCCTGACTTTGGCTGGTGCTCATGGATGCACAATGTTACTCGTTATGACTTTCAAGTCTGACTTATTTTGCTATTTAGAAAGAGAGGGGAAAAGCCAGATATAGTAGCACATTCCTATGATCCCAGCAACTTGGGTAGCTGAGGCAGGAGGATTGCAAATTAGAGGCCAGAGGCAGCCTGTACAACCTAGTGACACACTGGCTCAAAATAAAAAAATTAAATAGGGGCTGAGGTTGCAGCCCAGTGGCAGAGCACTTGCCTAGCATGCATGAGACACTGGAAGAAAAACAGAGGGAAATCAACTCACAAGAATAATCTCTCACTGGGCACGGTGGCACACACCTGTAATCCCAGCAGCTCGGGAGGCAGAGGCTGGAGCATTGAAAGTTCGAGACCAGAGGCAGTCTGCATAATTTAGCGAGACCCTGTCTCAAAAACTAAAAAAATAGACTGGGCGGGGGCAGCTCAGTGGTCCAGCACTTGTAAGGCATGCAGGCGCAAGGACCTGGGTTCAACCCCCAGTACCACTAAATAAATAAGTAAATAAATAATAAATAATCTCTCTATAACAAAATATATTTTTTCAAGCCCTAACTCAGGCTACATATTCCATGCATTATTTTAATATAATAAAACCTGAATGCAATTTTAGTTGTAGTGAAGAGATACTTGAAAATTTGGATTTAGGGGGCTGGGATGTAGCTCAGTGGTAGAGCATTTGCTTCATGTGTGCAAGACCCTGGGCTCCATCTCCAGCACCACACACACAAAAAAATAGATTTAATGGAATCAAAACACATTTCTGTGGTTTAATGAGCACCTTCAATTTCTTCACAGAATGTGAACACTGTTTGATGCTGATATCTCAGAGAATCACACTTCCAAGTATTTTATTACCCCATTCCCATACATGCCCTTCAGTACCAGCAATAATTGTCAATAACAATGGTCAGTTAGTTTCTGAAAACCGCAGTCTTCTTTCAGGAATAAACTGGAAAGGAACCAACTGTTCTTTTCCTAGATGGCCAAAGTTCAGCAAAAAATACCTGTCATAACAACCTGTGCAGAGATGATGTGGGGTGTGTACCTGGCCCAGCCCAGCCTTCCAAGTGTAGGTGACAGGATGTGGGGCTTTTCTGGGGGAAGGCTGACTTCCTGCAGGTCTGCCCTGGCAAGGATGTGGGGGATAGGGTTCTGCTCTGCTCTCCCCACTCTCCCCTGCCTCTGTACATTTACTTATCTGCCCCCCTGCGTGTACATTTACTCCATTCCAATTCTGAACCCAGAACATAGACAAAGACCTGATGGGCTTGAAAAAGAAGTCTAATTTTATACCATTGTCTCCCTCTTCACTCCTGGGTTGGCCAGTAGGACTCTCCTTCAAGATTTGGGAAGCAGGAACCTCAGTTAACTCAGACTTCAGTTCCTGGAAGGCCAAAGTGTCCAAATTCCATTGAGAAGCTGTATTAAAAAAATAATAAAGTCATCATACCACAGAGACACGCACTTTCCATATTCAATGCAGCACTTTTCATAATAGCAAGGATATGGAACCAACCAAGGTGCCCATCAACAGAAGAATGGATAAAAAAATTATGGTACATATACACAATGGAATACTATTCAGCAATTTAAAAAATGAAATAATGTCATTTGCAGCAAAATGGATGGAACTGGAGAACATTAAGCCAATGAACACAAGCTCAAAAATAGAAATATCGTATGTTCTCATTCATATGTGAGAGCTGAATCTTACTTAAAGGAAGAGAAATCCTTTACATAAGTTGATAAAATGCTTTACATAAGTTGATATCTTAAATGTACATAGAAATCATTTACATAAGTTGATAAAATGATAAAAAATGCACAGTTAAACTCAGTGAAGAAGAGACAATATAAAGAGTAGAAAGGAGGAGGGAGGAAACAAGCAGATGAGGCCAAGATTGTGGAAGGTAGGATGGGGAGGAGAATCAATGTAGAAGGATAAAGGGGGAGAGGACAATCTCAGTGTAAACAATGCAACTTCATGAGTACATCGGAAAAATAGGGGGATATAACCCAAATATGCATTGGAGTTTTACTACATATTAGCCATAAGGCTCCAAAAACCTTGTGGTTTAATGAAAGTATAACCAGACGTGATGTAGTGATTGCATAATGCAAAAAGCCAATATTGTATTACTCCATACTCCACCATCATTTAGGAGGAAAAAAAAAAAGACAAAATTGTACTATGAGAAGAAAAGACCCAAGGATTGACTTTGTGGATGATGTCATTTAAGTAGGCTCCCAAAGATAGGATAATTGAGATTTGCTTTAAGATAATGATTGTGGGTAGTGGGGGGCTGGGTAAGGGAAGGTGCAGCATGACTGGGCCATGCTAATAACCATTGGAGTCAGGGTGATGGCTGTATTGGGGTTCATTCTTTTATCTCCACTTTTGTGATTGTTTTAACTTTTCCATAATTAAAAAGCTCACAAGTAACACATTGCGTAGCAATGTGCCTAACACAGAATTGGACATTCAAAACAAAAACAATACCTTATATAATTTAAATGATTTCTGCTAGAAAGGCTGATTTATGAGTAGGTGAGGTATGATTTCAGGGATATTAAGATGGTCTTTAGTAAGCTGGGCATGGTGGTGCATGCCTGTAATCTGGGTGACTTGAAAGGCAGGGTCAGGAAGATGTCAATATCAAGGCCAGAGGCAGCCTGTGTAACTTAGATCCTGACTCACAATTAAAAAATAAAAATGGGCTGAAAGTGCAGCCCAGTGGTAGAGCACTTGCAAAGTATGTGTGAGGCCCTAGGTTCAACATCCAGTACCATAAAAAATAAAAATAAAAAAATCTTAACATCTTCTTAGATGTCTGAATTTCAACCACTAAAAATTCACTGTCAGCCAGGCACAGTGGCAAATACCTGTAATCCCAGGGACTCAGGAGGCTGAGGCAGAAGGATTGCAAATTTGAGGCTAAAGGCAGCCTGTACAACTTAGTAGGACCCTGCTTCAAAATAAAAAATAGAAAGGGGACCGGAGCTGTAGCTCAGTGGCAGAGCACTTGCCTCACGTGTGAGGCCCTGTGTTCAACTCCTCAGACTGCTACTCACTATGACTTAAAGCTTTTTCTTGTCATATGCAAATATTTTAGAAGTATAATAACATTATACTTCTAGTTATTTTGATTAAATATATTTTTATTTTCAACTGACACATCATAATTGCATATATTGACAGGTGTGACATTTCAATACATGTACACCATGGGTAATTGGTATATCCAGAACCTCCATTTCATTTTGTTGGGAAAATTAACAATCCTTTCTAGATATTTTGAAATATGCAATTAATTGTTAGTAACGTATTAAGCCTTACTTGTTGCATTGAGATATTCTGTCAGATTCCTTCATAAGGCCAGTTTTGCTTAAGGAAGAGAGTATGTGCAGCATTCTTACAGGAATTTAGGGGAGTTTTGAGCCATGGAAAAGGGAAGAAGTCCCCACGTGAGGGTCACTGTGATCCACGCCTTCCCCCTCCCTCTACATACCTGATGCAAACTATTTTATTATGTGACTAGGATGGTGATTGGATTTGGTGACTCCTGGAGAAAAAGATGTATACTAAGAAAAGCAAGAGTGCCACCTGTACGTTGGCAAAAAGAAAATTAAGAAAGCAAATGCCTTTAGCTGCTGAGGGAATAAAGAAAGCAGAAAGAAACAAAAAGCCAAGCATTTTCACAGGTGACTTCCTTTCAAGGTGGCTAAAGGTTTGGCAATGACGTTACTGAAAAACAGCTTTTGCATATGTGTGAAAAGAGATGATTAACAGGCATTGGCAGCTCTTTGCAGATTTAAAAATCTTTCACATATAAATGTGCTCTGGTGCCTTCAAGGTTCAGAAAAACAAAATAAGGCTTTAGGACTGCAGTCTGCACCTAATGAAATTTAATTACTGCCACTTATTAAGCACATACTATGAGCCAGGCACCTCTGCCATTTGTCACCTCTATTTCCCAGAACAGTCCTGAAAGTGAGCACTGTTATTTCCTCATTTGCCAAGGAGGAAAGCAAGGGTCGGAGGGGTGAAGTCATATGCGGTGAGCTGTCCAGGAACCCATGTCCTCTGAAGCTGCGCCCTCAGAAAATCAATACCCATTTCTCCTCTAAAAGGAGCACTCCGTTAAACCATCTCACTAGAGGACACTGCAGGGACAGTGTGGGAGGAGGAAGGTCTCCTGCAGTTGCCTTGCCCTGGTCCGGCCATCGGGTACCTGTGGGGACGTCCAGGAGAGCTCCACCCCAGGATGAGTTTCTTCTGTGACCTTGCCACCTCACCCTGGCTGTAAACTCTGGCCAGGAAAGCAGAGCTCCTGCATGGGGACCCCAGTATTCTGAAGGCCCCTTGCTCCATCTGCTCCCAGCTTCCACTGTGCCCTTGCCACAGATTGCTGGTTGCCCTCCTCAACATGAGAGGTGGCCTGTTGCTGCCCAGGACCAGCGTGGCTGGAGAAACCCAGCCACCTTCTCTGCTCCCTCATGGGCTGAGTGCCCCCTTCCAAGTGTGTGTTTCCATCAGTACTCCCCTTTAGTCTTGAGGTGTGATAAAGAGTTCCCTGGTATCTTACAAGGAATAATAATAATAATTAACGGTAACAATATTCTCTGTTAAACTTCCCTGGCACATCCTACCTACTGCGAGGTTCCTGTCTCCCTCTGGAGGCCTCCTGAGAGCTGCTCAGCACTTCGCTAAGTGGCCCCGTCCTGGAGCTGAGCTCAGACCCCCTCGGTTGCCCAGTAAACACACAGCTCCTGGGCTGTGCGCCCACAGAATCTAGTCCCCCCGTCAGCTTTTCTGCCCCGACTGCCTGAGAAGCGGAGGCACAGATGCCTGGATGGAGCTGAGGTTCTGTTCTGGCCTCCCTAGGGCCCCCGGAGCTGGGGTGCAGCGAGTCCTGCAGCTCGAAGCTCTCTCCCCAGCTCGCTCCTTGCCCCTTGCAGGAACCACGCCTTGTCCGCTTTCCTTGGGATAAACAAGAACCTCAGTAAAACAATGTCAGAGAACGGCATCCAGAATGGCCGTGGGGCCTGTTCCCAGCTGGCTGGTGGAATGGTTGGATTTGGAGCCTCCTGGCGGCTGCTTGGTCATGTCAGCCAGGAGCCGCTGGCAACGCTCAGATTCCCAGTGGAGAGCCATCTGGCAGGAGGGCCAAAAGGAGGGAAGCAAAGGGGTCTGCACTGAGCCAGAAGTTGTAATTTCCCAGTCTAGCCCTGCCAAGTCCCAGTTGGGTGACTTTGGACAAATAGTTCAACCTCTCTGAGCCCCAGCATTCTGAGCTACACAAATATATCAGGGGTTTTTGTGTGTGTGTGTGTGTGGTACTTGGGGGTTGAACCCAGGGCTTCACACAAACTTTGTAAGTGCTCCACCGCTGAGCTGCACCCCTAGCCCCTTTTAAATTTTTTATCTTGAGACAGGGTCTTGCTAAGGTATGCAGGCTGCCTCTGGCCTCCAATCTGTGATCCTGCTGCCTCTGCCTCCTGAGTTGCTGGGATTATAGATGTGAGCCACTGCGCCCTGCTATCAGGTTGTTTGGAAGATTATATAAGAAACCACAAGTAATCCCAGTGGCTCGGGAGGCAGAGGCAGGAGGATCGCAAGTTCGAGACCAGAGGCAGTCTGTGTAGCTTAGCGAGACCCTGTCTCAAAAAGTGAAAAAATGGGCTGAGGGTGCAGCTCAGTGGTCCAGCACTTGCAGATCATGCAAGCACTAGGCCCTGGGTTCAACCCCCAGTACCACAAAAAAAAAAAAAAAAGAGAAAAAAAGAAAAGAAAAGAAACCATAAGTGAAATCATCTTTAATAAAGATATGTCAAAATTCAAATTTCTCTGGCATGTTTCAAAATCACTAACATTTCATTCTGAATGTGGAGGAAAATTAAAAAAAGATTGTGAAACTCTTAACTGTATTGACTGTATTGTGCCACTTAAAAATTTTTTACGGCTATCACTCAGTGGCATAGCACTAGCCAAGCATGCATGAGACCCTGGGTTCAACTCCTAATGCTGAAAACAAAAAATTCAAGCCTTTTGTGGTTTAAAAGTTCATGTCTCTTACAAAATTTTGGAAACTTTCTGTGTGTTCTGCCCTACCTTTTGCTAGACTTATATTCTAAAGAGCTTGACCTTTCACTGCTTGAAAAGTTCAGTGGAGATTATTTAAATTATTTAAATGAACCTGGCACCGTGGGCAGCACATGTTTGTAATCCCAGGGTCTTGGGAGGTGGAGGCAGGAGGATCGCAGGTTTGAGGCCTGAAGCAGCCTGCGTAACAGAGCCTATCTCAATTTAAAAAATAAAAAATGGGCTAGGGGTGCAGCTCAGTGGTAGAGCACTTGCAAAGTATGTTCGAAGCCCTGGGTTCAGTTCACAGTACCAGGAAAAAATGAAAGAGAAAAAAAGATTATTTAAATGAAGAAAATGAGGGAAGAAGCGTGCTAACATACTTAGCGGTGGTCTCAAATATTTGAAGAAAGTGAAGATTGGCTAATAGACTGTCATCCTGGGTACCATTCCAGCATGAACTGTCTTGAGAATCAGTGCGTTACAGAAACGTAACCTATGTGTTGATGTTGTAAACAACCTCTCTGAGCCAGCATTCGTGTTGATGTTGTGATCACTGAAAGACCTTTGAAAACAATGATGGAACTCAAGCAGGAACAGCTCTTTGTTGTCCTGCTCCCCTGGCCAGGTGGCCTCTCTGCCAGGCACTGCACCCAGTTGCCCCTTCTCTGCATAATGGCCCCTCTGAGGCGTCATTGAATTCATGCCACACACCTCCGGTGCCCACCCCCATCCTGCCCACATTTTCCCAGCCCTTGCTGTGGTGACCTGTCTCTCACAGGTGCCACGCACCAGACCTCACCTCGGCTACCCTGCTCCGGCATCTCTGACTGTATAGGAAGCCTGTAAGAACCAGGCTGGTACCCACATCCGTGGGTCATGCATGAATGATATACCCCAGGGGACAGTCGGCTCTTAGCAGAGCCGGAGATAAATGCTCCCCTCTTCTGTCCAATTCAACAGAGCCCCCCATAAGGTTTTAGGTGGGGATTGCCCACTAGAGTGAATATTTTAGTAGGCCCCTTCTTAGATCCTTCCCCAAGTCACTCTCCGTTTCCCCCTATTTCTCTTCCTGGGGATCAGGGTCCATATAACCCACTTGCATCCAAGCCCTGATCCTGGGCTCTGTTCTGAGGGGGACCTGTGTAATGCAGGGGCTTTGCAAAGAAGCAAGTGGGGCTTCTTTTGTGACAGTAATAACCAACTGTAATTTATCTTTAAATACTGTTTTTCCCTTACTTTGGGCCTGTGTGTGTGTGTGTGTGTGTGTATGTGTGTGTGTGAAGGGAAATGTTTTGGCATATCAATGTATTTGTGTAGAAACAAGTGATTTGGGTTTTTTCCCCCATGTAACAATTATATGATAAATTATCATATACAATTTGAACTATGGGTGGGGCATGAAGAATCCCACCTTCTAGCCTTCCCTTTATCTACTAAGCCTCACTTTCACACCCTGCATACTTCAGTTCTTGCCACTCCTGCCCACACTTAAATTCTAGCCCCTCAAAATATTCCCTGCCCCCAACCATAGGACCTAGAAACAGATCTTCTGTTCCTGGCACTGGAACCTGTACCTTCCTGCTTTTATTTTTAGGGTCTATAAACTAGAGAGCCTGCAGCCATAGCCCTGTGGCATCTGATCCCATCAGATCTCGGAAGCTAAGCAGGGTCGGGCCTGGTTAGTACCTGGATGGGAGACCGCCTGGGAACACCAGAAGCTGTAGGCTTGGGAGAAGGACCAGGCAAACCCCTCCCAAAAGTCAGTCTGCCATTGAAAACCCTATGAACAGCAGAGAAGCACCGACAATAGTGTTTCCCCTGTTGTACAGAGGGTCGCTATGGGTCGGATACCAACTCAATGGCACCTAACAACAACAACAACATAAACTAGAGGGCAGCTAGGGGTTGTGAAGGTCATGAGGGGAACAGGGCAGAATTCTAGTCCTAGCTCTGCCACTAACTGGCTGGGTGGCTGTGATCTAGGTGAGTAACCTCTATAGGCCTCAGCTTCCCTATCTGAAAACTTGAACTGGTGGTGGTAGCTGTTTGTTATGCCCCTTCCCAGGTCTACATTCTTGTCCTAATGCAATTGCCTGGATGAAAATGATATGCTACTAGAAAAGAACTTCCATATTTGGAGTTCATATAATGGGCTGTTGCCTAATTTCAAAAGTAGAACAGCTGGAGGGAATAAAAAAATAAATAAATAAAAATAAAATTTTTAAAAAACCCCAGACCACCTCTAATAAATTCCCAAATGCTTATTAAATGACCACAAGACAATAAAAGGGCAAAATATTGACTACTAGGTTTTAGGTGAACACACGCTCCAAGCATATGTGGGTTTTTGTTTAGAATATAACTTCATTCAATCAACAGACTGAGGTAATTTATGCCTCACATTACTTCCAATAAAAATTCTTTTTCATTTGCCCTTATAGATTCAAACTCAAGTCTTAGTTCTACCACTGGACACACCAGCTGTGCAGCTGTGGCCCCTGAACATCTTCGGAGCTCACTTTTCTTAGTTGTAAAATTCAGAACTGGATCTCCTCCAATTCCAACGTTGTAGAATTTGAAAGAAATCCTTTACACTTTATATTTATTCCATTTGAACACAACAAAAATTATTACAGCAGGAATTTTCTTTGCCATGTTATGCATAAGAAATGAAGGTGCAAAGAGTGAACTATGTTGCTCAGGCCACACCCAGGCACTGACTCAGGTTTTCCAGCCTTGCACCTATGCAGATCTATGTTTCTTGTAGAAAGCTTTTTAGAAAATATTTTCCCATTGTATTGTTTTGGAGAGTTTCAAACCTTTGGAAAAGGGTGCTAAAATAATATCCCCCCTGCCATGTACTCTTCACTTAAATTCACCAATTATTAATATTTTGCCACAGTTGTTTTGCCTTTCTTCCTCTTATTCTCTCTCTACATAGACTTTGCAGAACCCTTTGAAAGCAAATTGCAAACATCCTCAGCCCTAAGCACTTGTGTATTTATCTTCTTAGAACAAGAATATTCTCCTTCGTAACAATTACACTATTAATTACCTCACTAATATAATAACATGGGAGAAAGATGTGGCAGTCCACTCCCAAAAACAATCCCGAAACAATCAGCCATTGAAAACCCTATGAGGGTCACTATGAGTCGGACCCAACTCCATGGCACATAACAACAATATAATAATAATATAATAACCAGCCTATATTCAGATTTCCTCAATTATCCCAATCCTATCCGCTGTACCTTTGTTCCCCTCGATGCAGGAACCCATTAAGGATCGTGCACCCCATTCGGTTACTTGTTGTTGTTAGGTGCCATCGAGTCGGTATCTGATTCATAGCGACCCTCTGTACAACAGGGGAAACACTATTGTCAGTGCCTCTCAGCTGTGCATAGGGTTTTCAGTGGCAGATTGATTTTTTGGGGGAGGGGGTTGCCAAGTCCTTCTCCCAAATTTGGTTACTAGGTCTCTTTAATCAGGAATGAGCTCTTCCCTGCCCCTCTTTTTCTTTCTTTCTTGACATTTAGAGTCCAGATCAATTGTTCCACAACTGGATTTGCTTGTTTCCTCATGAAACAAGAAAACAAAATAAAACAAAACAAAACAAAACCAAAAAAACCATATTAAACACTGAATATTTAAAAGGCGACACAAATATTGTCTTTCACCTCACGAGAGAGCATGCCCCAATCCCTGACACGAGCTCACAAACCCATCTTCAAGCAAGCCAGTGACGGGGTTGAACAGAAACGCATCTCTGTTAGAAAAAGCCACCTCACGAAGTTGGTGACTTAGAAGCAGAGGTTCTCAGATTGAAAAAAAGAACTTCCAAAACAACACATGGAGGGAACTAACAGAGTTGTCACCTCTTTATTTCGCCAAGGAAGGGAATTAAAAAACAAACCAGCCAGTACCACTTCTTTTCATTTTATAAATATTTTTGTCACCTCATAAATCAAGCCCATTCTAGTACCAAGAGGTAGGAAGAAGAATCTCTGAGCAAAGACTTAACAAAAAGACAGTTGGCAACTTTCTCCTGATTGTTTACCTTATACCTCTCCCCTGGTCCTTGTGGTTCTAATTTTGCCATGGGCTGTGACATCTTTGTCGTGGATGGGTACAAGAACCCAGAACCACTGACCTAAACCAGCTTTCTGAGCTTCACTTCTAGAAAAATGTCAAAGAGCTTGCTTTGCTCTCCTGAGTGCAGCCATGCCGTGCTGGGTGTATGGTCTGTGCGAGAAAGGACAAGGCAGGGAGGGAAGCCTGAGGTACCTGTAATGGGCCAGCGTGAGCCGTGTCACCTGCTGGGCTAGGCTGCCCCCTCTGCCCTGCCTTCTTACCTTGCCTGGAGCCTGGCAGCATGTTCCGAGAGGTGTCTTGGGTCTGGGAACACTGGCCCCTTCTCAGCCTCGCTACCTCCTGGCTGCTGCTTTCCAGCCTCCTGGCCAGATCCTCGTTCTCTTGCCTCAGCTGCCTTTTCTCTTCCTCCAGAGCTGATTTGTCTCGCAGGAGGTTGCTGTAGGCCACCTCCAGCTCCCTGGCTTGGGTCTCCAGCTGGTCTCTGTCCCTCCTCAGGGCGCCCAGATCCCCTTGCAGCCCCTCCTGGACCTCCTGGGGCCTGGTAGTCTGGGCTAAGGTCAGGCGGTGGAGGAGGCTCTCCAGGGAGCTGAGCCGGGCTTTGGTGGACTCTAGGTCTGCACGCTGGCTGCTGCTGTCTCTTTGTAGGTCCTGGATGGCTGACATGGCCTGGCCTTGCTCAGGGCAGCTGGATTCATTGGGACTAGCCACGCTGAAGGTGTACTGGCATCGGCCACTCTGATCGTTGGCCTTCTGGAGCTGGGCTGTCCTAGCCCCCATTCCCCACACCAGGCAGGCCAGCAGCAGCAGCTGAACAGCTGGCATTTTGGGTGCGCAGCTGCAGCAGTGTGTACAAAAGGGCCTCGGTGCAGAGGTGGGGTGAGGCTTCCTCAGGAAAACCCCGCTGTGCGGGAAGGTGTCTGGATGGGTGGCCCTGCTGGCTCATGTCTGAGCTCCAGAGAAGTTTATATATGCTGGGGAGCCAGCCCTGTGCCGGGAGAGAAGGACGTGGCCACGTGGGGCCGGGTGGGGCCGTGCACAGAGTGGGGGGGTGGCCTTCACACTGGCAGCAAGATTCTTAGAAAATAACCTTCCAGAAGTCTGTTTTTAATTTCTTTCAAAGAAGAATGTTCAACTGTACGCACCCCACACCCTGATAACAGCCCCAATATTCCTACCCTGTTTTGTGTGCATAGTCACAGTTAGACACACTCTGCCCCATGCCGCCCTCATCCGACAGGAATCCCGCATGCCAATGTGAACAGGGATGTGTGTCTAGTTTGTGTGTCCATCACTGTGGAGCCTACTCTGTGCCAGGCACTGTGCAAGGCAGTGAGGGGTACAGACATGCCTGAGGCACAGTCCTGTCCCTGTAGCTGGGAAAGGGGCAAATAACAGCCAGCCCTAGTAGGACAGCACCCCAGCGGGCGTGGGGTACTCCTACAGAAGCAATGAGAAGCAGAATTCTTCTCCTACCCCTAGTTTAAAAACAAAGGTACATGTGTCTTTAGGAAAACATCCTAACTTCAGTCTTGTGTCTTGGACACCAATGTCAATGCCCACCTCTAGGCCAGTTCTTACTAGTTCTTATGTGTGTGTGTGTGTGTGCCCATGTGTGTGTGCGCATGTGTGTGTGTGCGTGCGTGTGCTTGCGATTGGGCTCATGAATGCCTCCCCATAAACCTCCTGGTGAAACCTGTGGAGCCCTTCTCAGAAAAATGTTTTTAAACGTAAAAAATGTATAAAGTTACAAAGGGAACACATGGTAATAAATTGTGATTATAAAAATATTTTGAAATTTGAAATGATACATGTGCTGCTTTATTTACACGTTAACAAGATCTAGCTGAAGTTCTAATTTCAAAGTAGTTTTGAGGGTAAGCAATATTTCATATCTGCGACAACTATAATATAACATAAAACATCTGTGATTTCTCTATGTAGGGACAAAGTTCCAAGTATTGCTAATGCAACTTTAGATTTATGGCTACATCCATGATGGAATGAGAGGATGAATTTGGTTAGAAGATGGTAAAAATAAAGATGTAATCTATTTCCAGATCCAAATTCATGGGCTGTCTGAGCTGTAGGTTAATAGTCTCTGCTTTCCATTGACTCACAAAAAGAACAGGGTGAAGGAATGTGCACCTGTGTTTACAGCCACTTAGAAGGCTGAGGCTGGAGTCTCACTTGAGCCCAGGAGTTGAGGTCAGCCTGGGCAATATACTGACACCCCATCTCAAAAACAAAAACAAACACTCCCTCAAACTCCCCACAAAACAAATGGAAAAACCCACAAAATATACTAAGAACTGTAGGAATTTCACGCCAATCAGTACGCAGGTGGTAACCTCAAGAGTATTTTAAAATAATGTTTGAATTGGACCAATGATGCTGGCGGATAACAATGATATCTTCAATATCTGTGCAGTAACTATTTCAGATATGCCCTGGCTAACTTACCTCAAGACTGAGAAATGTTTGCTGTGAAGATTCTATTCTTATTTGAGTGATTCTGAAGTTAAACCTGAACTTGAGACATTTATGAATGACTGCCTATTTATAGCTAAAGAGTACTATTCTCAGTTCCTGAATCAGATAGTAAATATCACTGAAATTTTTACAGAAAAATATATAGTCAGCAAGGACTACGTTGGAATCTGTTTGGCTTTACTCTTAGGGGTGTTTTCTTTCTGTTAAAAGGATTAAGATCATCCCTGGGCTGCCAACCCCACAGATGGAAAGGATTTGCAATAAAGAGAAATGTAAGTAACCTCACTGCTTTGCTTGTAAAGGAAGACCAGACCTAGTCTTTTCGCTTGATTTTCTTTCCAAAACATATCCCTGCTTTCCACACTCCAGGACCATACAATTTATAGTTCCTCTGCTTTTTGATGAGTCTTTGTCCTTTTGCTCACACTCTGCTCCTCTTCAACAACCCTGCTGAGGACTGATCTGTGGGTCACTGCCATTGTTGAGCTGTGCAGGTGCTGGTCGGTGGTGAAAAGTTGAGCAATCTGTGGCATTTGCGCTTCCTCCAGGGTTTGGGTGCCAGGCAGAAGCCATTACCATCCTTCTCAGCCTTCTCTGTGGCTCCTGCCACACATCACTGTACAAGTGTGTTGTTGTTGTTGTTGTTGTTGTTGTTGTTGTTGTTGTTAGGTGCTGTCAAATCTGGTCTGACTCATAGCGATCCTCATAGGGTTTTCAGTGGCTAATTGTTTTGGAATTGCTTCGGGATTGTTGTGCCACATCCTTCTACTGTTTTTGAGGTGCTGGGGATCAAACCTGGGTCCTCAGAGAATGCCGAGCAGTGGTTGGGCTCATCCTGCTTTTCCTCCACTGTGTGGCTATCAGTGGGTCTGAGTGACAAGTAAGGACTGATTGAACTCCCACAGTCTGCTCCCTTTGCTCCCCCACCATGGCCACCCCACTACCACTCAGCCACTCAGTCCTGCCTTCTGCCAGCTCTCAGTATCCCCCTGTCACCTAGGATTGTGGGGAAATGTTGTCAGAACACTGGGGCCACAGGGCCCCTCCAGATGGGAGACCCAAGGGCAGGGGAAGGAGAGTGCCTTGCCCATGGATGCACAGGCTGTAAATGGCAGAGCCAGAAAGACAACTCAGTCTCCTGGTCCCTAGGTTTTCCACCTTGCCAAGTCCCCAGACTGCCTGCGACTTGCCCTGAGGCCATGGAAGACTCTCCTCACTTCTTCCATGAATCAGTGCTCCAGGAAATGATCTTGCTTCCCGTGGCCCCTGTAAATAAAGGCCTGCAGTGAAGGAAAGCTCATACCCACCCTTGAGTTTTGAACAGCCGAATTTATGAAGCCTCAGTCTTTGGTAAAATAAAACGATTTCCCTCAAAGCACAGCAAGAGGCTGGCGGGGAGAAGCAGGAAACTCTCAGCCCCGCGAGTGTCATAAACTTCTGGTCGGCCTCAGCCTGCTCTTTTCACCTTCCTTCCCCTCAGCTGTGTCTCTGCGCCAGCAGCCCGGCTCCTTGCAGTCCCCACCCCTGGAATTCTGGACATGGAGACCCTTTTCCTTCCAGGGGAAACACTGCTCAGTCCAGATTCTTGGTGAGGCTATATTCCATCTCCATTTCCTTTCTGGAGCTTGGAGCCAGGGAGTCTCCAAGCGTCAGGGAGACGTTCACAGGGTGTGACAGGCTGGCGGCCCTGAGCGAGCGGTGCAGGAGTGGTCGGAGGGCGAGGGCCTGGCAGAATGGAGGCAGCAGGGGGCGCTGGTGAGACAGCATTGTTCAGGAGCTGTCTGCACAATTATTCAAGTTTCCAGCTCTCCCGCAGCCCCCACTTAGTGTGTGTGTGTGTTTGTGTGTGTGTGTGTGTGTGTGTGTGTGTGTGTGTGTGTGTGTGTGTGTGTGTGTGTGTTAGCGCTGAGTTAAAGTTGGTTGGTTATTGATTTTCTTCTGTCGGTCTTTGAGAAACAGTACACCCCATAAAGGTGGGGCCGGGACTGCTTCGCTCACCATCTTACCCCAAGTGACTAACAGATATAAGTGCTCAATACATTTGCAATGGATGTGTGTTTGGATGAGTCTCGCAGAAACAGGGGCGAGCCCTAAGAAAGGAGAGCAATGCAACAGCAGCAGCAGCAGCAACTTGTAAGCTGCTGGGGACATTCGGGGCCTCCCCAGTGCTGCTCTCAGGCCTCTCCTAGCTGGAGAGGAAACCTCAGCTGCAGGTTTTAAGGGGCTCCTCTTGAGGGCCGCACCACCTCCTGCAAACACACATGGTGGCAAATGGAATGATTTTATGTATACCTTTTCTTCACCGAGGGGGTGCTTATCACAGAAAAACACTGAATTCATTAAGATAAGGACCAGGGAAGGGCCTGGGCAGAGCACCCAGTCTTGATTTGAGGAGTTCATGACATCTTTCTCCACTTGACAAGGCTCTCTGGGTCTTTCATCGGTTTTCCTGATGGCTTAGCAGATCATTCAAATTACCCATTATGTTTTTGGGTTTTGGGACAGTGTCTCAAGCCATAGCTCAGGCTGGCCTCCGACCTACAATCCTCCTCCCCCGGCCTCCCGAATGCTAAGATTACAGGTGTGAACTATCCATTATTGAGCATCAACTACATACAAGGGCTGAAGATAATACACAAATGTGTAAGACCCAGATCCCACCTCCAAGGACCTGTCAAGCCGTAACACCGTAGAAGGCTTTTCACATAAACTAAGTGCCAGAGGAATCATGAGTAGGGAGACTTCCCTGGGGACAGGACAGGTTGTAACAGGGCCCACTGGCATGCTACTGAGGCCCTCCAGTTGTGCACTTGCTTACAGGTCTGCCATGGGTTCTTGACATTTCGATTGTAAATTAGATGTCTAGCATCAAAACATGCACAATCACTGTCAGATCCTGCGTGATATATTTACGTTCGTCTTGTATATGCTAATTCTGCTTATAAAGTGTTAAATATACATATTTTGAAATCAAAAGAGACAAAATATTTTCAGAATGATTTACACTAAAACCTAGAGGCACTTGCAACAGAAAGAAATACCTATACATCCTCAAAAAGGATATAGGTCTTAGTGACCTGATGTCGCCAATTATGTTCCAGTTAGTGCACATCACCAATAAACACATACAGTATATTTCCTTCCTTGCTGCCTCCCACCACCCTTTGACACCCTTTGGCCTAAAGTAGCAGGGAAGGAAGGGTCCTCAGACCAGAGGCCTGGGCAATCTCTTCCATCTACTGCTTATCCTAGGGTTGTTCAGTGCTGTTCAAGGGGCTCAGAGCTGGTGCTGGGCACTGGGCATTCTCTTCCTATTAGGAGAGAAAATCTTCCAAGAGTAGATCCAGCAGATGCAGCCACACTGGCTAGCCCTGAAGCACATCTGTGCCCTGAGAGAAAGGATTTTACAGAGTCAAATGGGTATAGCATTTACCTTCTCAGTGGAGCCTTGTTGTTGTTGTTGTTGTTAGGTGCTGTCAAGTCGGGTCCGACTCATAGCAATCCTCATAGGGTTTTCAGTGGCTGATTGTTTTGGGATTGCTTCAGGTGTGTTGTGCCACATCCTTCTCCTGTTTTTGAGGTGCTGGGGATCAAACCTGGGTCCTTAAAGAGTGCTGAGCAGTGGTTGTTGGGCTCATCCTGCTTTTCCTCCACTGTGTGGCTATCAGTGGGTCTGAGTGACAAGTGAGGACCGATTGAGCTCCCACAGTCTGTCCAACTCATAGACGCCCTATGTACAACATACGGTTTTCAATGGCTGATTGTTTCAGGATTACTTTGGGAGTGGATTACGACATCCTTTGCCTGTTTTTGCGGTGCTGAGGATCGAACCCAGCTTCTCAGAGAGGGCAGAGCAGCGCTCTACCAACTGAGCTAAGTCAAATGTCATGATGGCATCTAGTTAAAGTCAAACCACACATATGCCTTCACAATAGCAGTGTTGGCAGTTTTAGGTCTGCACATTCCACCATTCATCCCTTGAGGGTCTGAGTGAAGTCTCATCATGTGTCAGGTTAAACTGATTTTCCTCTAGCTCCAGATGGGAGAGCGATATGGTAATAAGAAAAGAAAGCACAGAAAGAAAAAGCGAGCCCCTCCATCCAAAAGACCAAAAAGTTGTCCACATCGAAAAAGAGCATCAGGCCAGTATATGAAAATCATGGTAGATCAGTCTGGAAAAGATATATTGGAGAGGATGGTGACTTTTAATGATTTCTGGGCGCTGAGACACAGTGTCCTTGTATGTGGAACTTTACAAAATTGTTACCTATGTCTACATTGATGATCACATATTTATTTTGTGCTTAAAATGATTAAAACTATCATTCAAGAGTTTCTGACAATGCCTTAGGAAAATTGGACTTTTTTACTTTGGAAGAAAAATATATTCATCTCAGCCTTAGCACTGAAGTTCTTCCCAGGTTCTTACCAGATGGTTGTGATGCTCGGACAGATGATCTGAAAGACCCTTTATAAAATGTGGACCATCATCCAAATGCCATTTCTTGTTGGTAAGGGAAAATGACTCCTCTTCAGGTTCAGCTCATGGCATCGCCCTGATTCCTTGGGAAGAACCGAGAACTCCTTCTTTTGCAAGGGATCAGCACTTGGGCATTCTTGATGTGTGTATGTCTCTGTGTCTAGCATTAGAGTTATTTGCATCAGAAAAGTTAGGCCTGCATTGATCCCTGGCTTTTCCCTGAGTGCCACATGGGTGAGCAGCCTGAAGAATTTATCCCATGGGTCCCAAGCACTGCAGCAGCTGAGCAGCAGAGGGGAGCTGCAGGGCTCTGGGTAGCCCTGGATATAACAATTTCTGACAGAGTTGCCTGTGGTGCACCCAGAACACAGGAAGGAAGGAATGCAGATCTCGATCAAAAAAGCTGCTTGGAGGCTACATTGGTGATATTCAGGCCCTGCTGTGCATCTTCCCAATGCAACATTTGGGTCGTCCCTGTGACTGCTCATTTTTACATCACTGGGATAAAATTCATATCCACTAAATGACATATATTTAAAATATACAGGTTGTTGAGTCTTATCCGCCCTCTGATTTTATCATTATTAACATTTACAGCTTGTTTTTTTTCTTAGTTCACTCTGCTGTGCCAAATTATTATACCAGGAATAGCTTGTAAGCAACAGAAATTTACTTGTGGTGATTTTGGGTGCTGAGAAGTCCTAGATCAAAGCAGAGTTGGTGCTGCTGAGGGCTAACTTCTTGGTTTGCAGGCGGCTGCCTTTTCCCTATGTCATCACATGGTGGAAGAGGCACATGAGCTCTCCAGGACTCTTTCATGAGGGCACTAATATCATTCATGAAGGCTCTAGCTCCAGAGTCTCCCCCTCTAAAAGCCATCACATCACACATTAAGATTTCTTTTGATTTTTTAAATATCCCCTTTATTTATAAATGTTGGTGGGGTACAGAGTAATAAGGATTAGGCTGTTTCCATTATGCAGCTATTACATTGCTTTTGGTTACACTTTCATCAATTTATGTATTTCACAGAACATTTTGATTAATATATAGTAAAAACATCATATGCATTTTTGGGTTATATTCCATTTTCCCCCATGTATTTGTATTGTATCATCTAGTTTGAGATTATCCTCTCCCTCTTTATCCCTCCACATTATTTCCTCTCCCCTTACCCCACTCTTCAAACTCCAATCCCACCTAGTAGCCTCCTCCCCTCTTCTTTCTACTCTGCTTTTACTCTTCCTTCTTAGATAAGCCTGATTGAATGAATGAACATATATATATATATATATATATATATATATGTATATAGGCTGGGATTTAGCTCAGTTGGTAGAGCGCTGAGCTGCAGTCTCTGAGGTCCTGAGTTCGATTCCCAGCACCGCAAAAATGGGAGAAGGACCTGGCAATCCACTCCCAAGGCAATCCCGAAACAGTCAGCCATTGAAAACCCTATGAGGGTCGCTATGAGTCGGATACCGACTTGACGGCACCTAACAACAACAACAACATATGTATATATATGTATGTATGTATATATATACACACACGTATATATATATACACACACACGTATATATATTCATTCTTCCTTTAAGTTAGATTTAGCTCTCACATGTGAGTGAGAACATATGGTATTTCTCTTTTGGGGCCTGGGATCTTTAGCTTAAGGTGATATTCTCCAGTTCCATCCATTTGTAATATTCCATTGTGTGTATATACCACAATTTTTAAAAAATCCATTCTTCTGTTGGTGGACATCATACTTGGTTGCATATTCTTGCAATTATGAAAAATGCTACATTAAATATGGAAATGCAGGTGTCTCTGTGGTATGATGACTTGTCTCCTTTTGGGTGTATTCTCAGGGGTGGTATAGCTGGGTCATATGGGAGTTCTATTTTTAGTATTCTAGGGTATCTCTGTATTGATTTCCAAAGTGGCTGAACAGTCTCACCAGTAGTGTAAAAGTGTTCCTTTTTCTCTGCATCTTTACCAGCATTTGTTATTATTTGTTTTCTTGATCTTGGTCATTCTTACTGGAGTCAGATGGAATATCATAGTTGTTTTGATTTGCATTTCCCTAATGACTAGGGATGGCAATCCACTACTGAGGCAATCCTGAAACAATCAGCCATTGAAAACCCTTTGAGGATCACTATGAGTAAGACATGACTTGATGTCACCTAACAACAACAACAAAAATGGCTAGAGGTATTGAAAATTTTTTCATGTGTTCCTTGGCCCTTTGAACTTCTTCATTTCAGAACTGTCTGTTCATTTCCTTTGCCCACATAAGTATTGGGTTATTTGTTGTTTAGGAATTTGCTTTCTTAAGTTCTTTGTACATTCTAAAAATTAATCCTCTGTCAGAGGTGTAGGATGCAAAGATTTTCTCCCATTCAGTGGGGTCTACCTTAACCCTGTTGATTGCTTCCATTGCTGTACAGAGCCTTTTAATTTCATGTAGTCCCATTTGTCAATTCTTGGTGTTGTTTCCTGGGCCATTAGAGTCTTGTTAAGGAAATACTTTCCTATGCCTGTGTATTGGAGAGCATTTCCTATCTTCTAGTAGTTTTAACGTTTCTGGTTTGATGTTGAAGTCTCTTATCCATTTCAAATTGATTCTCATGCAAATTTAGAGATACAGGTCTATTTTTAATTTTCTGCAAATAGAAATCCAATTTTCCCAGCACCATTTGTTGAAGAGGCTATCTTTTCTCCATTGAACATCCTTAGCCCTTTGTCAAAAATCAGGTGGCTGTAGTTGTGTGGGTGTATTTCTGGGTCTTAACTTCTGTTTCATTGGTCTTCAAGTCTATTTTTGTGCCGGTACCAAGCTTGTTTGGCTATTATAGCTCTGTAAGATAAAGTCAGGTATTGTGAACCCATCAGCACTGTTTTTGCAGCTTAAGATTGTTTTAGCTATATGTGGTCTTTTGTGTTTCTATATGAGTTTTAGAATTATATTTTCTATTTCTGCAAAGTCTGTCATTGAAATTTTAAGAGGGATTGAATTAAATCCATAAATTGTGTATTGGTAGTATATAGCCATTTCTCTAATATTGCTTCTGCCAATCAATGAGCAGGGGAGGTCCTTCCACTTTCTAGTATCCTCTACAGTTTCTTTCTTTAGTGAGGAAAACCTGACTTACAAAATGCAAATGCCATGAGCTCCCTGCTGACAGGTTCTGTTGATCTGAATAGACACAAGTTCTAGTTGTCTTTTAACTATGTCTTTTGTCTTACTCTGTTCTTTTGTCTTTCCTTTAAAAGTTAGACTTCATCCCGTTGCCTATTTGTGTCTCCTGCTACAGACCAACAGGTATTATGAACACGCTCATCCACC
This sequence comes from Pedetes capensis, assembly GCA_007922755.1. NCBI lineage: Eukaryota > Metazoa > Chordata > Mammalia > Rodentia > Pedetidae > Pedetes > Pedetes capensis. Next base: position 279,391 of record VMDO01000356.1, on the reverse strand, counting down.
CTATTCACTGGCTGTTATTAAAATGTTCCCATCCCATCTGCTTCCTGCCTTTGGAGAATTTTGGTTTTGTTGGTATTTTTCTGCCCTTTGCTAGCCTGGCCTTCCTGACCTTGCCTCCCCACAGCGATGCCATATGGCTTTTAGAATAATGATCTGCTTTGGGATGTGATCACATCATGCCTTTTATGTTTTTCCACATTTTTCCTTCAAGTTCACATGGAAGGTCCTTCCCGAGGAATAGATACTTAATTTGTTAACTTGTTGTTGTTGTTAGGTGCTGTCGAGTCGGTATCTGACTCATAGCGACCCTCATAGGGTTTTCAATGGCAGATTGTTTCGGGATTGCCTTGGGAGTGGATTGCCAGGTCCTTCTCCCATAATTTGTTAACTTAGAAACATCTTTTCTCTGAGCTGTTTTCCTTATTCATTGACCCTGGGCTCTTGTCATTTTTCCCGAAATTAAAAACAAGGGAAAAACTTACTTTTCTTCATTATTTGCTCTCCTGGCATTTTTCCCTTGGAGAAGGGCCCATCTTGTTTCTGTTTCTTAGCCTCCTCCTGATGGATTTACCATAAGGGAGTTCATGTTTCCTGAAGAATAACTTCTGTCAGAAGCTACATCCATCACTAAGGTAACAGCAAGCACAGCCTGAACACTTTCCCATCTCTGATATTCCTTCAACTCCATTCTTTGTCATCCTGCCAAAGACATGCATCTGGATTAGGGATAAAGAGCTTACAGCACACTTTCACATCTCTTGTCCTATTTAATTTTCACAATAGCCCCGAGATAAACCGGGCAAAATCATAATTCTTCCTTTATGAATAATGAAACTACAGAGCAGAGAGATTAATTAATTTATATTCAAGGTCATATAGCTGATAAAGCTGTGTGTATGTGCGCCTGTGTGTGGGGGGGCCATACAGGTGAGTATATGTGTATGCCCATATAGCTGAATATAGCCTTCCTAACTCCATCAGATTTGTAAATTTTATGCTACTGCAGAAAAGCCCTCGAGAATGAGCTTTATAAAGGCGCTTCAGCTATTCCTTCTCCACACAACTTGAGGATCAGATATGCAGGATGTCTGCTTTGGGTTTCAGAGTGACATTGCATGCCATATCCTGTGCAGGGTCACAGCAGAAGTGATGGATGGCTACCAGGGGCCCCATGGTAGTAGTGGTATGACCTTTGGCCCCCCTGGAGGGCCTGCTAAGACATCCTGAAACAGAGTCTTCCTGAAGCTGATCACAAAAATCCTCCCATTTTAGTTTCAAGGTACAGATTTTCATTCAGGTTCCCTCAAGGAAAAGAGACAGAATTTGCACGTGTTGGGGGGGGCTATCGTAAGTATTTCCTAAACTGGAGCCAAGAGTGGCCTCCTACTAGAAGGTTAACTCCACTGTTCTCCTGCTCCTCAGTAGCTGTGGAGTCTTCCTCATGGCCCTGTGCTTTGCTTTTTGTTGACCCCGTGCCACCTCTTACCGGCACCCATTTGCTGACTCCAGTTTTAGTCTGCTCTCTTAGCGCCCCAGTCCAGCTGCCAGCACATGGCAGCTCAGCACATTTCTGCTGCTTCCTGATGCAGGCTGTATGTTTCCCAAACCACTTGACCAAGAGGCATCTGACTGGCTGAGCTTCTACTTTCACACGGCCACACCTGTCAGCGGTTGTCCAGTAGGCAAAGTTCTGACCTCCAACAGAAACTCAACTTTGTTTTTTAGAGGATGGTGAGGGCCTGTTCAGACTAGAGAGACATGAGCTGAGAGGGCCGGGCTTTAGCTCAGTTGGTAGAGTGCTGCTCTGTGCTCTTTGAGGCCCTTGGTTTCATCACTGTTGTTGTTGTTGTTGTTAGGTGCCGAGTCGGTATCCGACTCATAGCGGCCCTCATAGGGTTTTCAATGGCTGACTGCTTCGGGATTGCCTTGGGAGTGGATTGCCAGACCCTTCTCCCATTTTTGCGGTGCTGGGAATTGAACTCGGGTCCTCAGAGACTGCAGTGCAGCACTTTACCAACTGAGCTAAATCCCAGCCCCTGGTTTCATCCCTAGCAGTGCAAAAATGGTAGAAGGACAGAGAAGCCCACTCCCAAAACAATCCTGAAACAATCAGCATTGAAAACCCTATGAATAGCAGAGAAGCACTGACAATAGTACCAGGCATGGCACAGCGTCATGGAGTGCTTCGTTCTGTTGTGTACAGGGTTGCTATGAGCTGGACCTGATTCCACACCACTTAACAACAACAGGGGCAAGGAAGATTCTGTTAGAGAGGGACGTGGTTGGGCAAGGGTGATCAGCAACTCTCCTTCAGTACACCAGAGTAATGTCTCCCTCACCTTGCTCAGGCAGTGTGTCTCTCACCAGGGAGTAGGAGAGGGTGAGACATTCAGGATAAAAGTTAGGGTGGAAAGGGTGGGTGGAGACAATTTCTTAATGACAACTTGCCTTCTTACCTATGCATAGGAAAAGGAAAAACAATACACACGGTGGCCACACAGCAACAACACAGGTAAAACAGGTGTTAGGGGTCTTTTTTCTGGGACTCTACTTACCATTTACACTTGTTAATGTGAATATGCTTCTCCTAACTTGCATCTAAGAAGGAAAAAAAGCAGCTAGGCCCAGTGGCACATGCCCGTAATCTCAGCCACTTGGGAGGCAGAGGCAGGATCGCAAGTTTGAGACCAAAGGCAGCCTGCATAACTTAGTGAGACCCTGTCTCAAAAAGTGAAAAAATGGGCTGAGGGTGCAGCTCAGTGGTCCAGCACTTGCAAAGCATGCAAGTGCGAGGCCTTGGTTTAACCCCCAATACTGTGGAAAAAGAAAGACAAAAGAGAAAAAAGAAGGAAAAAAATGCTTTTTCGTTTAAGATAAAAACTATCTATGTCAGGAGACAATGTTAGCAAAAAACATAGTCATTCTGTTTGAGTAAGTGTTAGAGCCTGGGGCCCTCATGGCCCATGTGTGAATGCACATTTTCTCAATCAATGCAGATTACAAACCCAACAGCTTTTGAAGTGGGGATCTGTGAAATGCTTCTTGTTGTTAGGTGGCATCAAGTCGGGTCCAACTCATAGCAACATATACAGCAGAATGAAACACTCCCCGACACTGTGCCATGCACACAATATTTTTACGTTTGAGCCCAAAGTTGCAGCTACTATGTTTCTTCTCATTTTGAGTCATGCCGCATCAACAAAAGGAGGTCCCAGGGGCTTCACTCCATTCCTGTCATTAAGGTCAACTATACTTTGAGGAGACAACTCTTCTCCAGTTGTCTTTTGAATGCCTTCCAGCCTGGTGGGGCTCATTTTCCAGCACTATATTTGACAGTGCTTCTCTGTTATTTACAGGGTTTTCAGTGTCTAATTGTTTTGGGAGTGGGCTGCCAGGTGTTTCTCCCTAATCTGTCTTAGTCTGGAAGCTCAGCTAAAACCAGTCCACCATGGGTGGCCTTGCTGGTATCTGAGATACAGGTGGCATAGCTTTTAGCATCTCACAAGTCCCCATAGCACGACAAGCTGGCAGACAAGTGGGGGGTGAAGTACTTAGGTGTTTATAATAGCTTCTCCTACATTAAACATTTCTACATTACAGATCAAGTACAATCTACTTGCTTTCTTTGGTATGAACTCAGAACTCCCCTTGATCTGTTAATTAAATGATCAGTGCTTAGTGGAGAGGTGGTAAGAGTCTCAGAAAGTCCCACACCACAGGAAGAACACATTGGAAAATATGGTGCAACCAGAGCTGTGGAATGAATTTTGGTGTGTAAAAACAAACAAGGAAAAACTTTAGGCTTTTGAGAAAGTTCACAGATAGATAAAATGTTGTCTTTTTTAATAGTCTCTTATACCTGAATGTATTTTTACATACCAATTTTATAGCTGTGTTTTCATTTTGAGCTTTATGATCAAGTGAGCAACAAGTATCACTACCATCACTTTACAAAGGTGGAAACTGGAAATTAGTGACTTGTTAATCCAAGAGTGGGTTAAAGCAGAGTCTCCAGTCTTCCCGCTGGATCCTCCGTTCCTTTCCAGCTTCCTCACCCCCTCTTCCACCTTATCAAAATGATATATCAGTTTAAAACCTTCTGCCCTGATTTGTATTGTTTGTACTGATTTTTTTCCAGAAGATAATTAGTATAAATGTTGTTTTCAGAATGACATTTTGGAGCTGGGCATGGTCATACATGCCTTTAATCCCAGCACTTCAGTGGCTGAGGCAGGAGGATCACAAGTTCAAGGCCAGCTTGGCAATATAGTGAGACCCTGTCTAAAAAAAAATAAATAAATGAGAGAGAAAAAAATAAATAAATGAGAGAGAGAGAGAGAGAGAGAGAGAGAGAGAGAGAGAGAAAGAGAAAAAAGACATCTATGAAAATTTTAAAGAAAAGCACAATAGTTTCCATAGAAAGTGGTAGAAGTGTGTTCAATTGCCACCACCACCTTTTTTGAGACAAGGTCTATGTAGCCCAGGCTAGTTTCAAACTTGAGATCCTCCTACCCAGCCGCACAAATGCTAGGATTACAGGTGTGCACCACCACACCCCGCTGACATAGTCCCTTTTTGTTGATTTTAGTTTAAGAGTAGAAGATTAGTAATAATCAAATCACATTAATAATCAACCTGAAATTGTTTTACGTGAATAGTAAATAATGTATCTTAAATCTTTTTTACTTGTGGTACTGGGGTATCTTAAACTTTTATGTGGCTCTTCCAATCTTCCCTTTTATCTATTTCTAATATTTCTGTATCATCCGGATTCACCATATTTTAAAGCAGAAAGAGGGTGAGACCCAGCCACCTCCACCCAATCTGTTTACTCCTTGGATCCCTGGGGGCACTGGCTGACCAACCATGGTCAGTCTCTCCAGATCTGAGATGCCTCAGAAAGGTCTTGTGAGGACCAGCTGACAAGCAAGTGTGGTGCGTGCGCTTAGAGCTCTGCGGCAGGACTGTTGATGGCATTGCTGCTCATCCTGCCTCTGGGGGAGCAGAAGGATCCACAGCAATGAAAGCCCCTCCTGCATTCACTTCATGAACAGCACTGGGGTGATATGAAGGTGACCAGTTGTTTTCTTAGACTAGGGATGTAGCTCAGGGGTAGAGCGCTGGCTTAGCATATAAGAGGCCCTGAGTTTCATTCCTAGCAATACACACACACACACACACACACACACACACACACACACACGCACACACGAATAATTTCCTGACAAAACAGCCACATTTTATTGTGCCCTTATTCTTAGGTGCTTTGCGTGCGTTCATCATTCTTTCAACCACCATAATAGATGGTCAATAGTTTTCCCCATGTTATTGCTGAATTCTGAGTCCTAAAAAAAAGACACATTGCTAAGTACCTGAGCTGGAATGTGAACCCAAATTTCCCCAGGGCCTGGGCTCTCTGAATGACTTGGTTCTTCCTCATTTAACTGAAGTTAAGTAAAGTTGCTGGGGTGTACCTCAGTTGGTAGAGCACTGCTCTGCACTCTCTGAGGACCTGAATTTGATCCCCAGCCCTGAAAAAATGGGACAAACACCTGGCAATCCACTCCTGAAGCAATCCTGAAATAGCCAATGAAAACCCTTTGAGGGTCACTGTGAGTGGGGCTGAGGTTTATCTCAGTTGGTAGAGTGTCACCCTACACTCTCTGAGACCCTGGGTTCTATCCCCAGCACTGAAAAAAAATGGGAGAAGAACATAGCAATCCAATCCCAAAGCAATCCTGAAACAATTAGCCATTGAAAACCCTATGAGGGTCGACTATGAGTCTGACCTGACTTGACAGTACCTAACAACAACAACAAGTAAACTTACCAGCAGATAATACCTCAGTGTGACATGTATTATTAAAGAAAGGGATTTCGTTGTTGGAGCATTTTCATCTGTTCATTTCTTTTCTGAATTCTTTAATTCTGTAGAGGACAGAAATTCTCTTCCCTACCGATCAGTTAAATCCATGGAACAGATTTCAGTAAGCATGACTCAAGAAACTAAGAAAGCATTACAATGTATTTTATTTTTGAAGAGGAACTCTGACCTCCCACCAGCAAAAGCAAGTGATGAGAAGGTGCTAAGGAGGCAGGCACACACATTCAGAGTCAACAATTTGACTTTAAGCAAGTACAGCTTGTCCTTCTAAAATCTAGTTTTGGGTGGTGAATCTCATTCTCAGAGGGAGGAAATTGTGTCTACAGAAAAAACTGTCTTCATTGTGGCTTTTGGCCTATGTACAAGTGGAAAAACATTAGATGTGGAAAAGCAGATGTCTTTATATCCGTGATCCTTGAGCATCCTCCTAGGAATTATATACACAGCACATTATCTTTGGATAAAATTCAGGTCCAGCCAGCTCCCTAACAAGCTCCCAATCTTCCAGCCTACTTTTCCATAGCATATGACCTCTATGCTCTGAGAATTTAGAGTGATTTTACTGTTAACACCAGCAAGATTGAATTTAAAACGGGAGTCTGCTAAAAACAGAAACAAAACAAAACCTGAAATGTAATGCAACCCAAGTTAAATATAACTTTGGATTTATAATTTTTTCAAAATTGTTTTACACTTCATAGGGTTTTATATCACTGCAGCATTTCATGCTGGTTCTGCACTCCTTCTGACATCTTGCTTCACTCTTGTTGCAGCAACACTGGCATCCCTGGGTCTTTGGCTGTCGCCTGATTGCTTCTCCTCTGTCTCAGTGTTATCAACCACTGGCTGTGGTCCTTTTGCTTTACCTAGTTAGAACTCATAAGTAGGCAAGGAGAATCCCTTCAAATGCTGGTCTTCCGCAGCTTTTGTGTCCCACAGTGTTTGACAGCAGCAAGTGGAAACAGCATGTAAACTGGAGCAGCAGCAGCAAGTGGCACTCTCTAGTGTTAGAGGTCTTAGGACAAGAAGGTCAGGAATCCTAAGCTTTTGATGGTAGCTGACATTGCAGCTTCTAGGCAGGCCTAGGTATTGGGATCCTCAGCCCTTGACAGCAGCCAGTGCTACAGTTCCTGGGCCTAGGGGATCTGAGACCCTCAGTCCTTGATAGCTCTCAGGAACTCTTCTAGCAACCAGGGCCTTCAGTTCCTCTTCTTCAGCTCTTTACACACATCTGTCCTCCTTTAGCCTCAGTTCCCCACCCTCTCTCACCTCTTTAATTCAGCCGTCCCTTTTCTTCTTACCTTGGCCAACTTTCTGGACCTGTTCAGCTGCCTCTTACTGCTAAGACCATTTTTACCACTGCTATCATTGGACAGGCAGCTATCACTGCCCTGCTGCTGCTGCCACTCTTTCTGCTACAGACAGCTTATCTTGCAGCCCTGCCTGTTTTGCAGCTGCCAATGTAGCTATCCACATTGTTGCTTTTACCACTTGGCTTATCAATTAGTCAGCACTATCCCTTTAAGGTTGTAGTTCTTATGGTGCCTCCCCCATTTCTGGTATCAGAGTCCCAAGGTTCTTAGCTCTGGCTCTGCCTCTGCCAATTGTTTTGAGCTGCATGGGGCTGCATTCTGCCTCCTGTCAATCAGCAGATACTTATGATTTCTGCACTGGCTCTGGCTAATTATTGTTAGAGTCTGGTGGTTTCTGGCTCTATTCCTGCCACTGCTGTTAAGACAGCTGCCTGCTGCCCCATTTCAGCAGATCAGCACACCAGCTGCCTTTCTGTCCTTCTGTCCTGCTGTCCTTTCCACTGTCATCACTGCTGCTGTCTTTATTCCTCATGTTACCAGCTCAGCTCATGCTACTGAAACTAGGCAAAAGGACCACTCAAGATAAGCCTTTGGTAGAGTGCCACCCTGCACTTTCTGAGGACCCAGGTTCAATCCCCAGTACTGCAAAAATGGGAGAAGCATGTGTCAGTTCACTCCTAAAACAATCCTGAAAACAATCAGCCATTGAAAACCCTATAACTGTCACTATGAGTCTGACCAGACTCAACAGCACCTAGCAGCAACAATGTTGTAACACCAGGAGGGAGCACAGGAGGATGTCTCCCAGGTTGCTGAGTGAGCTGAGCAGCCTTTTATATGGCCAGAAAGGGTATGTTTGCACCAGTCACAGCAAACCTGTTGTGCAAATGAAAGTTTGTGTTTACGCCAATCACAGCATTATCTCATTTGCACCAGTCACAGCAGTCCCTCTACTATGTCACCAATGGAAGTTCTCCCACTCTGGACTTGGTAGAAATAGTTACAGGGTCATCTAGAGTTCATTAGGGCTTGCAGTGGCAAAAAGTCTAGTGCAAATTGCAAACTGTTCCAAACAGTCATGGCTAGAGCTGCATCTTCAGGAGCTGGAGTTGTACTACAGCAGCAATTATCATGTGGCTTCCATAAGCTATGAAGTGTTCAAGATGGCTGATGCTGCTATAAAAGTGGTTCAGCTGGCTGCTTTGCTGAGAGTCCTTAAGGCAGTCAGAGTAGCAAGGGAGAGTCCAACAGCTGCCAATTAGGGAATCAAATCACTCCACCCTCCAACATCTGTGATTATTTTCAGAATAAACATTAGGAGTGCTTACAAAAAAACCCCCACTTATTATTAACATCAACATTGGTTTTAACTGTGCTTTTAACAATACTTAATACTTTCTCAGAGCCCCACAGTGAGGTTCCTCTGATCCGTCTCATTAGCTGAGTTTTTCCTTCCTTCTGACTCATATCTCTGGTGTCCCAGACCTCTTTCTGAATATCCCTCTCTCACACACACAATACATACAATTGTTTGGACAGCTCTTCTGTGATTTCCAGCCTCCAAGATAGCCGTTAAAGGCCCTGCACCCAGGCACCCACAGCTCTCTGTATCTCCTCCCACATTTTATCAGGTTTGGTCTCCATGATCAATGATATTTGCAGCAGTGATGGTGTGCTGTTTCTGAAATTAGATAATAAAAGACCATAGCTTCCTTCTTAGGCCTCTCAGGCTTTCCTCGGGCCCTCTTAGATCATTCATCTGTGAAGAAGCTATGTGATGAGCAGCCCATGGAGAGAATTATCTTATAAGGAACTAAGGCCTCCTTCCAACAGCATCATGAGTGAGCTTGGAAGTGGTTCCTGTAGTCCAGTTACCTTTACTGTAACCTCATGAGTGACCCCAAGCCAGAACCACCAAGCTAAGCCACTCCAGGACTTACCCACAGAAATTCTGAGACAATAAATTCTTGCTCTTCTAATTGGCTAAGTTTTGAGGTAGTTTGTTACATAACAGTAGATAAAACGCATTATCTATTTTCATGTCTTCAACTACAACCTCCAAATTTAATTTCCCAGTTGGGATTACTCACTTGCCCTGTAATCCCAGATTCATAACTGCATGAATGTCCTGCCAAAATCAAAGGCATTATTTTCTTCTCAGATCATCTCTCATTCCCAGTAGTTCTATTTAAGTCCTTTCCAAACCTTCTTCTCCTCCCAAGTACCCTATATCCCCCCGCCCTTTTGTTTTGTGGTACTTGGGGTTGATCTCAGGGCTTCACACTTATTTTACAAATGCTCTATAACTGGGTAGAAAACCCTAAGATTTACAGAGAAGCACTGACATAGTGCCAGGCATGGCACAGCGTCAGGGAGTGTTTTTTTCTGTTGTGCATAGGGTCGCTATGAGTCAGACCTGACTTGATGGCACCCAACAACCACCACTGGGCTGCATTTCTTTATTTTTTATTTTGAGTCAGGGGCACACTAAGTTACCCAGGCTGCCTCTGGCCTTGGACTCACAATCCTCCTGCTTCAGCCTCCTGAGTCACTGGGATTACAGGTGTGCACCACCACACCTGGCCCATATATCCTTTTGTGGAATGTATTACGTTCCTTCTGGCCCTAGAGCCGGTACTCACTATATTTGACTGTCCTCTGTCCTCACATAGAATCAGTCACCAAGTTTTGATGCTTATGACTTTGATGTGTCCCCCACCATTCTCCACCTCAAGTGCATTTCTGTGGCAGCTTCTCTGGAGCTCTCCTTAGTTCTGGTCTCCATCTCTTTCCATTCATCCTACATCCTGATATCAGAATAATCTTTCCTATGCTCTGTTCTCTTCCTAACCATGTTCTGCTCAAAACTCCACAGTGGATTCCTATTGTTTAGAAATGGACCCCTAACCCTGGTTCACTGAAAGGCCTCTGGACCTAATTGTGAGTCACAGCTGCACCACTTTGGTAAGCTAGAGAATCTTAATTTGCTTAACATCTCTGAGTTTCATTTTTCCTACCTGTGAAAGAGGTCATAATTACTTCACTTTCTACTGCATAATGTCATTATTGGGCACAATCAATTGCAAAATCATTACTCTGTTGCAAGGCATCTTGAATTCCTTATCAGCATCACCACCACTACCAAAGTAATTAGAAGTTTGGCAAGGATAGTAAGATGTTCTGCACATGTCCTTGACCCTAGAGAAGCCCATCTTCTTCCTACTGCTCTCCAGCTTCTGTCTAGTCCCTAACCACTCTTTGGAGTTCAGCTCAGTCTTGTTCCGATGAACATTTGTACAAAGGACTTAACACATATTCCTTCTTTGCTTTCAAAGATGGTGTCAAACATCTCAAATCATTCTTGAGGCATTTTACATGCATCAACCTTATCACTTCAAATAGACTGCAAGTCACAATGCACTCTATATTTAGGTGATAGTTACTTCTTCCCATGAATGGCCCACTATGTGTCAGACATGTTGCTTTGTGCTTTATGTGGATTATCTGTTTTATCTTCACTGCTGCAAGGCAGGTCAGAAAGCTGAGATTCAGAGATGACAAGAAATAATGCCCAAGATCACACACCTAGAAAGTTATAGAGCCAAGATTGGAGACAGACAACCATCTAGCTCATAACACACACTCTTCGTCTTGCCTTGCTCCTGATACTTGGCCTGGGGAGTGGTCAGGGAGGCATTCTTGGCCCCTTTGGCATTGTCCTAGGCCACGCATATATGGCCATAGGCAAAGGGGAGGATATGAGTAGAGACAAATAAATGGAAGGGGAAAGAATAAATAAAAATTAATACTTAAGGACTATTTTTTTTAAAATGGAAAAAACTTAATGTGTTTGTGCTAAGGGAAAAAAGCCAGCAGGGCAAAAGAGGTGCAGGTTGTAACAATGAGAGCTGACATTTATTAAGAATAGCCCTGTGCCAGGAGCCATGCTAAGCACTTTACCAGGATTACCACAGTAATCTCCCATAACTCACTTATAAAGTAAATACTATGATTATCATAATATTTTACAGATGAGGAGAGTGAGGCTTTGTCCAAAATCACATAATGAGTGGGGACTTGAAACCAGGAGTCTGAATTACTGTGCCTAACAACACAAAGGTGTAGACTCCTTTCCTGGTATGGAAGCCAAGCCTCTGTTTAATGAGCACCCAGAAAATACCAAGGGCCTTACTGACTTCAGTTAGGACGGGTGTTGTGGTAAGGGTGTGGAGATAGCCTCATTTAGAAGGTAATGAAACTGAGTCTTAGTGGCTAGCGACTTGCCAAGATTCTCCATCTGTTCTCTCTGAACACTCAAGTTTGCCATGAATTATAATAAACCTGGGGGGATCTGCGTCGTCACCATTACCAGCCTTGGTTTCCACCACTTCTCGTCTAGTGATCTGGAATGAGAACTCCCTGTGCAAGAAAGGGACGCTCTTGGGAGCTGTAACATCAGTTTGTTTGGCTGAACTGCTCTTCTAAAGATGCTCCACCCCACTCCTGTGGATCTGCCAATTACTCCATCACTTTTGACAGTGGAACTTTTTGTCCCTCCGTAATGACACAGGCATGGCACTGTTTACAACACTCATTGCACCGAATGAGACAACTGCATTTTGGTATTTCTTTTTTTACAAATTGTAATGTACAGAATATTTTGGTGTAATCATATAAAAGTTTGAGGTTGAAAGAGTATAGGAAACATAAACTCTTAATGAATGAAAGGCTTTGAGAGAAAAAAGTTAAACGTAAAAAGATAATATGTTATCAATTTTATATTTAATTGACCAATGACCAGTGCCTGAAATGTATATGTTGTTCCTATGTGAAATGCGGGCTGGGGTATAGCTCAGTTTGTAGAGTGTTGCTTTGAGCTAACGAGGCCCTAGGTTTGATCCCCAGCATCACAGAAATGGGAGAAGGACCTGGCAGCCCACTCCTGAAACAATCAGCCATTGAAAACTCTACGAATAGCAGAGAAGCAAATGACATAGTGTTGGGCATGGCACAGCGTTGGGGAGTGTTTCCTTCTGTTGTATATAGGGTCACTATGAGTCGGACCTGATTTGATGACACCTAACGGCAACAACAACAACAACAACAACAACAACAACAACAACAGCAACAACAAACAACAACAAATCTTTTTTTTTTCTTTCTTTTTTTTTTTTCTTTTTGGTGCTGGGGATCGAACCTGCAGGGGCTCCCACCTGCTAGGCAAGGGCTCTACCACTGAGCTAAATCTCCAGCCCACAACAACAAATCTTAAAATACAGGCTATCCCATATTTACTTCATGCCTTCACAGCCAGTGGCCTATAGGGGAGGCATGCTTGCATCTACAAGTAAAAGAAAGCCTGATGTAAGTAGGTAGAGGTTGATCTTTTTCATTAAGTAGAGGCCTGGGAACTGTTGTCACCCAATATTGTCACCAAGAATCTGGGCTGGACTGTCCCATAGAGTAGCCTGCTCCGTGGTCTGTCTTAGTGTGTCCTCTTTCACTCCTCTTTCTATTTGAAAGATGACTTCTGCCTTTCACTTCACTGTTGTTCCTTGTTAAATTCTTAACAAGGGGGCAAGAACTGAGGATAATTTTCCTGCAACATCTTTGATGCCAGTTCTCAGATTGTTTCAGATGGGAAGATGGCAGCCTGCTCCTATGGGTTCTCCCTTGGGATGCATCTTGAATCCACAGACTGTCAAGCAGAAGTGCTTGGTTTTTTTTTTTTGTTGTTGTTGTTGTTTTGTTTTTAAAAATCAGTGTTTATTCATAAAATCTCAATGTGTTTTGGGAGAAGTTTTTCTCTTTTTTTTTCTTTTTTTTATTGGACATTTTTAATGCACACCTTAATGTGATTCATTCTGACATGCTTTTCATTGTGGCATTTCCATATATGCATTTTGATGTACATTATTCATATAGGTTCCCCCTTACCCTCTTGTATGCTTCCCCCCCCCCACCTGTTTTGTTTTGTTTTTTACACCACTTAGGGGACCAAGAGGAATAGCCACATAATGGTAGTGTTAATTATAACACTATCCTCCAACTGGAGCTGTTTTGTTAGGAAAGAAAGGAAAGGAAGGAAGGAAGGAAGGAAGGAAAGAAAGAAGAGGAAGACAGAAAGAAGGAAAGAAAGAAAAAAGAGTGAGCAAGCAGAAAGAAAAGAAAATGAAGTACAAAAAGAAAAGAAAAGAAAAAGAATCTGAGCAGCTCAGACCTCCCATTTTACCATTTTTGTTTGTTTGTTTGTTTGTTTTTGCTACTGGAGAGTTGAACCCAGGGCTTCACACATGCCAGGCCAGCACTGTACCACTGAACTGCACCCCTAGCCCATTTTTAACTTTTTATTTGGGGTCAGGCTCTCACAGCGTTACGCAGGCTACCTCAGGCCTTGAGCTTAGCCTCTGCCTCCCCAAGTATGTGCCACCTGGCTTACAGCTACGAGCCACCGTGTGTGGCTTCACTTCATCTTGTAGGCCTCTTACTCTCAGCAGTCACCTCACGGCAACACAGCTGCTCCTGGTGTCACCTCTGTGTGTAAGGCTACAGAAGGGGTAAAGCTAAAAGCAGGCACTAGGAACATATTTGCTTTTACCAGAAAGGAAAAGCTTTTCCAACAGACCTTTATTGGTCATCCTACTGCAAAGGAGGACGAGGAATCAATTATGTAGCGTTTGGGGGTTTGTTGGGGTTTTTTTTATGATTACAGGTTATTATTTATTTATTTATTCTCTTTATTGGTAAATGATGGTGGGTACAGAGTAATACAGCACTGGGCTTTCCATTATGCAACTATTATGTCACTTTTGGTTGTACTTTTATTAACTTAGGAGGTTTATGGAAACTTTTGACTGATATGTAGTAAAACTCATATGCATATTTTGGTTATGCTCCCCTTGATTTTTGAGACAGGGTCTTCTTATGTAGCCCAGGGTGACCTTGAACTCACAATCTTCCTAACTCAACCCCCTGAGTTGCTAGGATTACAGGCATATGCCACCATGCCTGGCTACATGAATCAATTTGTAAACCAGTAGTTTTATATGGATATCATACAATATCTTTATCATTGTTGTTTAATAAACTCATTATTCCATTCTATTTTTATAGATGTGAATAACCACTAAACTTTAAAATATTAATTGGAACCAGGTCTGGTAGCTTATGCCTGTATCCCAGCAATTTGGGAGGTGGAAGAAGGAGGATTGCGAGTTCGAGGCCAGAGGCAGCCTGTATAAGTTTGCAAGATCCTGTCTCAAGATAAAAAATAAAAAATGGTCTGAGGGTGCAGCCCAGTGGTGGAGCACTTGGAAAGTGGGTGTGAGGCTCTGGGTTCAACCCCTAAGTACCACAAAAAAACCTTACTGATTAGGCTCTGCAAAGCACTGCAGAGAAACCCTTAATTTTCAACAATATGAGGTTGTTTGAAGAAACTAGAGCACATACTATGAAATAGGGTAGTCAAAAATGAGGTTTCAGAAGAATATTGGTTTTTAAAAGATTTTATGAAGCTGGGTATCATGGTGGACACCCGTAGTCCCAGCAACTCAGGAGGCTGGTATGGGAAAATCACAAGTTTGAGGCCAGAGGCAGCCTGAACCATTTAGTGAGACCCTGACTCAAAATAAAAAATGGGCTGGAAGTACAGCTTAGTGGTAGAGCACTCACAAAATATGTGTGAAACCCTGGTTTCAACCCTTAAGTACAACATATACACACAAGATTTTGTTAAATAAGTAAATTATGAAACTCTAATACAATGTCATCCCAAATTGTTAAATATATATTTTATATGTAAAAGCAAGATATAAGTATAGCAAAAATGTTCATGGTGTTTGCATTTAGGTGATAAGAATACATGCTTCATTTTCTATCTTCTGTATTTTTTGTAATATAATTTAATTTTTAACAAGTTTATTGAAGTATAATTAGTTGCTTATTGTTAGGTGCCATCTAGTTGGTCTGACTCTCAGAGATCCTGTATACAATAGAACGAAACACTCCCCAAACTGTGCCATACCTGTGTCAGTGCTTCTCTGCTAATCATAGGGTTTTCTTTTTTCCTTTTTTCTTTTTTTCTTTCTGTTTTGTTTTTTTTTTTTTTTTTTTTTTTTTTTTTTTTTTTTTTTTTTTTTTTTTTTTTTTTTTTTTTTTTTTTTTTTTTTTTTTTTTTTTTTTTTTTTGGTACTCGGGTTTGAACTCAGGGCTTTGTACTTGCATGCTTTGCAAGTGCCAGACCACTGAGCTGCACCCTCCGCCCATTTTTTTTACTTCTTGAGACAGGGTCTCGCTAAGCTACACAGACTGCCTCTGGTCTCGAAGGTGCGATCCTCCTGCCTCCCCAGCCGCAGGGATTACAGGCATGCACCACCACACCCAGCCAGTCATAGGGTTTTCAATGGCTGATTGTTTTTTTGGGAGTGGGCTGCTGGGTCCTTCTCCCAAGCCTACAGCACCTGGTGTTCCCAGGTGGTCTCCCATCCAAGTACTAACCAGGCCTGACCCTGCTTAGCTTCTGAGATCTGAGGGGATCAGACACCACAGTAGTTTGGCTGCAGGCATTTAGTAGGTTGGGTGTATTGAGAGTATCTTCCACTTAAGGATGTCATCAGCTCATGAAGGTTTGTTGGGAGGTAACACCATCGTAAATCAAAGAGCATCTGTACAGAATATTTCCTTTGCTCAAAACGCCCTTTTGTGATCAGTCCCTTCTCCCTACTCAGTGGCCCTTGGCAACCACTGGTCTGATTTCTGTCCTTGTAGTTTAGCTTTCAGGAATGCCATAAAAATGAAACCGTATACTGTGCAACCATTTATTTCTGGCTTTTATCATCCACTTAAATGCTTTTGAGATCCATCCATGCTATTGCATTATCGAATGCTTCATTTATTTTTATTAGTGAGTAGTAGTCCATAGTAGGGCTGTTCCAAAATATATTTATCCTTTTATGTTGGTGGATGTTCTGGTTGTTTTCAGCATTGACCTAGTAGTAATGTACTAGTTTGCTAGGGCTACTGTAACTCAAGGCCACAGACTAGATGCCTTTAACTAACAGTTTTGAAGGCTACAAACCCCAGTCAAGGTGACCGCAGGGTTTGTTCTTCGTGAGGGTTGAGAGGGAAGGATCCACTACAGGTTTCTCTCTTTGCCATCTTGATGGTCACATGACATTCTTCCATTCTCCTGGTATATGTACCTGAGTCCAAATTTCCCCTTTTATGAAGACACCAGGGCCACCCTTCTCCAGTCTGATTTCATCTTACCTACTTATAGCTGCAACTATCCTCTTTCCAAATAAGGCCACATTTTGAAGTACTGGGGATTAGGACTTCAACATAGTAATTGGGCTGGGGATACAGTTCTACCTATAACAAATAGCAAAGCTGCTATATAAACATTTGTATGTATTTGTGTAGTCATAGACCAGTATTTTCATTTATCTTGGGTAAATACATAGAAGTAGAATTACGGGGTCATATGATACTACTACATTTATCTTTGTAAGAAACCCCAAACTCTTTTCCCCGAATAGCTGTGCTATAGTATATTCCTCCCAGCAGTGTATGAGAATCCCTGTTATGCTACATCTTTGCCAATAGTTGGTGAGGTGATGTTTTTAAAAATTGTAGCCATTCCCACAGGTTGGTGGTGGTATCTCATGGTGGTTTTAATTTCATTTTTTCCTCTACAGGTCAGTGATAGTACTTATCACTGGTATCTTTTCTTTGGTGATGTGTCTATACACATCTTTTGTCTATTTCTTTTATAAGATTGCCTGTTTTCTTAGTGAATCATGTTGTTGTTGTTAGGTGCCATCAAGTCAGTGTTTGACTCGTAGCGACTCTAAGTGCAACAGGCAAAACATTATTGTCAGTGCTTCTCTGCTATTCATAGGGTCTTCAATGGTGGATTGTTTTTTGCCAGTGGGTTGTCAGGTCCTTCTCCCAAGCCTACAGAACCTGGTGCTCCAAGATGGTCTCCCATCCAAGTACTAACCAGTGTTTGACAGCACAGTGGTGAAGCTGCTGGCAGTGAATCATGAGAGCTCTGTATATTTTGGATAAAAGTTCTTTAGAAAATGTGATTTGTACATGTTTTCTCTCAGTCTGTAGCTTGTCTTTTCACTTTCTTAAGGATGTCTTTCAGTAGGATATTTTAACTTTGATAAAGTCCAACTTCTAGTCTTTTAAAATTTTTATTCATGTGTTTTTGTGACTTACATAAGGAATCAATCTAATAATAACATCACAGAAATATTCTCCTATGTCTTCTAGAAATTTTATAATTTTAAGTTTTACATTTAGGCCTACAGTCTATCTTGAGTTAATTTTTGTATGTTGTGTGAAGTAATTTTCCCAGAAATTTCAATAATAGATATTTTTTGTTGTTGTTCTGGAAAGATGATGAATAAGTACTAGATGTTCTGGGTAAAACAGAACAAAAGCAACTTTCAAAGCAAACCTTGTTTAACAGGCAAAACAAGAAAATCTCAAAGTACAAGGTATAAGGAAGGACATGAAAAATGCTGGGTATGTGGACCAACCCTGCAGCTTCTTATGAGGCTTTTTGGCAGGGATGTGTGTGTTGCAGGGTGTACCTGGTTGGGGTTAACAACCATCTGGGAATAGATGAGTACTTCTGGGTCCACTTAAAGTAGCCTATCATGTTGTTATTCTTGTTAGGTGCCATGGAGTTGGGCCCAACTCATGGTGACCCTACGTACAACAGAACGAAACACTCCTGGACACTGTCTATTGTCAGTGCTCCTCTTCTATTCATAGAACTTTCAATGGTTAATTGTTTTTGGAGTGGGTTGCCAGGTCCTTTTCCCAAGCCTGCAGCACCTGATATTCCCAGGAGGTCTCCCAGGCCGACCCTGCTTAGCTTCTGAGATGAGGAGGGATTGGATGCCAGGGTGCTGTGGCTGCAGGCAGCCTATCGTAGTTGAGGTTTAACATAAATGGAACCCCTGAGCATGCATCAGTGAGGGAACGGCCAGAGGAGAAGAAAATCATTCTCCAACTCAAGGAAATGAAACAGAAGCTTCACATTGTTTCCTGAGAAGTCTCCTGGGACTGAAACTGGCCTGAACCTTGAAGGTTGAGTGGATGTTATCAAACTTCCCTGGGCCCAGTGTAAGAAATAATCATTAAAATTGAACCCTGATAATACTCTTTGAATGTCTGGCTGAATTACAGCAAACAGGAGAGCAACTTCTATGAGTTTTCTCTAGGAAAATATATTTTTACCACAGAAAAGACTACTAAAAATTTAAGAATAAGTCAGAACCCATTAAGCGCACCACAGATGTGTGCTTTGATAGTGTGATGCACACAGCTGGGCCATGTGGATGCTGGTGAGAATGTGGCTTCTGGAGCTGTGTGCTGTGGTGGCCCCAGAAACCATCTACCATCACCAGGAACCACAGTCTTGCAATGGGTCTGGAGACCAAAAACTTCACAGTATTGTCACAACAATAATATGAAAGAGAAGATTAAACAGGCATTTAAGCAATTGAAGTATTGAAAGAAATACTTGAAATCCTAGAAAATGATAAGACACTATTAAAAAAGAAAAGAAGATGAAAAGGCAGGTTTGAAAAAATTTTTTTGAAAAAGATCATTCAAAATATATTGCTAAGATGGCACCAAAGAGAAAAGAGATAGGCAACGTGCCAGCACACAAGCTACTTGGAGGAGGGCTGACGTACTCTTTAAAGATGTGGCATCTTAGCAGTTTTCTTCTGGATAGAAATGAGACTGTTACAGGGCAGGAAATTTTTTCATGTTCTCCATTTTCTGAGCTAAAAAAAAAATAATTACACAAAGTAAAGATTTAAGAAGGTATTTGGGTAAGCAAAATAACTTGGGATGCAGAGATTCCCAACAGTCTCGTGAAAGAGTTTGTTTTTTTTTTAAATTAGAAAATAGAAAATCAGGATTAATAGCAAGGTGATTAAATATCTATTCATCTATTGATGGACATCTAGGTTGATTCCATATCTTGGCTCTTGTGAATAACACCGAAATAAACATGGATGAGCAAGTATCTCTATGGCATAGTTGCTTAGAAGGCTTTGTGGTTGTTAGGTGCCATTGAGTCTGATCCATGCCCCTCATTCAGTTTTCAATGGCTGATTGTTTTGGGATTAGATAGCTATATCCTTCTCCCATTTTTGCAGTGTTGGGGGTTGAACCTGGGTCCTCAGAGAGTGCAACACAGCGCAGATGTAGTTAAAACAAATAGAACTATTTAGGCATTTAATATCCAAAGTCTAGGTGAAGGAAAAATTTAAAGATCTTTACAGAAGGATAGAAAAAAATAAGGGTTAAACTTAATCCTTGAGTTTAAGGGGAGAAGAGAACCTAACTTTACCTGGGTGATTATATTTCTTTAAGTCTTACTCCAAATATTTATTTATGGTAAGTAAAAATTATAGAAAAAGTGGGAAAGTAGATTTATATTTAAACTTTTCATTATTAAATTATACTTCTCATTTCAGTCACATCTGCACTAAGTTTACAATTAGGGGCTATTGGCAGATGCAAGGAAAAAATATTTACTTGGTAATATCCACTACAATCACAAACAGAATGCCAAGAAGGAAGTCATTAGTCTTTTTATAGCTAACTTATAATTAATAAAACTATAGTGAGTATCTCATCAGAAGTTCCTTTCAGAAATAATATATACTACTGATGAATGGACAGAGGCAGGAAGGAGGACTAAAGGATTGAAGACCTTTAGCAAGAGACAACCTATTTACAAAAACAAGCCTGCACTGCTGTTGAAATTCCTCTAGCAATGATGGTCTTCAGCCAGCCTTTCTTATAATAAAACAAAGAAGGAGAAAAATCATCCCCAATTTTACAAGTAGATTAGTTAGAGGTTTAGCTGTATGTTTCTGGGGAAGCCATCTTCTCTCCTTCTTAGTTCCCCCTTTAAGAAGGGCATATTGTTCAGAATTCAGAATCTGCTGGCCTAGTTTCTAGGATAAACAAGACTTTGTGGCTCTATAGCAAGCTGTCTTGAATGCGGATTTAGCTTGGAAATAGCAGTAAAGGGAGAGGAAAAGGAATTCTTCAATAAAATGAGTATGGACTTCAAAAGTAAACAGTATGGTTTGAAATGCCTGGATTTTGTTCCTGGCACTAGTATTTCTCCAGGCAACTTTAGGCACATCTAGTACTCAGACAACTTGGCAAGGTCCAGCTTTGGACCTGGACCTGAAGAAAGCTCAAGTGTGAAAGCTGTCAAGGAGTGGGAATCAGGCTATGACTGCAGAGGCTGGTTGTAGAAGACAACATAAGCTTTTGTGGAAGGCAGGGTAATGCAAACGTTGGAGGGAAACACCACCATTTTAGGAAAGCCAGGAAAAAACCCCTCATAATTCTTTTGTTGTTGTTGTTTGGGTTTTGTTTGTATTTTTGTTTTATTAGTAAAACTTTTTATTAGTACAACTTAATGGGTCTCATGATGACATTTCCATACATGCATTCCATTGTACATTGCTCACGTTCACTTCCCCCTCCCCCTCTCCTGACCTCCTCCACTCCGATGGTCTCCTTTCTACTTGTCTTTTTTGTGAGTATATCCATCTATATATGTACATCGCAATTTTGCTGTAAGGGCCACATATGTGATTTTTTTCTTTTCTCCCATTACCCTTTCTTCTTGTCCCCTTCCCCTTTTCTTTAGTCTATTCTCTTTCCCTACTTAGGTCCTGATTTCATGATCTATATGTTTTAATAATGAATACATACTGAAGTCTAACATCCAAGTATGAGAGAAATTATGTGATATTTATCTTTCTGGGTC
Organism: Pedetes capensis; assembly: GCA_007922755.1. Lineage (NCBI taxonomy): Eukaryota > Metazoa > Chordata > Mammalia > Rodentia > Pedetidae > Pedetes > Pedetes capensis. The sequence continues at coordinate 258,372 of VMDO01000356.1, read as the reverse complement.
TGGCTTAATTCATTTAAAATAACGATCTCTACTTCCATTCATTCTCCAGCAAGTGCCATAATTTTGTTCTTCTTTATATCTGAATAAAAATCCATGGTGTATATATACCACAATTTCCATATCTATTCATCTATTGATGGACATCTAGGTTGATTCCATATCTTGGCTCTTGTGAATAACACTGAAATAAACATGGATGAGCAAGTATCTGTATGGAACATTGGCTTATATTCTTTCATATATATACCTGGGAGTGGGATAGCCAGGTCATATGGCAGTTCTATTAGTTTTTTGAGGAACCTCCATACTGATTTCCATAGTGGTTGCGCCAACCTGCATTCCCACCAGCAGTGTATAGGTGTTCCTTTCTCTCTGCATCCTCACTAGCATTTGTTGGTATTTGTTTTGTTGATGGTAGCCAGTCTGACTGGAGTGAGATAGTATCTCAGTGTAGTTTTTGTTTTTGTTGTTTTTTGTTTGTTTTTCAGTACTGGGAATTGAACTCAGGGCTTTGCACTTGCATGCTTTGCAAGTGCTGGACCACTGAGCTGCACCCCCAGCCCACTTTTTTACTTTTTTTGAGACAGGGTCTCTCCAAATTATGCAGGCTGCCTCTGGTCTTGAACTTGCAATCCTCCTGCCTCTGCCTCCTGAGCCGCTGGGATTACAGACGTGCGCCACTGCACCCACTTTCATTACAGTTTTGATTTGCATTTCCCTGATGGTTGAGAATGTTGAACATGTTTTCATATGATTGTTGGCCATTTGTTTTCTTTCTTCTGAGAAGTCTCCATTCAGTTCTTTTGCCCATTGTTTGATCGGATACTTTGCTTTTTTGGAGTTTTTTTTTTTCTTTAGCTCTTTATATATTCTAGATACTAATCCTCTGTCTGCTGTATAGCTGACAAAGATTTTCTACCATTCTGAAGGTTGTCTCTTCACTCTGATAATTGTGTCCTTTGCTGTGCAAAAGCTTTTTAATTTCATGCAATCCCATTTGTCAATTCTTGCTATTATTTCCTGTGCTTTTGGGGTCCTGTTCAGAAAGTCTTTGCCTATGCCTGTGTCTTAAGGTGTTTCCCCTATATTTTCCTCTATCAGAAAATAAATAAGAAAATGCTCCACTCTATCATTCTCCAAAATAATTGTATGACACTGGTTTTGTGCAGATGAATTTCTGGGCAACCAATTTCAGTCTAAGTCTTTTCTCAGTGGTGATTTGGCAATGTTCCTCCCTCTCAACATTCATAGTGACAATGTGCTCTGTATGGGCCACCTAACAGGCACAAATATGGTTCTTCACACCAAAAGAGTATGAAGAGGGAGCTAGACAAGGATGTAACTCACTAATTATAATAACAATTCAACTGTGAAACTGCTAATAAGATTACACAGAGTGAACTTTGACTAGAAAAAGAAAAATGCTCCACTGAGTAAACTAGATAGAAGAATATGAGGTTAAGTACCAGAAATAATAGAAAATTAAGATAATGGTTGGGGCTGGGATTTAGCTCAGTTGGTAGAGTGCTGCACTTCAGTCTCTGAGGTCCTGAGTTCGATTCCCCGCACCACAAAAATGGGAGAAGGACCTGGCAATCCACTCCCAAGGCAATCCCGAAACAGTCAGCCATTGAAAACCCTATGAGGGTCGCTATGAGTTGGATACGGACTCCATGGCACCTAACAACAACAACAAGACAATGGTTGGCTTTTTTGTTGTTGAGGACTTTAGAACTTTTCCGTTAAGTCCACCTTTATAATGCTGAAAAAGTCTCTACTCAAGGAAATTAAAAGGAGAAATCAAAGTTTTACCTTAAGGGATAGTACAAAGGTTGAATTTAGTGCCCACCAGCAAGATTAAAGGTTAAAGGGGAAAAATTGCAAAACAATGTTAAAAATCTACTTTTTTGCTCTTCATTTTATGGAGATAAAAGTATTTTAAACTTGTATTTGTTTTAAATGCTTTGAAACATGGTTGTGATGCTTGCAGCAAGGTGTTTTTATATGATTTGTCCTAAGAGTCAGTGATAACCCAGGTCTTTCTTACTGGTGCAGAGCTTCCCAATCCTGGTGAAGAGCAGTTTATCTCAAAGTTTTTCAACCTCAGCCCTCTTGACATTTTGGACCAGATAATTCTTGGAATGGGGATTGTTCTGTGCATGGTAGGATCGTTAGGGCCTTCCTCAACTAGGTAGCAAGAGCAACCCCACCACCAGCAGCTATGAGAACCTAAAATTGTCTCCATACTTTGACGAATGTCTTCTGGGGGACAAAATCATCCCCAATTGTGAATTCTTGGTTTATGTTAATAGTGTTAAGATAAACTACTTAAGATTTACCTTCTGGTTACAGTAGAAATAAAGTAAGCTTGATTAATAAATATCCTCAACAGAGAGTGTTTGTCTGAAAGAAATTGGCATTGTAGTTGTTGTTGTTGTTAGGTGCCATGGAGTTAAGTCTGACTCATAGAGACCCTTGCAGCAGTTAGACTGTGCCTGGCACTCCCTCAGTACTTAAGAATACTGTGATAGTGATGATGACTACCATGGCAGTTTTGAAGCAATGGAAAGGAGGAAGAAAGGGAAGGAAGAGAGGATAGACAGAGTGAGCAGATGTTCTGACAGTACATATGCCGTGCTTTCCATACTTAGAAGTGAGTAGACCAGCTAATCTGTGCACCGGAAGGGGCAGAGGAGAGAGGAGGAGTCAAGTGTGGGAAAAAGGATTTGATGATCTTCCATCAAAATATTGGGTTTTCTTGTCCCAATTATCTCTAAGGCTTAACTTCCTTATACGCAGAGATGTTTCTGGTTCCAATTAATATTGACTTGGCTTTGTGAAGAACACACACCCATCAGACAAACAGAACTTATTTCCAGGGCAGATTTAGAGAAAGATGTCGTATTATTCACTGGTTTAGGAAAGCTTCAAAGTTCCTCATATTACATTTAGATTTGATCAAATCCACACTCATTTTGCATAGAGTCAATAAATATTTAATTGATATAAGACAATAAATGCTAATTGTGTGCATTTTGATTAGCTTTGCTGCAATGACTACTAGCAAGGTCTTAATGGGAATGATTGTCTGCTTTCAAAGGGAACACAGGAGGCTCAGAAGGATAAGAGAGCTGTACAGAATTACTCAGGTTATTCTCACACGTGAGCCCAGGGCTTTCTTCCCAAAGGCCCACAGCTTTTTACCTGGCACAGACCTGCTCTTCTGGAACTTGTGTGCTCAACACTGACCACCAAAAAACCACATGGCTCCTGAGAGGGCAGAGACTTTGTACTTCTTTTGTCTCTCCTCCCCCTTCCCTCTGCCTTGCTCTTCCATCCCTCAGACCAGTCAGTGGCACCCCATGTTTGCTTCTTCTGCTAAGGGGAGCCAGAGTAAATGGTGGGTGTGGGTGGAATTCCACTTGGAATCTGGCTGCCATGCTCGGAGTTGCACCATCCAGATGGTTTTAATAGAGATGATTATTACTGCTTTTGCACCAACCTCAGAGCAAGAGAGACCCTGAGGAGTGGCAGCAGGACTTGCCCTGGGTCTGGGCTGGCTTCAGCCAGTGAGGAAAACTATACTGGTTTTAAATTATTGAACGACCTCTTTCTCCGTGGTCAATCATTCCTGCCCTGAGCCCATGAGTGCCATGCCCGGTCGCAGTGCTTAATCCTCCCCACTTCTTGCTGTCCCAGTTCTAAAAGATTCTGCACATTTCCCTGTCTCAGGCTAGTGCTTTTTATGCCCTCAGGTACTGACTGAATTCTATAAAGAAATACATTTCATTGAGCTTCTGGACCACACTGAGGTGGCTTGAACGTTAGGAGAGATGTGCCACTGATATGGGGTAAGGGACGAGTAAAAAGGGAAAGAGATTTAAGGGGACTGGCAGGGCAACCTGGTAGTAACATTCCTGCATCTTGACATTGATGATAACCACCATCGTTCCTCATCCTGGTTTTTGTTTGGTTGGTTGGTTTTGTTTTGGTTTGTTTGGTTTGGTTTTGGTTTGGCTTGGTGTATTGAGACAGGGTCTCACTATGTAGCCCAGGCAGCCCTGGAACTTACTATGTAGACCAGACTGGCCACTCCTGATTTTTGAGTCAAAGAGAAAGAAGAGGCTTGAAAGTTAAGGGAGTGCCTGGCATAGACATGTTCAATAATATTTTTGTGACTGAATAAGTAATAGAATCGATGGTTGAATGACAAACAGAAGTGCAACCTTTGGCTAGTTGCAGTGCTACACACCTATAGTCCCAGCAGCTCAGGAGGCTGAGGCAGGAGGATTTCAGATTCGAGACAAGCCTGGGCTACATAGTGAGATCTGGCCTCAAAAATACAAAGGGGAACAAATCTAGTGAATGGTAAAATTCTTTTGATAATTAAATTTAAAAAATTATTTATAATGATAATTGCTCCTTTTAGGATTTAAAAAACTGTTATTTTTAATTATGGTAAAATATACATAAAATTCACCATCTAAACCATTTTTAAGTGCACAGTTCTGTGACATTAAGTGCATTCACAATGCTGTGCAACCATCACCCCATCCATTTCCTAAACTTTTTCATCTTGCAAAACTGAAATTCTGTGCCCATTAAATCTTACCTTCTCATTCTCTCCTCCCAGCAGCAACTGACAACCACAACTCTACTTTCTGTCTCTATGAATTTGACTATTCTAGAGACCTTAGAGAAGTCACCCAGATTTGCCTAATTAGGTTTCATCACTTTATATATGCTCAGAACTCACCCATGTTGTTGCATGTTAGAATTCCCCTCCCTTTTAAAAGCCAATGTTCCAATATTGTGTGTGTGTGTGTGTGCGTGCGTGTGTGTGTGTGTGTGTGTGTGTGTGTGTGTGTGTGTGTACTGGCAAGGATTTAGCTCAGTTGATAGAGTGCTGCTCTGTGCTGAGACCTGGGTTTGATCTCCAGTATTGTAAGAATGGGAGGCTATCTACTCCCAAAGCAATCCAGAAACAATCAGCCATTGAAAACCCTGTAAAACCAGGGGTGGCCTGTTATCCCAGCGGCTCGGCTTGGGAGGTGGAGGTGGGAGGATTGCAAGTTCAAGACCGGAGGCAGTCTGTGTAACTTAGGGAGACCCTGTCTCAAAAAAGTGAAAAAAATGGGCTGGCGGTGCAGCTCAGTGGTCCAGCACTTGCAAAGCATGCAGGTGCGAAGCCCTGGGTTCAACCCCCAGTACCAGGAAAAAAAAAAAGAAAAAGAAAAAAAGAAAACCCTGTGAATAGCAGAGAAGCACTGATACAGCGCGGGGCATGGCACAGTGTCAAGGAGTGTTTCGTTCTGTTTTACATAGAGTTGCTATGAGTTGGACCTGACTTGATGGCACCAAACACATACACACACACACACACACACACACTTTCCATATTTTGCCTTATTCACTTGCCAATAGACACTTATATTTCTTCCACTCCTTAGCTATTTTGAATGATGTTGCTGTTGAACATGAGTATACAAGTATCTGTTTGAGTCACGCTCTTTTGTTGTTTGTGTTTGGAGACAGTCAGTTGGCCTGGAACTCATGATCCTCCTGCCACAGGCTCCTAAGCATTGGGATCACAGGTGTGTGTCACTACGCTTGGCTCAATTCTTCTTATCTACACAAGGTAGAACCGCTAGATCACATAGTAATTCTATTCTAAATTTCTGAGGGACCAGCATACTGGGTTTCATAATGGCTATACCAGTGTACATTCCCACCAACAGGGTGCAAAGTTTCAATTTCCCCACTTCCTCACCAGCATGTGTGTATGTGTGTGTGTGTCTGTGTGTGTGTGTGTTATAGTAAGCATCCTAATGGGTGTGAGGTGGTTTAGATTTGCATTTCCCTAATGATTACTGGGGCTGGGATTTAGCTCAGTTGGTAGAGTGCTGCTCTGCAGTCTCTGAGGTCCTGAATTTGATTCCCAGCACTGCAAAAATGGGAGAAAGACATGGCAATCCACTTCCCAGGCAATCAGCCAATGAAAACCCTATAAGGGTCGCTGTGAGTCGGACACAGCTCAACAGCACCTAACAACAACAACGATTACTGATATTGACCCCATTATGCTTTGTAACCATTCTTTTTAAAGGAAAACATTTGGTAATTAGTACTTCAGTATCCATTTCTCCTTGCTTTTTGGGAAAGCTGCCCTACATTTTAATTTTGCATTGAGTCCTAGAAGCTATGTAACCCATTCTGGTGATGGCAAAGTAGGAAAATTGTGAGAAGGGCTTTAATAATCTTGGGTTTCTGATACTTCTCTAGGAGGAGATATTGACCACATTTCCCATCTCCATTGACTATGGAAACAATGAAATAAACTCACTGATTGTTTTAGAGATTTACCTAGAAAGGGAAACTGACTGAATACAATGTGATAGTTTGATGTAAAGGGTCTGGTGGCTGCTTTCACTTTTGATCCTAGCTTCCCCTGTGCCACAGGTCACCTGTGCAAGTCCTGGGCCAATTGTTAAGCCTTTCTTCTGAGCTTTGATTCCAAAGGCATTGTGGGTCTGGAGGCCAAATGGGGAGGAGGCAGATCTCAAGACGGGCCAGCATTGCCATTGAGGGCATTTGCCTTGTTTGAGGTTATGGCAGGAATGAAGGGTGAACCAAGGACTTCATCTTTCAACAAGAGGGATTAGGTCACTTCTGCAGGCCCTGGGAGTTCTGAGGAATCTGAGGAGTCAGGATTATCATGAGCTTCTACCCAGATAACCCCATGTCAGGTCTCTAGTGCTGTTCCTTCCCTACCCTGACCCTGACTTCAGCATAGTGGGCTTGCTGAGGCTGAGGATTCATTCTTCTTTGAAGCCTTACCACTAAGGGTGGGTCTGGTCTTCAGCTCTCCTTGCTCTTCAACTTCAGAAAATGAAAGTCTCTTTAAACACTTCTGAGGAGATTCTTCAAATTCCATATTTTGCTTTAAATTCATAAGTGATGGCCTGGTATTCGTCACTTTTTTTTCAGAGCTCTGGTGTTTAGCAGCAGCCACTCTATTCTAACTCTCTTCATAATTACTTTATCTCCTGTTCTTCTCAAATGCTGGACATACTGTGTGGATTTTCCTATTGCCTTCCAAATGTGTCCTTCCCATTTTACTGGAAGTGCATATTTTAGCAACTGCACTGTTACTGCATGTCAGGCACCACTAATAGCAGTATTCCACCTACTAGCAGTAATGAGATCCTTATTGTCCTTGATGGTGTGCTCTAGTTCCAGAATCCCCTGCTTAGAATCTGTTTTCTAGGACCATTAGCGGAACCAACCATCTTAGGTTGAATTCCTTGGAAACAGTCTGATAACAGGGATTTAGACACATGTGATTTGTTGAAGGAGTGCTTGAAATTACTAAGGGACTAAGGGATGCAGGGTAAGGGAAAGCAGCCAGGTAAGGGTAAAGATCCAAGGGTGTGTGTGTGTGTGTGTGTGTGTGTGTGTGTGTGTGTATCCTCATGTCCTCTTAAACATATACTATCCCTTGAAGTTTCTCTAAGCCTTCCCCATATTAAGCTCTCTTTGAATTATGTGAATGAATTATGGCCTAATAGAGTAAGCTGGTAACAACCAATAGGACCAAAGATACACAGGAAGTTTAGTTTTTACTGTAGGGGAACCCATCAAAGGGTTTTATGTAGAAGGATAAAATGATCTTTGTTTTGAACTCAGTTTTGATTTCTCTCTTAGATGCCTGTATAAGTTTTCCATTAACTTTTTCAAGAAAAAAGACAGGATGTTATATTTTCTGAACACTCATGTTTTTAATAATACTATATTTGTGATTCTCATGTGTACACAACAGCTGGGTATAAAATTCTTGAGTCACGGTTACATCTCAAAACTTTACAGCAATCTCATTACTGCTGCTGTCCTAGTGTAGTTTAGAGATAGAGAAGACTGAAACAAGCCTAATTTTTGCTCCTTTATAGGTGACCAGTTTTCCCCACCTGTGTTGACAGAATATTCTCTGCGGTGTTAGGGATCAAACCCAGGGCCTCACACATGCTAAGAAAGTCCTCTACCACTAAGCTGAATCCTTAGCCCTACAATGTATCTTAATGTCTTTTGATATATATATATATATATATATATATATATATATATATATATATATATATATATATATTTTGTTCTGTGGGATTTTTCTTAAAGTTGAAGCTTTAATCAAAGAAAAAGTGATTGCCTGTGTTCTATTTTTGGAATACTATGTAATTCTCAGCCTGGCAACTGATCCCATCAGATCTTGGAAGCTTAGCAGGATCGGGTCTGGTTAGTCCTTGGATGGGAGATTGTCTGGGAGCACTGTGTAGGCTTAGGAGAAGGACCTGGAAGCCCACTCCCCCTAAAATAAACAATCAACCATTGAAAACCTTACAAATAGCAGAGAAACACTGACAATAGTGCTGGGCATGGCACAGTATTGGGTAATGTTTCATTCTGTGGTACACAAGGTCTCCATGAGTTGGACCAGACTTGACCACACGTAACAACAACAACATGTAATTTTCAGTAATTTTCTTTTTCTCTCTCTTACTTGCTAGATCCATCACCCTCCTTTCCATTTACAGTTTTGATCTTCTCTGTGTTCCATGGTAGCTTCCTGAGCCTCTCCTTCACTGATCTTTTCCAGGCAATTCTCCTTATTGCTTCAGTGAAGGGCTTAATATTGGTATTGTAGTTTGCTTCCTAGGAAATTATTTTAACTTGTTCCCTTTTTAGTTGACCTGTCTTCATAATGCATTTAATGTGCTTTCACCTCCCCCTTTCTCTCTTACTTTTTGAGTTATGGAGGCCATGCCTTTCATCCTATTATAGATGCCAACAGTCTTAAAATCAATTTAATTGTTGTAGTGCATTATTTTTGAGATTATGATCTTCCATTGTATCTTCAGGAAAATGGACCCATCCACTCAACATTTATATAAACACCCATATGACACTTGCTGTTATAGTGGGTGGTTTGGGACACATCAGAGAATAAAAGAGACAAAAATCACTCTTTCCATGAAGCTTACATTTGGAGCAAGGGGGAGCAAAGCAATACATAAAAATAATTAGATACTATCAAATACTGAAATGGTTATATGTTCTGGAAAAAGAGGGAAAGGGGATTGGATGATATACTCAGAGCAGACTTCATTGAGTTGATGTTCAAGATAACTAATTGTTCATGCCACTGTCTGAGGAAGTGCTTTTCAGACCAGGGGCATAGCAGGTACAAGGTCCTAAGGCAGGAGCAATCCAATGACTGAGGGACATCAGGCCAGTGTGGCTGCAGCACAGCAAAGGAAAGAGGCATAGAGGTCAGAAACCTATGTTAGGCCACTAAAAGGATTATGGCATGATCTGATTACATTTTGAAAGAATTACTTCTACCATTCTGTTGAAAATAAATGATGGAGAGTGAGTCAATGGTAGCAACCTGAGACCAGTTAGAGACTAGCACAGTACTCCAAGTGAGATGCTGAGGGCAAAAGACCAGGGGGTTACAGAAGGGGTAATAGGAACTGATCAGAGTCTAGGTATATTTCAAAAATAGAACCAGGCTTTCCTGATAAATCAGACATGGGTTTTGAGAGAAATTAGGGGGTTAGTATGACTCCAAGGTTTTAGACCTGAGCAATTGGAAGTATTCAAGTTACTACCAACTGGGATGGGGCAGAATACATGTGGAGGAGGTCGGGGGGAGCAGATTAGGATTTTTGTTTGTGAGGCAGAATTTCTCACCTCAGGCTGGCCTCAAACTCAGGATCCTCCTGCCTCAGCCTCCTGAGTGCTGGGATTATGGGCATGCACCACAACATGTGGCACTGGAATGTAATTGGACATATTAAACCTGAAACAAGTGATAATGAAGAAGCCAAACAGAATATTGCCTGAGTCTACACTCAGGAGAAGTCAAGTGGGGAGATTTGCCAGCACAAAGGTGGTATTGCATGATGTAAGATCAAGTGAGATTATTAAAGGAATATGAACACACAGTGGACCAAGAGCGGCATCCTGGAGCACTAAGATGTTAAAGGTCAGGGAGATGACAAGGGACAACTAGTAAGGTGAGAGGAAGCCAAACGCCAGGAGCTTTGTTGAGGAGAGTCACTAACCACATCAAATGCTGCTCTGCACAAAGATAAAGGCTGGGGCCATGGGTTTAGCAATGCAGAGGTCACCTGTAACTTTCCCAAGAGCAAGACTGCTGGAGCTTGTAGGTAAAACTCCACTGAAGTGTTTTAAGAGAATGAGCAAAAAAGAATTGGAGACAGCTAGTACAGCCACCTCTTTCAAGGAGCATTGCTAGGAGGAGGAGCATAGATGGAGTGCAATGTGATGAGGCAAGGGGAAAAAGATGGCTGAGGTATGTTTTAAGAAGGAACAAACAGCAGCAAATTGAATGTTTCTCGGAAGGATCCAGGACAATGTTCTCCTCTTGTTTTTATAGTGTTACTCACAGGCTGTGTGCATCTTTTCAGACACCCCAAGATCTAGCCCCCTTAATCAACAGTGCACTGCCCTTGGCCCTGCTTGGTTGCACATTGGGATACCAGTCCCAATCCCTCCTTATTTCTACCTATACTTGAAAGCACACTGATATTCTTGGCTCCATAGCAGTTTTTGGCATCTAAGGGCATTTACTAAGCATGACTCTGCTGGATTTAGGGAAGCTCTGGCCTTCCTGCCTGGCTCTCTTGCATGTTGAACGGTTGGGTTTTATTAAACAGTGCCATTTTCAGAATACATTTGCTAGCGTGCTTCCCATCTCTATTCCTGACTCCCGCACTTCATCAGTGAAGACTACACACTTCCCCTTCCACGTCTTTTTGAAGCATGAAAAAGACAACATTTGGGATATGGGTAAAGGGAGGCTGGAAAGAGTGATCATTACTCTGGCTGCTTCCAAAAGCAGCATCATGCAGCGGAGGGATAGGTGCCAGGTTTTCTGATCGGGACATATAAATTTAAGAGAAATGCATCCACCTTCCTCTCTTTAAAGTAGACCCCACTGAGGTAAAGCATTATGAGTACTCCAACAATTTTTACCCTGCAGTTGACAACCAGTGATTTTACACTAAGAAATTCCTTTTAGATTTCTTTAATAGATTGTATATTGGGCACAGTTTTTGGTGAAAGAATACCTTTATTTTTCTTATATTTCCTCCATGTACTTTACTGGGAAACTAGGAAGGCTTAAATCAGGAGTGATCATGCATATGTAATTGCTAAAACAAACTATGCTTTGAAGGCAGGAGATAACACATATTGAATAAGCCAAAGTGCTTAATTTGCATTTTCTATGAAATAAGTTTATTTTGCTGTTCACTGTGGAAAGGCTACAAATACATATCTGATATGAACACAAAGGACTGAACTTTGCAACACTGTAAAAAGTGGTTATGAGAAATTTAGAACCTGGAGAACAGGGCACATTTATATTTGCTTACCTCCCACCAGACATCTTAAACATCAAAGGCACTTATCAAAATGGTTAATGGAGGGAGTGTGGAATGTAAAATAATGACAGATACCAAGACAAGTTAAGCGCTTGAACTCTCTTATACTTTGACTTGATATTCTACTAGAATCTGATTTAATGCAACTTACTTTGTTAGCTCTAGATTAATACATAATTTTATTTCATAACCTTTTCCAATGAAAAGAACTGAGTGTAGACTTGTTTTAGACTGTTTTTGCAAGAACATAATCTCTAGGTAAAGGCTCAAGGCCCCACTTACACCAATCATGTCACCTCTCCAGCGAACACTGTGGAAGTCAACTCCCACTTACAGACCAGCACGCTGGTGTCTCTGTGGCTTCTGAGGCACATCTATATAGCATGCTTTTGCCTAGTGTCTGCCTGTTACATGTCACATTGGACTGGCTGCTGGGGGGACTCACAAACACGGTGTGGCCATTGCTTCATAGCCTCACACTTATCCCCTCTAACTGGGTTGGCTATGCTTTCCTTTTAATTCCTACTCACTTGTTCTAAGTACCTTCTTTAAAAGAGGAGTCGGAATAAAAAGTGTTTGGGTACTCATCCCTTATTCTATTTGACTTCTAGGGGAAAAAAATAATAGTAAGACTGTTATCAAACTTAAAAGGAAGACAGCCGGGTGTAGTGGTTTGCACCTATAATCTCAGGCACTCAGGAAGCTGAGGTGGGAGGATCCTTTAAACCCAGGAGCTCGAGATTAGTCTGGGTAACACTCACAAGAACCCCACCACCACTACCAGAAAAAAAAAAAAAAGTAAATAGAAAAAGACCCACCAGGACAGTAGCATTTGTCTACAATATGGGAAAAACAATGGATGGATCAAGACGTATAGCACCTTTCTTCCTCTTAAGAACAACAGCATCTTTACATTGTTTTGTGGCAAATGTTAAGTGCTGCATTGCATTCTCGAACAAATGTATTTTGACTGATTGCTGCTGTTACTATCCACTCACAGAAAAACAGAACTGACTCCAATCATATATTTTTTTTTTGCAGTACTGGGGGTTGAACCCAGGGCCTTGCACACACTTTGCAAGTGCTCTATCACTGAGTTGCACCCCCAGCCCCAGTTTTATTTTTTATCTTGAGACAGGATCTTGACAAACTATTCAGGCTGCCTCTGGCCTTGAACTTGTGATGCTCTGCTTCCACCTCCTGAGTTGCTGGGATTACAGGTGGCTCCACCACACCTGGCTCTAATCACATTTCCATGTGAAAAACATAAAATTAGATTTACAGAACAGCCCTTGATTTAGAGACACTCTGACGCAATACAATTAAGGACCTCTAATGGCATTTATTCTCAACATGGAAAAATAATTTCTTGGATTTTTTTTGAGGTTCTAGGGGGCTGAACCCAGAACCTTGCACATACTTTGCAAGTTCTCTACCACTGAGCTGCACCTCCATTCCCTTTTATAAGAATTTTTTATCTTGAGACAGGGTCTTGCTAAGTTACGCAGCTGCCTCTAGCCTGGAATCTGCAATCCTGCCTCTGTCTCCCAAGTCACTGGGATGACAGGCATGTACCACCATGACTGGCTTGTTTTCTAACCATAGTGTATAAACAGATGTTGATGAAGAGTCAGTGTAGGCAACCATGCTGACAGGACATCCAGCATGTTTAAGAGGGTATTGGCAACAAGAGATTTCAATTTTCTTTTTATTCTCCTCAGCCCATACATGTATAAATACTTGCAGGGCACCCACACCCTACACAGAACTGAAAGATGCCAAATTTTCTATCAACAATGCCATTATAATTTTCAAATGTCAAGTATAGAAGTGCACAGACAGAATATAATAATGGGTGATCTACAGAAGAGCTACCACAAGGTATTTCTATATCTGATGTGTATCAATGTTCCTCCCTTCATTTTGGACAGTGTTCCATCTTTGATATTGAACTTTCCTTTAATCAATAAATCTTCCAGTTTATAAAATCTTAGGGCAATTTCCAGTGGGCTGTGTTAGGACAAAGGAACCAAAAGACCAAAGGTATTACTGAGTCATCATCATCAGGAGGAACAAATTAATCAGTATTATAATCAGAAAATTGCTACAAGGCAATAGGCTTCGGTAACTAAATATAAATCATAAGGACATCTTTCAGGCATAAAAAGAGTGACCTGATTTCAATGGGTATCAACTAATATTTGCAAAGCTAATTGAATTTTTCTGTTGATCTTCACTGTCGTTAAATAATGATAGTTTTGATGGTGGTAAAACTTCATTTTTTCAAGTGCAGGATGATCTGAGCTGAATGAGAAAAAGAATTAGGGGAAGGTGTGAAGGCAGGCCTGGCATCAATATGAACAACTATTTCTCTTCTGGTTTTTATCTTAAGAAGGCTCATGTCTCAATGTCATAAACAGGCCAGCCATTTTAAAGGTCTTAGGATTAATCAAGATTGAGAAAGGCAAAGTGATAAACTGTGAGCCAAGCCTTCACCACAGCAACGTTCCAAAGTCACATGTCCACCGCCAGTACTCTCAGTAGCAATCCACATATAAATACAAAGACAACTACAGATAGACAATATTGTTATATAAATATTTTATTTTTATCATTAAGTTTTAAAAAATAATTTTTAAATTTTATCTTTTATAATTTTTTTCTTTAAAACTGGCATACTTTATTAAAAGAAGCACTGGAAATATGGCATCTTTTTAAGAAATCATCTTTACTAATAGATATTATAGAGAAACCAAATGTCTGTATCAGCTAATGGAAAATTAACCACTTCTAAGTCTAGTTTCAATCCAAATAAAGGACATACATATATTTTCAGACTGATTCTGCCCATTCAGTTAAAACATTTCCATTCCTAAACTATTAACTACTGAAATCTAAAAATGCTCCTTTTCTTAGGTACTCCCTTTTTTCAAAGGATTTAGTAGTAGTTCAGATGCTGTTCCCATTAACTGACCTCTACAGAGAGGCCAGAGATAATACTCCATAATATGCAAGATCTTTACCTCTTTTCAAATGCCCTAAACAAATTATATAATTCAACAATTATACTTAGATATTCATAATTTTCAAGTATCTTGAATATCTCTTAATCTATTTTCTCCCTTCACATTTTATCATTTTTGCCTCTTTAAACAAATAAAAAACACCCAGATTCTATGTTTCATATATTTCAAATTAAAATGACCAAAGAAATAATATCTATTATATAGGATTGTTATTTTCCCTATTTAAATCCTGGTAATTTCCATTAACCCTATTTCTAACTTATGATGTCTATGTACACAAGTTTCTGCACAATTTCCAATTTTGTTACAATGCTTCCTCCTCCCACACATTAGTATGTGTTTTCACTTTGACACATTTAAACAATGCAGAGGGGTTGGTTGGCACATTTAAAAATCAATACATTTTATTGTTATAAAAACAGGCTGAGGTGAATGGTGACCCCTTAGCATTTGAGACTGACTGATTATATATAGGTCACCTATGTGCTCAACTTTTTACCATTCATGACTGTGGGCTGTTCTGACACTTGACTGTGCAACATACATCTCCCCACGGGTGATCAGAGACTGCAAAAATATAAAATTCAAAGCAGATGATTTTGCTAACTTTAGCACTTTTGGAAAAGGGTTAAAGAGAAAAACTATTAACAGAAATAAAATTCAGAAAAAGTTACCTGTGGACTGCACTTACATTAGCACCGGTCCCCCTTGTCGGAGTTTAACTGCCAACAGGCTGGACCATGACTGGCAGCTATACAGTGCTCATTTTCAGACACTGCAATACATTCTCCAATAGTTTTATTGTCTCCAGTTTTATGGTGCCACACTATACTTTTCACACTGTTTAAATTTCCCATTTCCATAATCCAAATGCCAAAGAATTACTACACATTCCCTTATACTGCCAAAAATAGGTGTGCTGGAATGTCTATAGCTATAGCTGAAGGCAGAACATTGACAACATTTAGCTTTTGTTACACCCATAAACAAGGAAAGTGTAATATGAAAAGGATGATACCCTTGCAAATACTGACAGAGTTGTTATGCCTCCTTTAGCACAATGATTTGGTATTCTACATCGGTTGCCTGACCCCCACTGTGAGCAATAACGTACGTCTGTATGCCATTAAAATACTAGTATGAAATATTATCACCAGTGTAACTATATACACAAATAATGAATGGGCAAGTATCTAGTTTCAAATTAGATCCTTGGAATACAGCAAGATAGAGTTATTTTTGTCTCAAACATAATCATTCAAAGCACATTTGTTAGACGGGAAGAAGATAATTGGACATTCTCCATGCTCCAATTTGAAGTGATACTTGCCTTTTAGTTTCTTGAAAAAGAAGTTTCGAAAGTTATATACATAGATTTCATTTAAATTATGCAGCAATCTTTTTATTATTATTGTCCCAGATCTTGTTTAATGAGGATCTGTCATCAAATCAAGTACGGTATTTCACAACTATAAGAACTGTATGAGAAAAAAGTGAAAAGAAAAAAAAAATATATCAAAATCAGATTCATATGCTACATTAGAAGCAATATTCCTAAATGTAGGTATGTCCTCTTAGGAAGGGGTAATGTGGGATGAACTTTTATCCAAGATAATAAATAACAAATGGAAAAGTACAAAAATATAAAACAACCTAAATGTCTAAGCAGGTATCTTGATCAAATAAATTATGGCATAACAGTAGCAGGTAAAATATTACTAAAAATATTAAAGGACATGGGAAAATATATACAATATATTGGAAAACACATATAATCTTAGTGTTTTGAAAACATGCTTTTATATAAAATAGGAAAAGACAAGAAATATATACAACAGTTGTAATAACAGTGGGTATCTCTGTGTGGTAAGATTATAGCTGATTTTTATTATCTTCTTTATGCTATTCTACATTTTCCACATACCATATATGGTTGATTCTTGTTATTTGAGATACTTATATTGTATAAAGGCACCACAAACACTGAATTAGTGATTGCTGAAGCACTGATTCTAGAGAAAATTCAGGATTAGGTTCCTGTGAGTCTCTGGCTACTACATTTTTGTCAGTCAATCAATAAATAGCCTTGTTTTATATGTGCTTCTGTTTAAGGACATCTTATTTAATACATATTGTTAATTCGGTAACATTGAACTTGAGGCCAACAGCATTATAACACATGCTTGAACAAAGTGCCTAATGTGTGCCTTTTCTATGAAGGCACATTATTGCTTTCTTGTACTCAGTAACATTAGAAAGCACTTTACGACTGTGGTTGGGCGCCATTTTAAACCATGAAATTAACAAAAAGCATAAAAATGTAGAAAACGTGGCACTACAGGGACTACAAAAGGGACACTTATGTAATGAGAGATAAAATAAGAAGGTAGAGATCACCCTTGTTTGACCTCAGCTGCAAACTTGTGGCTCAGAAGAGTCACAATTTTTGCTTCTCTGAGCATGTCTGCAAGTGACTATAAAAGCAATATGAGTATTGATCTACGGGTTACAAATAAGTTTCAACTAGTAAGCAAACTCACAGAGAATCCACAAATAATGAGACTTAATCATATTTCTTTGTAATAAAAACTGTTTTCTGTTAAAAAATGTATTACGAAAAATTTCATGTAATTATTTTGAGATACTTTTAGATCTTCATAAAAGCTCTGTAAACACACATAAAGAACCCTTGAAGAAAAGTAGATCTAAGAATGATTTGACCTTAAGAAATATATTGAGGAAAAAGGAGAGAACAAGTTTTGCTTTAATGCTTAAAATCAAGTTAAAATCCAAACCAAATGAAAAAACAACAAAAAAACATCATCTGGAGAATTTAATGGGATTTGTCCTTCCAACACAAGCCTATCAGATATAAAACGCCATACTTGAAAGTAAGTAATAAATAGAAAACAATTCTTTGGTCCTCAGTGTAACAAGAACTAGACTGGCCTTGAAAAAATCACTTAGCCCTGCATTTGAGGGTGCAGGTGAGGAGCAAGAAAGGGGCTCCCTTTGAGAATCTGATAAAAGGTACAAGCTCTCTCCCCACAGAAATGTGCTTATAAAATCTCACATATATTTTAAGAGCATTTTCAGAGATCCATAGATTGTAGGCTTAGGACTCCTAACTCAGGTCAGAAATCATCATTCAATCCTGGCCTTAGATATACAAGGCCAAGTGAAATTAAGAATTAAAATGAACTCCAAAACAAATAACAACCCCAAGAAGTAATAATCCAATAAATACTTACTGATAATCACTAGTAAAAGGATAGCAGCAACCAAAGCCATGATAGCTTTTATCTACAACACACAAAAAGGCATATGAAAGATATGGCTTGACTCGTTAATAAAGCCAGGACTATCTGTTCTGCTACTTACCACATTGTACTAATGCATCAATAAACAGGCACATGCCTTGAAAGGTTTCCAGTTGGTTTCTTATACTAAATTGTGGGCTTTTTTTGCATTCTTTTGTTAATAATCAGAGTTCCCACAAATTTGACAGTTTTTGCTTCACTGGATTTTATTGTTCAAGGCAATACTACACGATAAACAGTAACAGCCAAAGCCCCCTTTGACCATTATTTCGTGTTTATTTCTGATGTGAGACCACAAGTATAAGATATTTTAGCAACTCTGTTCAAGTGTCAGGATGACACTTGAATACATAGGCAGCCAGTCCAAGCTGCTTAATACACAGTGGATGCCTGAAACCATGTAGTTGTTGTTGTTGTTGGGTGCTATCGAGTCGGTGTCCAATTCATAGCAACCCTATGTACAAGAGGTGAAACACTATTGTTGGTGCTTCTCTGCTATTCATAGGGTTTTCAATGGTGGATTGATTTTTGGGAGTGGGTTGCTGGGTCTGTCTCCCCAGCCTACAGCACCCAGTGTTCCCAGCGGTCTCCTAACCAAGTACTAACATGGCCTGATCCTGCTTAGCTTCTGAGATCTGACGAGATTGGATGCCACAGCGGTACAGCTGCAGACTTGAAACCATGGACAGTACCAAATCCTATATAGGTGTTTTTTCCTATATATGCATACCTATAATAAAACTGAATTTATAAATTAGGTACAGTAAGAGATTAAGGATAATAAAATGGAATAACCATAACAATGTACTGTAATACATGTCCATGTGAATGTGGTCTCTCTTTTAAGAGTTAAGATAAATATAAATATTTTTAGACCACAGTTGACGGTGGGTAATGGAAACTGTAGAAAACCACCAGGTGGCTACAGGGTAGGTATGCTGTATATATGGCAGCATATTTCATAGCTCTTACTCTCAAAGTTAATGTATTCTCAAAGAGTATTCTCTGTTAGTTTTTTCTCCCCTTCATGGTATTTAAATCTCCCTTTCAAGGAATATATTTTAGATTCTTCATGAACCACCTCATTTAATAAGTACCTTGCCTAGAAGTATTCAGTGCGTCCATTTTGTAACTGAGAGAAAAAACTTTAAGATTAGTTCTCAGCTGCTTGACATCTTAAACTCACATTATCTTGCTGTATAAAATGGTTATATCCACCATTTAATCCTAAAATGCATAAATTATAAATTGATTTCATTTCCTTGGTGTAAAAGCCTTGATGAATCAAATATTTTCACAGATAATTGATTAAAAATGGTCCACTCCAAAAACAGATACCCAGTTTTCTTACCCCCTTTGTTTGTTGAGACAGAATATCCCTATGGAAACCAGGCTGGCCTGGAACTCCCTATATAGCCCAGGCTGGCTTCAAAATCACACTGATCCTTCTGCCTCAGCCTCCCGGGTGCCACCAGGCCCAGCTAAGACACCAAGTTATTATAAACAGATGAAACATTTAAATGACTATCACAAACAGAAGCAGTTAATGAAATGTTTCTAAACCAGAAGGACTGATGACACTTTTGAGACATTTATATTCATGATAGTAACAAAGTGACCCACAGAATACATAAAAGCTTTGCAATGTGGACATCAGTGCGTAGTAAAACTATTAACTGTGGTAACCAAAAAAATGTACACATAGACTCAGAAAGTATGGAGGTAAGAGCAATATTTTCAGTAGGCATCTAGGCCCACATTATGCTAGAAACTAAAGTACTTTAATCCTCTGTCTAACCTGAAGACATTTCCAAAATAATATGAAATTTAACAGTAGCTTTTCCACTTGGCCCAAAATATACATTAATTTGCCCTGTTAATATAAAGTTAAGCTAGGTGTAACTTTAGAAAATTCTGTGTTTTACTTATTTTCTATGTTTGGTAAGTTGGGCAGGCTGCCCTTGGCGTTGAATGTGTGATCCTCCAGCCTCAGCCTCCCAAGTTGCTGGGATTTCAGGTGTGTGCCACCACACCCAGCTCTAACTTTAGACAATGAAAATGGAAATATAACATGAATTTTAAAACACCTCAATGACTTACAGTTCTCTTTTGTGGGTTTTTAATATTGGGCAAGAAATATCTATCACCCAAGTGGCAGCACTGCCTTCACACATGGCCAAAGTTCTCTTCTCCCGAGTGACAGGAGCAGAATCACCTACTACTAAACCTGTGAGAGCCTCGGCGCCTCTCAGATACAGAGATGAGGTGTCAGCAGTTCTTCTCCACTCGCTGGAAAATTTTATCACTGATTTTTGAAGGCAAATTTACTGAGACATATTTTATGTAGAATAAAATTCATCCTTTTAAAGTATGTTTTGAAGGGTTTTGGCAAATATACAGTTGTTTGCCATTATCATAAACAAACCCAGGACCTTTCCACCATAAGCCTGAAAACTTCCCTCATGTCCAATTATAATCAATCTCCACTTCCACCCTTTAAATGAGGGGCAGCCCCTGACTTGTCTTCTGTTCCTATAGCCTTTTTCATAAAACCCTTCCTAAGTCATCCCTATAAAAGTCAATCCACAAAATGGTTGGCCTGGAAGGGCCACCCAAGATGAATGGCAGCACAGTGAGGCACTAATGGGGTACAGTGAGACTGAAGAAAGATAAGCATTAGAAAATAGTATGTGAAAAAAACTTGCTACTCTGTATGATCTTTGTTAAGCTACAGAACAAGGTTTGTTCATGACATGATTGAGCCTATTAATGGTCCTCAACAGTGATACAGAGACTATTTAAAAAATAATTCTATGTTTTTTAATCTCTTAAAAGTACCTTCTTTTGATCTGAAAGTCCATAAAGTACAAAAAACAATCTTCAGGTACAGTTACAAAAGTCGGAGAAGTGTTCATTTGATTATGTGAATGGTGCATGTGTGTGGAGGGTGGGAATGGAAGGTGAATAGCTCATGGACTTCTGCTTTTTCCAAACAAGTCCACAGAATATCACATTTCTCTAGAAATAAAAAAAATTAAAATAGAAAAATCTATCCTTTAAAGAATAACCTCCCTGTGCAGTCCTGGGAGGGTCAGCCCAGGGATCTCGCGTGCTAGGCAAGTGCTCTTACCACTGAGCCACACCCTCCAGGCCCTTTTTACTTTTTATTTTGAGACAGAGTCTCACTAGGTTGCAAGATGTAGGCTGTCTCTGGCCTTGAACTCTTGATCCTCCTGCCTCAGCCTCCTGAGTGGTGGTATCACAGCATGTGCCACAGTGCCCTACAAGAATGAGACTGAAAATCGTTTAAATTCTCCAAGAGGAGAACAATGAAACATGCTCTCTCTCCTCAACTCTATTTCTGGGAATATGAATATCTGGTAAGTAGACAGACAAAACTATGTATGTCTAAGTCATCAGCTCTTGGAAGAAATCCTTAGCATATGACAGGTTTAAAAACTTACTGCTCAACTTGAAAATGAGAGATTTAAAACAATGAGCCCCTGTCTAACATTTTCAGCAAAGCCAAAAATTATATCTAGAATTAGGAAAACAGAGATTTCCTCAAATGACATGAAATTCTCAATAAAATCTTAACAGTAACTTCTTCTGTTTAATAATTAGTGGTCATATCTGGTTTAAGAAGTAAACTCATTTCAGCTGGGTGCCATGGCACATGCCTATAATCCCAGTGGCTTTGGAGGCTGAGGCAGGAGTGTCACAAGTTCAAGGCCAGACGCAGCCGGTGCAACTTAGTGAGACCCTCTCTTAAAATAAAAGATCAAAAAGAAGTTGGGGAGGAGAATCCTAGGTTCAGTCCTCCAGTCCTGGAAAAAAAATAATTATTTCTATAAAATGTTCTGCAGGAATATATTATTACATAGTGATTCCATTTTTCCGTATTAAATTTTATTTATTTCTCTGGAATAATGAGGGATAATGGGATATTTTTCTTAATCCTTTTTGTAGAAGAGATTATGACATATAAACTGGCTTTATTTTTTTCCCCTCTCAACAGAAAATCGTATTTTTCTCTAGCTCTCATTTTACTTTAAAAATATTTTCATACAGTTATTTTGGTTTTTGTTTTCTGATTTTTGTTTCTTGAGATAGGGTCTTGCTGTATAGCACAGGTTGGCCTAGAGATCACTAGGTAGACCAGGCTGGCCTGGAACTCAAGTTGATCCTCCTGCCTTGGCCTCCCAAGTGCTGGTATTACAAGCATGTGACACCATGCCAGGCCCAAAAATATCTCAGCCATAAAGAAGAATGATATTATGTCATTTGCAGAAGAATGGAAAGAACTAGAGACCATTATTTCAAATAAACCAGAACCAGAAAGACAAATGTTTTCTCTCATATGCAGACACTTTTTTATATGTATGTTAAATATATATATTTATTTATATGTATGTATTTTTATATATATAAATAAATATGTATACACACATACACACACACACATGTCATGAAAGGTGAAGGGGGGTTATTTGGAGGTGAAAGGGGACTAAAGAGAGGATAGAAAGGGCAAGAAGAATGGGTAATAGGAGGGGAGAAAGAGAAGTATCACATATTTTCTCTCACAGGCAGAATCTGGATTTAAGCATACACACATAAGACATGCAAGCAGAAAGGGGACCATTTGTCAGAAGGAAGGATGGGGGGCCATCAGAGGGTAATGGGGATGAATATGAGCAATGTACAATGATATGCACTTATGGAAATGTTATAATGAAACCCATTAGGTTTGACACTAAAAAATTACTAACAAAAATCATAAAATACTTCCATATAATGCTACAGACTATTTCTAAAAATACTAATAAATTATAAGAAAACTGTATATTTGTTATAAGTCTAGAAGTAGCTAAATTATTAATAAGA
This sequence comes from Pedetes capensis, assembly GCA_007922755.1. Taxonomy (NCBI): domain Eukaryota; kingdom Metazoa; phylum Chordata; class Mammalia; order Rodentia; family Pedetidae; genus Pedetes; species Pedetes capensis. The sequence continues at coordinate 235,680 of VMDO01000356.1, read as the reverse complement.
TGTGGATTATTTCCGTGAAGAAATCTACGAAAATATCTTTTTAGGCATTGTTTGATTCCTTTAGTTACTGCTGCCCCAGAAGTAACTTAATTCATTCACAAATATTCACTGTGTTCCCACCATGTCCCAAGTTCAGAAGAAATAGCAGTAAGCAAGGGCATTCTAGCCCTGTCCCCACAGAGCTAATATTCTAGAAGTCCCTCTTCCCTCACGCCTTTGAGCACTACTTGACATACTGACCAATCCACCCACTATTTTCTGATTTACTTACTTTGCATCCGCGCCACCACATCTGCCTTCGAAGTTGTTTGGATCTGTTGCTGAAAGCAGTCGCATTATCCGATAAGCTTTCTATATCACATAGAAGGTGGAGAGAAGGATTAAACAAAATCACAGGATTCTTTTATCTAATCACACAAAGACAAGAAAATATTAACTTCTACTTCTGCAAATTTCTTCCCTTTTAAGCATGAAATCATCCTACCTTTATTCCACCCACAAATGCTATCATTCTACAATGTAAAAAATAAGCCAAAACCAAACCAAATCAAAACAAAACAAAAAATACCACAGTTGTGGGTCAATATGCTTAATCAGTTTTTACTATAAGATTAAGAAAATTCTTCCTAGGGCCTCAATGCTTATAATAAATAAAATAATGAATTCTGGTAAGAAAATACTCTTTACAAATATAAATCCTAGGGGTTGGGGTGTAGCTCAGTGGCAGAGCTCCTGCTTTGCATGCATTAGATCCTGGGTTTGATCCCCAGCAACAGAAAAAAGCAAAACAAAACAACTTGGTGCATCTAGAAAAAAAATTACATGTGGAGGTTAGATTCTTAGAAACAAAAAGTAACTGATTTTAAAGGAAAGTATAAATTTTAAAAGTGATTAAGTAAATTTTCAGGTCAAGCAAGTCTGTGAAGAATTAATCAGAGAGCTGGGTGTGATGGCCCATGCCTGTGATCCCAGTGACTTGGGAGATGGAGGCGGGAGGATGGCCAAGTTCAAGGTCAGAGGCAGCCTGCATAATTTAGTGAGACCCTGTCTCAAGAGAAATAAAAAAGGGGCTAGCGGTGCAGCTCAGTGGTAGAGTGCTTGTGAAGTGTGCATGAGGTCCTGGGTTGAGCCCTCCAGTAACTCCCCGCCACACAAAAGAACTAATCAGATATTCAGCCACCCATCATTCAAATAATGAGCAACTAATGTTTTCCAGGAACTGTTACAGGTACAAAGACTAACATTTGTCAGTAAAGAAAGATTACCAAGTTCTAGAGAAAACAATCACCATGTGTAAGCCATTCACCATTCAAACAGTATTTGAGTGCTTGATGTGTGCCAGGAACACAGACTAGTATCTGTCAGTGAAGAAGGTTACTAAGTTACCAGAGAAAGCATAAAATATCAGATAAGTCTGAAATATGTGTTGAAAAAAACTCATTAAACATTTACACTCCTTGACATCATGAAAAATACAAAGCGTATCAACATAATAGGACAAAAGAAAAAGCTCTATTCTTCTTTTCAACAATGCATTTTAAAATTCTCCACTCTCAACTGAACAATAAAGAATATAATAATACAAAAAAGTGATAAAAGGGAGCTAAAATTAAACCATGAAAATCATAATCTTAAGAATCAAATGCTATTTCCAAGGCCAAGATTCCCGAACATTGGCTAGACAAGTGGGAGAAGACACAAATTAGCAAGAAATATGTGAGGTATCTGTACCTGATTTGTCCTGGAGTTCATCTAGTCTCTCCCCTCTTTCAATTACCTTTGTAATATTTTCTTGCATGACATCAATAACTTCATCCACCTGATTTTGAACACTGGTTTAAGAAAAGATAAGAAATTATTTATTCTTCTTTTAAGAATGTTTTCAATTTTTGAAACTTTTGTTAGATGTGATAAAGAACAGCAAACTCTCAGAGAATTATACTTTAATTATTAAACCATAAAATTTAAGTAAGCAATATTGTTCCATTTGTGGGCTTGAGTACTTAGTTAATTAAAGACAACATGATATAAATTAAAGTAATACTTAACTGAGTTCATTTTAGCTTTGACTCTAATAGTTAACCCATAAGCAAATTAAATGTACTGATAGAATGCTCAGTAACTACAGAATTTAGTCAAACAGCTTGACTCTTAAATGCTTCATTTTCTTTTCAATAGACTGTTGAAATACCACGTGGATACAAAAACCATAACCTATCTTTGAGGTATATTTCACACACAAAGGCTAAAAGAGGTTTTGGCCTGGTACACTAGAGGCTTATGGAAAATAGGTTCCAAAATGGAAATGTGTCGTATATCTTAGGAGAAAATGACGCTTAATGGATATAATTCTTCGCTGCTCATTAGTGTTCTCTTAAACACAGACAGGGTTTAAGACAAATGGGAACATGTAGTAATGTTTTGAAATACACACCAGGAAGCAAAAATAAAAAAGAATTTTTTTGGTGTTTGAAAATAAAATCATGTTTCCCTCCTTTATATAAGGTGATGGGAGCCTACTCTAACCAAATTTCATACTGTTCAATGAAAACTTAACCAAACTTAAAAATTAGCAATTGGAGCCAGGCGTGGTGGCACACACCTGTAATCCCAGCGGCTAGGGAGGTGGAGGCAGGAGGATTGCAAGTTCGAGACCAGAGGCAGTTTGGGTAACTTAGTGAGACCCTGTCTCAAAAAAAAAAGTAAAAAAAAAAAAAAAAAGAATAAAAAGGGCTGAGGGTGCAGCTCAGTGGTCCAGCACTTGCAGAGCATTCAAGCACGAGGCCCTGAGTTCAACTTCCAGTACCACAAAAAAAAAAAAAAAAAAAAAAAAAAAAAAAAAAAAAAAAAAAAAAAAAAAAAAAAAAAAAAAAAAAAAAAAAAAAAAAAAAAAAAAAATTAGCAATTGGTCTTGCCTACTGTCACTCAGGAGTTACCTCTAGAGTACACCATCACAGAAATCCTTGAGTGTCTGGTTTTCCTCTGCTGTTCTAACCCAAAACAAAAAGCTATCTTAAATTATTTTATGAAATATGTCATGACAATGAAATATTTAAAAGGAGAAATAAAGTGAACTTATAGTTTTTATAACCCAAAGAAATGTTTAAAGTGCATTGGATTATTAGCAACTAAATAAATATTAAATATACATGTATATTCAAATGAATAAGGATATGAATTGCATTTCTAGTTGAGGGGGGAAGTGTGTCAGATATCACCTACATACACATCTCTTTGCTCTCTATACTGCACTATCCACCCACCTCACACTAACCTAAAGAGTTGAGACTGATAGTGTGCCATGTGTAATTCTGAAAAAGAGTTCTATCCTTTTCCCAAGATATTTCTTTAAGGTCTGCTTTAAAAACAAAGTGAAGGCCCATTTAGACATAGGTGGATTCAGAAGCAGCACTCCCACATTCAAGCAACATTTACTATGCTTGATGGTAATCTGCCCCTGGCCATGGTAAATGTGTGCTTCCCACACATTATTCCACAGAAGGATATAAGATTGAGGTTCAACCAATGGACATGCAGAATTCTCTTCTACCCAAAGAGCCCCTAAATATCTAAAATGTATTGTTGTAACTCTTAGTTATGTCTTTTGTTTTGTTTTTAGTGGTACTGGAGGGGTTGAACCTAGGGCCTTGTGCATACTTTGCAAGTGCTCTACCACTAAGCTGACCCCAGCCCCTTTTTTATCTTGAGACAGGGTCTCTCTAAGTTAGGTAGCCTGCCTCTGGTCTCGAACTTGCGATCTTCCTGCCTCTGCCTCCTGAGTTGCTGAGAATTACAGGTGTGTAACACCATACCCAGCACAACTCCTAATTATCTAAGCAGAAAGCTAAACATGTTTATCCTATATAAAGACATGGCATAAATACATATGCAACTACTTAATTTATTCAACAAATAATGAACACCTACTACTTACTGTTTGAGGTACCAAGAAAACAACAAAGAACAAAACAGACAGTAGTTCTTCCCCTCATGGAAGTTACCTTCCAATGAACAATGAAGGCAGTGTGTTAACCTTGGAACTCTGAAACAGCTGCTCAAACACAGGACTGTATTTTATTTCCATCATTTAACACTAAGTGAAAATTCCTCCTTACTTATTTACATGCTTTTCTTCTACCATCTCTCCAATAGAAAAGGTTAAGCTCAATAAAGGCAGGAACTTTGTTTATTTTGTCTATGTTCATAACCCCTGTACCTACAGTGGTGCTTGAAGGCGGAGTAGATATTACATAAATACTTGCTAAGTGAATGATTTGAGCATAAATCCTGCATTGTAAACCTAGCTACTTGAGAAAGAGATCTAAAGCAGCGATTGTAGAGTGCGCCACTTAAGTTAGCCATTACTTAGGGGTAATGGAAGCAAATCTATGTTCATCATGGATCAATCCTGAAATTTTCAAGTAGATATTCTTTATTTTACGCAAGTAATGGTAATTAATAGCCTAAAGTACGACAGTATGGCAGGATGGAAATGGACAAAATGTACTACAGTTCCTACACGTGATCAGTTACAATTATTACAGACATTAATATACCAATATTATACATGATTTTAAAATAAAAGCACAAGGATGAAGAAAGAGTTATGGTTCCAGAATCTCTATGAGCAAAAGAGACTCGATGGATATAGGCACATTAATTGGAACCAAACACAAAATTTTAGATTCTTTTGAAAATTTATTTTAATGAGTTTCATTATGGCATTTCTATGTGCACACATAATATACTTTGATCATAGTGACCCTGTTAGCCCTTCTTATCCCCTCCTGCCCAGCCCCCTTCTCCCTTTCCATATTCTTAACCATCCTCCTGTTACTGTTATGTCTTTTTTCCTTTTGATTCCACATGAGAGGAAATGTGGTATTTGCTTCTGTGAAGTTGGCTTATTTCACTTAACATGATGATCTCCAGTTCCATCCATTTTTCTGCAAAAGATACAATTTCATTCTTCTTTTCAGCGAAATAAAACTCCATTGTGTATACTACATTTTCTTTACCCATTCATCCATTGTTGGGCACCTAGACTGATTCCATAACTTGGCTATTGTGAATAGTGCTGCATGGGTATGCTTGTATCCATACAGTAAGCTGACTTTCATTCCTTTGGATACATATCCAGAAATTATATAGCTGGATCATAGGGAAGTTCTAGTTTTAATTTTTGTGAAGAACCTCCATACTGATTTCCATACTGGCTACACTAATTTACCTTCCCACCTCAGTATTTAAAGGTTCCTTACCGCCTGCATCCTTGCCAACATTTGTTGTTTTTTGTTTTCTTGATGATAGTCATTCTGACTCTGGTGAGATGAAATCTCAGTGTAGTTTTGCTTTGCATTTCCCTGGTGGCTAAAGATGTTGAACATCTTTTCATGTATTTATTTTCATGTACTTACCATTCATTTCAGAAGTCTCTGTTCAGTTTATTTGTCCTTAATGAACTGGGTTATTTTAATTTCTTGAGTTCTTTATATATTCTGGATGTTAATCCCCTTTTGGATAAGATTTTCTCCCATTCTGCTGTAGGCTCTCTTCATGCTTTTAACATTTCTTTTGCTGCACAAAAGCTTATTTAATGCAACCCTATTTGTTGATTCTTACTATCTCCTGAACTATTCAAAAATTCATTGTCTTTGCCTAAATCTTGAAGTGTTTCCCCTATGTTTTCCTTTACTAGTTTCAAAGTTTCAGGTCTTACATAGAAGTCTTTGATCTATTGAGTCAATTTTTGTCCTGGGTGGGAGACAGGGATCTAGTTTCAGTCTTCTACATGTGGATATATAAATTTTCTTTTTCTGTAAAGAACATCATTGGAATTTTGATGGGGATTGCACTGGATCTGTAGATTGGCTTTGGTAATATGGTCATTTTAACAATATTATTTCTGTCAATGCATGAACATAGGAGTTGTTTCCACCTTCTGCTGTCTTCTACAATTTCTTTCTTCAGGGCTTTCTAGTTTTCATTGTAGAGGTCTTTAACATCTTTGGTTAAGTTTGAAGGTACTGTGAATGGGATTGCTTTCCTCTCTTATTTTTCAGTGAGTTTGTTATTAGTGTTTAGAAAAGCTATTGATTTCTGTGTGTTGATTTTGTTTCCGTTACCTTGCCAAAAAAGTTTATCAGATCTAGGAGACTTCTGGTGGAGTCTTGTGGGTCTTTTAAGTATACAATCATACCACATAATCATTTCAATAGATGCAGAAAAGGCCTTGACAAAATTCAACATCCCTTCATGATAAAAGCCTTGAAAAAACTAGGAATTCAAGAATCATACCTCAATATAATAAAGGGTATACAGATTAATTCTTAGTAAATGATGATGATGATTCTCTTCCTTCTTCTCTGCCCCTTCTCCTTCCCCCTCCTTTTCTTCCTCCCCATCTTCTTGTTCCTCCTCCTCCTCCTGTTCCTCCTCCTTTTTATCAGTACTGCAGGGTGAAACCAAGGACCTCATGCATGCTAAACAAGTTCTTCTACTGGGCTGCACCCTCAGCCCTCTTTTCATGTTTTATTTTAAGATAAGGTCTTGCTAAGTTATGCATGCTGCCTGTGGCCTTGAACTCAGATCCTCCTGCCTAAGCCTCCTGAGTTGCTGGGATTATAGACATATGTCACCACACCTGGCTTGTAGATTATTCTTAACCTAGGGGTATTATCTCAATACTATGGCACACATATGATAAATCCAGATTGCTAATGGTAACCACCTAACATTCTAGGTCTTTTTTACTAAGTGATCAACAAAGTATTGTTTTCTTCAGAGATTACTATCTACTGGCATAACACTTTTAATCCACCTACTGTGTAACCATTATTCAACGATGGAAAATCTCATGATTGTGTTTCTGAATTTCAAGATGTTTCTATACCCAGAACACAACTTTTGTAGAAAAAAAAGAAAAATTATCTTATTTACTTCTTATAAAGGATTATTTTTAATAAAACAAATGATAATATACTTTCCCAGGTCATAAGGGCTGGGATTTAGCTCAGTTGGTACAGCGCTGCGCTGCAGTCTCTGAGGTCCCGAGTTCAAATCCCAGCACTGCAAAATGGGAGAAGGACCTGGCAATCCACTCGCTGAGGCAATCCCGAAATAATCAGCCACTGAAAACCCTATGAGGGTCGCTATGAGTCGGATACCGACTTGACGGCACCTAACAACAACAACCAGGTCATTCTCATTTAGATAGCAGCTACAATCCTCCAATTTCTCTTTATATTTTACATTGGTCTTATCCCTATTAGTACATTGTAAATGCCATAAACCGAACATTGTCCCACTCACCTTTTTATTTCTCAGGTCAGGTGGAATATGCCTGGTACAAAGTAAGTGTTCAACAAACATTTTCTTTCTTTTACTTTTTTTTTTTTTTTTAAAGAAGCATTAAACCAGACTGCAGTGCAAATCACAAGCAATCTGGTAAAGAGATTTCACTACTGCTTTTTGTTGATGTTTCTGATTTTTGGCAGTGCTGGGGATTGATCCCAGGGCCATCTCTAGCCCCTCAACAAATATTTTCTAACCTAAATTAAATATGTCATTCATTCAAAAGGGCATTAAGAAATTAAGTCTTTTCATCAAGGATACAAATATGAAGATTAAAAGCTTGATATTTAGAGAAATTACAATCCAGTGAGGAAAACTGATGTCTATGATCATATGAGCATTAAGAGCTATAGTGGAACAAAGGTCATGGTATTAGTCATGTAGTTAGATGGATTCAGCAGGAACAGAGATGATATCAAGATCCTGACAGTGAGTCTTGAGGGGTAAAGAATGAATTGGGCCAAGTAAAGGAGGTAATGGATAATGGGAAAGTTTTAAGCTAAAGGAATATATTTAATAGGAAGGGATATTGCAAGAACTAAGGGATTAAATGAAGGATCTGGGGACAAAAAAGGGCAGAGGATTCCAAGATTTATAATTTGAGCAGGTAAGTGGTAGTAAAAAGATAATGGCCATTAACTGAAATAGAAAATTAGGAATTCAAAAGAAAATCAAGTTCATGGAGGGGTGGAAATTTACATCATGGCCTTAGCGTCCTGAGGTAGAAGAAAAGACACAACAGATACAGAGAGGAAAAGGCACTTTCAATAGTGTTTTAAATTCTCTTAGAGTCTGACAGCACCTGTGTTTCTGAAATGTCTCCATTCTAATTATCACAGGGAAGTTGCATGGTGTAGTGTAAAGATCTTGTTCTACATTCGGATACACTAGCTTTACAATGCAGCTTATCACCTACTAGGTATGTGATTATGGAAGTCACTTTGCAAGTCTCTTTTAGCCTTGGATTTCCTCACTTATAAAATGAGGAGGATAATTTGTCTCACTTGTGAGAATTAAATGTAATAGTTTTTCAAACACTTAGCACAGTGCTAAATGCTTAGCGTGTGCTTGACAATGTCAGTGCGCTCAGCCATTAAGAAAAGATTCATGTTCGGCAAAATACACATTCAACCCTTATTTTATAAAGAATTTTCAAAGCTAACATCTCCATCTTGTGGCTTTTTAAGGTACTGTTGACAAACGAATTTTAAAATTATTTTTGCAACTAAATATATATTTTTTTCATAAGGAGAAGGATGTTTGGTTATCTTTCTTTTTTGGTGTTAATATTCATTGATGTTCAGTATTGTTGTTGTTAGGTGCTGTTGAGTCGGTATCCTACTCATAGCGATCCTCATAGGGTTTTCAATGGCTGACTGTTTCGGGATTGCCTTAGCGAGTGGATTGCCAGGCCCTTCTCCCATTTTTGCAGTGCTGGGAATTGAACTCAGGACCTCAGAGACTGCAGCGCAGCGCTCTACCAGCTGAGCTAAATCCAAGCCCATGGTTGCAGCATGGAAATAACTAATTATATCATCTTGTTTTTCAACTATTACCTGTAATAATTTTATGAAAAAAAAAAAAAAAAACTTCTCAGCCTGCTAGTTGGGTACCAAGTTGTGTAGTTCATACAGGAGAGGCAGGAAAAATACTTGATTATATCTTTATATTTACCCTGTTCTCAATATAATGAATTGGCTTCCTGTTATACTCAGAAGTTAACTGATTAATAGGGTTTAGCTCAGTTGGTAGAGTGCTTACTCTGCACGCTCTGAGGCCCTGGGTTTGATCCCCAGCACCACATAAATGGGAGAAGGACCTGACAGCCCACTCCCAAAACAATCCTTAAACAATCAGCCATCAAAAACCCTATAAATAGCAGAGAAGCATTGACTGTGCCAGGCATGGCACAGTGGCAGCAAGTGTTTCTTTCTGTTGTACATAAGGTCTTTAAGAGTTGGACTCGACTTGATAGCACCTAAATACAGTGTGTGTGTGTGTGTGTGTGTGTGTGTGTGTGTGTGTGTGTGTGTGTGTGTGTGTGTTGCTGTTATATCAGGGAACCTTCCCCGGGGGCCTTATAAAAGTTAAGCTGGTTGGACCAAGGCTGTAGTTAGATTTCCTACTGATGACAGAAAATCAGAAAATATTTAGCCATGGGAATATTTAAACTCTTTCCCAAGGAAACGTCCCCTAAAAAGTGAGATTGGATATTTTTGTGGTGTAAATCTCCTATCAACATTGATAATTAGTGGCCAAATTCAAATAAAGTAATAATGTGGATAATCTACAGTCAAGACGTGCTGTACTGAAATGTTACAATTAAGTGGTGATAATACTTCTTAATTGTTGTTGTTGTTAGGTGCCATCGAGTCAGTATCTGACTCACAGCGACCCTCATAGGGTTTTCAATGGCTGTTTCGGGATTGCCTTGGGAGTGGATTGCCAGGTCCTTCTCCCATTTTTGTGGTGCTGGGAACCGAACTCAGGACCTCAGAGACTGTAGCACAGTGCTCTACCAACTGAGCTAAATCCCAGAGAAAGACTTTTTGGGGGGTACTATACTAATGCCAGGGAGTTTTCCTTGGGCAAGTGGCACAGCAGGTTGTGCTCAGCCATTTCAGAAACACAGGTGCTGTGCTCATGAGATTAGCACTCATGAGGTTGGGCCATCAAGGCTTAATTTCTGCATTTGAGGACTTTTTTTTTTTTTTCCCAGGCACTTGGGGGTTGAACTCCAGGCCTTACACATGCTCAGCAAGTGTTCTACCATTGAGCTGCACTTTCAGCACTTTTATTTTTTATATTTTTTTGTTATGTTTCTTGCTTATATTATGTTTTTTGTTTTTATGTTATTTCATTTTTTATGTTGAGACAGGGTCTCACTAAGTTGCACAGGCTGCCTCTGGCTCTGAACTCAACCTCTTGCCTCCCAAGTTGCTGAGATTTACAGCTGTGCACTGTGGTGCCCAGCTTGATGACTGACTTCTATCTAAATCTGGCCAATCTTTAGCTCTTACTCAACAATTCTTTTTTTTTTTTTTCGTATTGGGAAGTTGAACCCAGGGCCTCACACATGTTTTACAAGTGCTCCACTGCTGAACTGCATCCCCAGCCCATTTTACTTTGTATTTTGAGATAGGATCTCACTAAGTTATGCAGGGTGCCTCTGGCCTCGAACTTGAGATCTTCCTGCCTCCATTTCCTGAGTTGCTGAGATTACTAGCGTGTGCCAGAGTACTCCTCTTCAACAATTCTTTATTATTCTACAATTTTGCGATTGCCAGTCATTGTTGTAGTTTAAATATGTATATGTTCATTTGTGTGTCTGTCACTTACTAACAGAGATACCTGTTCTGCAATGACTATTCTGAACAACAGGTAGTGGTTTTAGGATTTAGCTGGAAAATCATACTCAAAAGACTCCATAGTCCATATCTACACTAGGTTCACTTTCAGCAGGATATCTGACAGAAAACAAAACATAGGCAGAACAAAAGAAAACAGGTATATCACCAGTAGATTACTTGAGTGACAGCTTAGGTGTAAGAGAATAAGACCATGTGGGTGGATATGGAAGTCACCGTGGCTCAGTGTAGGGGAAGGGCTCAGCTACTACACACTGGCACCCTTGCAGGCATCTACATGTGCCATGTGGGCTTGAACCAGACCTAATGAGAGTCTTGGCAGAATGTCTTGTGAATCCCTGGAACCTTGAGAGGGTGAGTGGTTTGTGAAGCCATCTCCCACTCATCCATGCCCCCTTAGGAGACTGCCATGGGACATTGTCTTATTACCTCCCAGGTAGATGGGATGAGGTATGAGCTTTCTGCAGGATATATTTACAGATTATAAAAAACACTAGCTGCAGTCTAGAAATAGCTCCTTTGCAACAGGGTATTCTACAACTAGTATATGCTTTTGTTTGGGTATCATTTTTGATGTGGGGGATACGGCTCTGGAATTGGCTACTCTTCCTTTTTTACGTAACTAATAAACTGAATCTAAGAGAAGTTTGTTTCTTGATTGGCTAGAGAGTTAAAGTAGTAGTAGATATTCTCATCTGCTGTCTAAGAAGCAGAACGCAGCATAAGTTTTACAATGGTAAGAAAATTAATTCTGTCAATAACCACCTGAACTTGGTCATGTAGTCCAAGTAAGACCACACACCTGATGACAACTTGATTATAGGCATGTGGGACCTGGAGTAGAGGACCCACCTAAGTAGTGCTTGACTTCCAAATTCATGGAAACTGTGAGTTGATAAATGTGTGTTGTTTTAGCTGCCAAGCTCATGTTTACTTTTTATACAGTAACAAAAAATTAATATACTCAGCCTAGAACTGTCATCAGTTTGTTGGTGTTGGCTGATTATCCAAAATCTGAACATATAAAATCTGAAATGCTCCACAATCTGAAACCTCTTAGCTGCCCTACCACAAGTGGAAAATTCTACACTGATCTGTCATGGGTTGTAGTCAAAATGCATGCACAATAAAAATACTGTGTAAAAATACCTTCAGGCTATGTATGTAAGAAATACAAATTAATTTTGTGTTTAGATTTAGGTCCCATCCCCAAAATTTCTCATTATGTATATGTAAATATAAAAAAATCCAAAAATATCTCAACTCCAAAACATTCCTGAACCAAAGTATTTCAGATAAGGGATACTGTATCTTGGTTCTGAATTTCAAAACCCATGCAGGATTAGGTTAAATACGGATACATTTCTTTATACCAACAGCTACTTGACTAAAGCCCAAGTATCTCATCAATAACTAGAGACTCCATTATAGCGCTGTCCCAATCATGCCAGGGTTGGGGTAATGGCTATTACTCTTCCTTAGATCCTGAACCTGAGCCATTCAGTTTAACTCTCATAGTCTATAAGTTGGCCAGTCTTGAGGGCCTTTCCTCAAGTGATTCACTGCTCTGTTCATTCCCTCTCCCTTCCTGTCAGGACTCACATTTTTCTAGCATTAGATATATTTACTATAGCATATTCTTCATCATCTATCATCAAGTGATATATAAAGCAAAGGTTTTAAACTAAAAAGTAATTAGCCATAAGAGTAAGATCAACATATGGATTAGGACAAGTATTAGATATGAAATAATTCTGGATGTAGATAAAAGATGCTTTATATTAAAAATTAAATGTCTCTTTTTGTGATTCTGAAAATAGGAGTTAAGTTATATATTAAAAATCAAACAGACCTTTAGATTATGTTAAATAAATGGGTTTTGTATAGGGTAATCAAGAAAAACCAACAATACTGCATTTCCTCAGCTCTAATTCAGAGGTAGCTTTATGGAAGAAGAAAAAAACAAGAATTAGGTTTTTATACCCCAGCCATGTGTCTGTCAGCTTGTTGTGCTGTTGGGGGCTTATGTGTTGCTGTGATGCTAAAAGCTATGCCACCAGTATTTCAGATATCGGCAGGACCCCCATGGTGGACAGGTTTCAGCTGAGCTTCCAGACTAAGACAGACTAGTCAGAAGGACCTAGCAGACCACTCCCAAAACAATTAGCCATTGAAAGCTCTATGAATAACAGAGAAGCACTGTCAAATATAGTACTGGAAAATAAGCCCCCCAGGTTGCAAGGCATTCAAGAAATGACTGGGGAAGAGCTGCCGCCTCAAAGTGAAGTTGTCCTTAATGATCGGAATGGATAAAGCCCCTGGGACCTCCTTTTGTTGATGTGACACACTCAAAATGAGAAGAGACAACAGTGCCTGCAATAATGGGCTTAAACATAAAAAGACCATGTGCATGACACAGTGTTGGATAGTGTTTTACCCTGCTATATTTAGGGTTGCTATGAGTCGGATCCAACTTGACACCACACAACAATAGCTACATTTAGTCTATATTAAGGGTCAACAATTTCTGTTGCATTCCCTCCCTCCCTCTCTTCCTTCTTTCTCTCCCTTCTTTTCTTTCCTTCTTTCTTTTTTTCCTGAGGCAGAGTCTTGCTGTGTAGCCCAAGCTGTCTTTAAACTCCTAATCCTGCTTCAGTCTCCAGAGTGCTGGGGTTACAGACATGCTCACTATACCCAGTTAACAATTCTTTTTTTCTGTAAAGTACCAAACAGTAGATATTTTAGCTTTTGTGGACTATAAAATCTCTGTCACAGTTTTTTGTCACAACTACTTGACTCTGCTATTGTAGCACACAAACAGCTACAGGTAATATGAAAACAAATGGGCTGGGTGTTGGGTGCACTCCATAGGCCGTATCTGCACTAGGTTCACTTTCAGCAGGATATCAGACAGAAAACAAAACATAGGCAGAACAAAAGAAAACAGGTATATCACCAGTAGATTACTTGAGTGACAGCTTAGGTATAAGAGGCTGGGAGACTGAAATAGGAGGACTGTGAGTTCAAGGCCAGCCTGGGCTACATAGTAAGACCCTGCCTCAAAAAAACAAATAAAAAAAAAAAAAAACAAAAACAACAAAAAGAAAACAAATGGGCATCTTTGTGTTTCAAAAAAACTTTGTTCATAAGAACAGGCTATGGACAGATTTGGCTCACAGGCTATAGTTTGCCAATCCCTGGTCCACACAGAAATATGACAATCATTTAAAGAAATGATACCAGAGGAACTTACTGCTTAATTTTATCACTTCTAGGTCCAAATCTTGGTCCAGAAGGTCCTCTTCTGAAAATAAAACACCCAGTATATGTTAGTAATGATAGCATCAAGGAAAAAACAGAAAACACACATCCATACAGGCCAAATAAGCTGAATTCTAAACATGGATCAGCCATTAATCATAAGCCAAATTTTACTAGTATTAATGGAACTGGACAATATATAACCATGTCTCTTTACCTCATTGATATTCTGTTGGCCCCAATTAACTTAATTCTTCTGAATGTTAAAACTTTCTGAGAAATTAGGGTTTATATAATCCTTATTGTTGTTGTTAGGTGCCTTTGAGTCGTGTCTGACTCATAGCGACCCTCACGATTGCCACGTCCTCCTCCCATTTTTGTGGTGCTGAGAATCAAACCTAGGACCTCAGATACTGCAAAGTGGCGCTCTCCCAACTGAGCTAAATCTCAGCCTATATAATCCTTAGTGACAGTTTTTTTTTCTAGTCATTAAAATCTCAGATACCATACCAACTAATTATCAGTGAATATGAATACTTTTGATCAATTTTAGAATTACAACTTGTAATTAACCTAGAATTTAGGTTATGCTGCCTGAAGAGTAGGTAGAGAGAAAAATTCATTTAAAACACTTTTTTTGGTAGAAATTGGGGGCTGAACCCAGGCCCTTGCACACACTTTGCAAGCACTCTACCACTAAGCAGCACCCTTGGCCCATTTTTTATCTTAGATATCTTTTAGTGTGCTTATTTTCCATTCTTATGTCTTCTTATTTTTATTCTTCTTCCTATTATTATTCTTATGTCTCTTATTTTTCAGTGCTGAAAAGCTGCCTTGGCTTCCCAAATAGCTGGGATTACAGGCATTAGCTACTGTTCTGAATACCATTAGGGAAATGCAAGTTAAAACCACAAAGAGATACTACTGTATCCACCCTTAGAATGGTTAAATTAAAAAGACTGATCAATCATATTAGTATTGCTATACATTTAGAACAAGTAAAACTTACACAATACTGGTGAGAATGTAAAATGGTAGAATTACTTTGGAAAATAGTTATAAATGTACACTAGACTTTCCCTTTACTTACCCAAGACAAATAAAAGCATATGTCCACACAAAAACCTGTACACAAATGCTCATAGCAGCTTTACTATAATAGCCCAAAACTAGGAACAACCAAATATCCATACACAAGTGAAGGGATGAAGGAACTGTAGTATATTCAGTCAACGGAAAACTAAGAAAAAACCCACAACTACTGATACATGGATAAATCTCAAAATAATCATGCTGAGCAAAGGAAATCAGTAAAAAAAAAAATAAATAAAAACTTAAAAAAAAGGAAGGGGGGCACACAGTGTGGTTTCCCTTACATAAATTTCTAGAAAATGTAAACTAGAATGAAGAAAGCAGATGAGTGACCTACAAACTAAAAGGGCTATTACCAAGGGGTATGAGGAAACTTTTGGGCTGATTTTGGTGATTTCATAGGTTTATAGTACGTATGTCAAAACTCATGTTGTTGTTTTTGTTGTTGTTAAATGGGAGAAGGACTTGGCAATCCATTCCCAAAGCAATCCTGAAACAATTAGCCATGGAAAACCCTATGAGGGTGACTTTGAGTCAACAGCGCCTAACAACAGCACCTAACAGCAAACAACAACAACAGTACCTATATCAAAACTCATATCATACACTTTGTTGTTATTATTAGGTGCTGTCGAGTTGGTATCTGACTCATTGTGACCCTACATACAACAGGCCAAACACTATTGTCAGTGCTTCTCTGCTGTTCATAGGGTTTTCAATGGCAGACTGATTTTTGGCAGTGGGTTGCCGGGTCCTTCTCCTAAGCCTGCAGTGCCTGGTGTTCCCAGGCGGTCTCCCATCCAAGTACGAACCATGCCCGACCCTGCTTAGCTTCCGAGATCTGATGGGATCAGATGCCACAGGGCTATGGCTGCAGGCTCATACACTTTAGATACCTCATATTCTCAAATCTAATCTGCACCTGAGTGTAATCCACACTCAGGATTTTGTGATTCCTTAAGGGAAGAAATGTTAGTTTGTAATCCTAATTATTCCTTTCCTTCAACTGCTCCTTGTCCATAGGGCGACTGAATAAATAGGATAGTGAAGTGACGGAGTGTACTGATATTTGTTATGAGTGATAACAATGAGTGTAATGAGTAATAGGTAAATTGAGATAAGGATAATAAAATAATAAGGCATTGCATTGTATTGTTTTTAAAACATGTACATTGTTGTTGTTGCTAGGTGCCGTCGAGTCGGTATCCGACTCATAGCGACACTCATAGGGTTTTCAATGGCTGAGTGCTTTGGGATTGCCTTGGGAGTGGATTGCCAGGCCCTTCTCCCGTTTTTGCGGTGCTGGGAATTGAACTTGGGGCCTCAGAGACTGCAGCATAGCGCTCTACCCACTGAGCTAATTTCCAGCACCAAAACATATACAGTGGTTTTATAATTTTCCTAAAAAACCACCTCCTGACTGCAATGTAATTCATATGCCATTCTAACCCACACCTGACTTTTTAACCTCTAAAAGTGTTGTAAAGGTGTGGACTAGATTCAAGAATATGTGATATATGCATTTTCTTGTGTTTCAATTACACATGGATAAATTTGTTAAAAAACAAAGCAAAACAAAACTTACAGAAAAAAGTCTTCTTCTTCATCAGAATCATCTTCCAAAAGATTTCTCTGCCAACAAAAGAAAAAAAAAAAACTTGAGTTTTGAGATCCAAAGGGCTTACCAAATGTCTGGAAGGAGTACTGTTTTTAAAACAAGTTCTAAATTGGTGAAATTTCTAAATTCCAAGATTCCAAAGGGAAGAGTCACTACATATGATTACATAGCTTCACTGGAAGCTGAAATGTGTGGAACAATGTTTGCAGACCTTTCACAGAAAATGCTAATAATTCCAGAATCATTCCTATCACTGACATGGCAGGCAATCAGGCAGAAGTAATCCCATCCTTCCTCCTACCTTCTAGTCTGTAGTGGCAGAACTTAAAAGGGAGCCAGGTGCAAAGAAGAAATGTAGTTTCTGGAGTCCAGCTGCAGCACCAGAGAGAACAGCAGGATAACGTTAGAGCTCAGAGACAGAGGCTCAAAACTTGGCATGGTCCACCTTCTAACTATTTAGTCCACAAACAGCCTTCTACACTAATGTGATTTTCCACACAAAAGCAACTGTATTTTTGCCTTATAAAATAGAACTGTTTTCCTTACAATTAAGGTGCTCTGGTCATCCCTGTCCCCTCCACAGGGAAAGATAGGAAATCCCAAGAGGATGCTTAAGAAGAGCTAAGCTGAGACCCTTTCAGATACAACTCAAACAGCATGCCACTTGTAGGCAGAACAATACCACTTCTTGTAAGCAGAATAATGATTCCCCAAAGACCTCCATATCCCAATCATCAAAACCTACAAGTGTGTTAACTAGCATGGTAAAATTGACTTATCAGATGTCATTAAGGATCTTGACAGAGACAGAGAGACGGGGGCGGGGGTTCCTTGTGGATTATTCATGTAGGCCCAACTAATCACAAGTGTTCTTCTAAAGCTGGCAGGGGGTGCAAGGGAGAGGATTTTGTAGACAGAAGGGCAGGAGACAAGAAAGGCAGGGAGCCCCTGTTGTTGTGGTTAGGTGCCATCGAGTCATGTCGGACTCATAGCAACCTCAGAGGGTTTTCAGTGGCTAACTGCTTCAAGATTATTTTTCAGGAGTGGACAGCCACATCCTTCTCCCACTTTTGTGGTGCTAGGGATTGAACCTGGGTCCTCAGCAAGTGCACAGTAGCACTCCACCAACTGAGCTTAAACCCCAGCCCAGAGAGCCCCTAGGAGCTAGGAAAAGAAAAGTTTTGCCCCCCTAGAGCCTTGTATTAGTCAACTGTTGTCATTGTAGCAGAAAAACCAATCCAAACATGGAGAAAAAGGGTAATTGGGAGCTCTCACAGTTGGAAAATCGGCAGGTATGGTGGCGGTGGTGGTGTGGCTTGTGGTAATCAACCTCAGGGCATGGTGGACCGGGCAGAGAGAGAGATCTGGGCTGCAGGTCCAGATTAAAAACCTCCAAAGGCCCACTCTCATGGAGCTACTTCCACCAAAGGCCTGCCTCCCAAAGTTCTACAACCTCCCAGAACAGCACCACCAGCCAGGGACCAAAAGACATGACCTTTGGGGGACAATTAGGTCCAAACCATAACAAGCCTCCAGAAGGAAATCAGCACTGCTGGCACTCTGATTATTGTTGTTGTTGTTGTTGTTAGGTGCCACTGAGTTGGGCCCAACTCATAGCGACCCTATGTACAACAGAGCGAAACACTCCCCACACTGTGCCATGCCCAGCACTATATCAGTGCTTCTCTGCTATTCATAGGATTTTCAATGGTTTATTGTTTTGGGAGTGGGCTGCTGAGTCCTTCTCCCATTTCTGTGGTGCCAGGGATTGAACTCAGGGCCTCAGAGCAACCAGAGTAAGCACTCTACTAACTGAGCTAAACCCTAGCTCCACCCTGACTACAGCTCCATAAAACTCATTTGGTAGTTCTCATGACCACAAAAATAAAATAGGAAATTTGTGGTGGCTTAAGTTTGTGGCAAAATATATGTATGTATGTATGTATGTATGTATGTATGTATGTATGTATATATTTTTTTTCCAGTTCGGCAGTTGAACTGAGGGCCTTATGCATGCTAGGCAAGCACTCCACCAGGGAGCTGTGTCCTGAGCCCCCTTTCTATTTTTTATCTTGAGACAGGATCTCACTGAGTTGTGCAGGCTGCCTCTGGCCTCAAACTTCTGATCCTTCTGCCTCAGCCTCCCAAGTCACTGGGATTACAGGCATGTGCCATGGCTGTGGTAATTTTTTTACAGTAGCAACAGGAAACTAATATACTGCCCATATCTTTTCTGAGGAAATCACTCAAGGACTTATTCCAGCCAAAAAGAAATTAGAACAAAAGTTTTAAGTCAGAGATGCATACAGTCAAAGAACCTAATAAGATGAGTGGCTAAATTTAAATGTTTGATGATAATGAGATTGTGAACTATATGTTAACACTATTAAAAAAGAAAAGGCATAATATAAAAGAAAGCTTAAAATTTTTTCTAACAAAGCTCAAAAGGTAGACATAGGAATGTGAAGTGAGGAAATGAAAACATATTAATGTGTTCACCTTGGTGAGAAGTGGATAGAAGAAGAAAGCAAAGAGTAAAGGAATAGAAAATGTATAGCACAAATTTAAACATTACTGTTAAAATATAAAGTTAATAACAAAACGATAGGTGGGAGTAAAATTTCTAAACTACCTAGTGATCCCAGGGGCAAGGAGAGAGAGAGATGAGGGGAAAAAATGACCCATTTAGCAAAAATTATAAGAGAAAAGGAAAAGACAAGAAAAAAAAATATATACACACATTTCTTTCTATATATATAATCTGATTATATCCACGTGAAATAACATATAATAACAAGTACAAAGATGTAAGGGGAGAAGATATCAAATATTCATTTAACAAGTATTTTTGAGCATTTTCTATGTACTAGGCACTGTTCTAAATATCAAGTACTAGCTTTGAACTAGACAGACAAGGTCTGAGCTTTCCTGGAAAAAAATGTGATCATGATAAAAATGTTATGCAGAGAATTAAAACAGCAGACAGAAAGTGATGGAGTGACATGAGATTAGGTTGTCATGGTAAATCATTTTGAAGAGATGAAACGTAAGCTGAGTTCCAAATGGTAACAAAGAGCCAGCTAGAGATCAGGGGGAAGGGCTTTCATGCTGGCAGAGAGAATAGCAGTCATGGTTATTCCAGTAAATATCCATTGTCTGATTCTTCCTATTTAGAAGCAAAAACTATATATTAGAATTTTTAAAAAGTCCACACAATATTTGTTTATAAAAAATTCATCTACAATAAATGTCAAATAAAGAATGAAAATAATAGGGAGTAGAAAAGATATTAGCAAATTCTAACAAAAATAATGTTAGAGTTAGCAATCTAAATGGAAATTTTTGGACAGAATATTAACAAATAAGATTTTACAATGATAAAATACACACTCTGTCAAAACTTAACAACAACAAAACAGATTTAACAGCAATTACATAGTAATAATAAAGAGTCAAAATATACAAAACAAAAAACCCCTCAATTATAAGAAAAATAGTTTATTATCCAGATTATTTGGTTTAGAAGATGATACTAAAGATGCAGTATGTTTATTATAGTTGCACCTTGAGAAACATGAAAATCAATACCTTTCACATGTTCACTGAACAAATATAAGTCTTAGAGATACTATGTCAAAAAAAGTATAACAGGATAAGATGACATGACACTTCACACATAGACGGTAGATAATACTCATTTTTGGTGAGAATATGGAGAAACTGGAACTCTTACCTATTGCTGGTGAAGATGTAAAAAATTGTGCAACCAATTTGGAAAACCGTTTGGCAATTCTTTAAAAGATTGAATGTAGAGTTACTATAATACCCAGTAAATTACTTCCACTTCTAGGTATGTCCCCAAGAGAAATGAAAACATATGTTCAAAAAAAAAATATGCTAATATTTATAACCTGCAGCCATAGCCCTGTGGCATCTGATCCTGTCAGATCTCGGAAGCTAAGCAGGGTCAGGCCTGGTTAGTACCTGGATAGGAGACTGCCTGGGAATACCAGAAGCTGTAGGCTTAGGAGAAGGACCCGGTAACCCCTTCCCAAAAATCAATCTGCCACTGAAAACCCTATGAACAGCAGAGAAGCACTGACAATAGTGTTTCCCCTGTTGTACAGAGGGTTGCTATGAATCCGATACTGACTTGAGGGCACCTAACAATAACAACAACAACAATATTCATAACAGTGGTATTCCCAATAGCCAAAATGTAGAGAAAAAACCCAAAATGTCCATCAATTGCGGAATAAATAACTAAATGTTATTTATAACAAATAATAACTATATATATTATTTGGCTGGGATTTAGCTCAGTTGGTTGAGTGCTGTGCTGCAGTCTCTGAGGTCCCAAGTTCAATTCCCAGCACCGCAAAAATGGGAGAAGGGCCTGGCAATCCACTCCCAAGGCAATCCCGAAACAGCCATTGAAAACTCTATAAGGATTGTTATAAGTCGGATACCGACTCGAGGGCACCTAACAACAACAATAACAATATATATTATTTATAATAAATAACTCATACAATGGCATACTACTCAACAATAAAAAAGGAATATAAAGTACTGATAAATACAACAATATTGACAAAGAAACCAGTCACAAAAATTTACTTATTAAATAAACCTATAGGTCTCCAGGTGCCTAGGGCTGAGGGGATATGAGAACAAGGATCACTGCTAAAGAGTGTAAGATTTCCTTTTGTTGTTGTTGCTAGGTGCCGTGGAGTCCTTGTCTGACTCAGAGAGACCCTAAGTACAACAGTGAAACACTATTGTTAGTGCTTCTCTGCTGTTCATAGGGTTTTCAATGGCAAATTGATTGGGAGGGGGTTGCCAGGTCCTTCTCCTAAGCCTACAGTATCTGGTGTTCCCAGGCGGTCTCCCACCCAAGTACTAACTAGGCCTGACCTTGCTTAGCTTCCAAGATCTGACGGGATTGGATGCCACAGGGCTATGGCTGCAGGCTTAAGATTTCCTTCAGAGATGAAGAAATGTTCTAAAATTGACTGTGGTGGTGGTTATACAACTCTATGACTATACTAAAACCCACTAAATAGGACACACTTAATTTAAACGCATGAATTGTACATTATGTGAGTTATATCTCAACAAAGCTGTTAAAAATTATAATAGGATAGAGGAACAAAACTCTAAAGTTTTAAAAAGTAATTTATGGCTTATTAGAACCATCAGTTATCAGACATCATAAGCTGATAGACATCCAAAAGGAAGGTTCCATTTAAACAATTTTATTTAGCTCTGGTTTCCAACATTCTACTTTTAGAATAAATTTTGTTGGTAATCAACCCATAATGTAAATTGAAAGTAAAATAGTTATAGTCTCAATAGTAGAACTAATTTAAATACATACATAAATTTTATTTTAAAAAGGTTAGCTAGCAATTAGTCTTTTGGTGGATTCTGTTCCCTATTAAATAAATAAAAAAAAAAACTTCAGGAATAGTTAGAATAAAGGAAAGACAAATGTTTTTGTGTAGTTTAGTATTCTAAAAGATATTTATGAATTATAAAACATTTAATAGAGAGGATAATTCCAGGGTCCAAGGTTGTGCAAAAAAGGGAAAATATAAAACAAAGTAGACTAAAAGCTCTCTAAGGGCAGTGACCATGCCCTTCAGATTTTACCACAGTGCCTAGCACATGATAGGTGGCCAGTGAGGGTAGGCTTCGGGTTAAAAAAAAAAAAAAACAAATTCCCTCCCTCAATAAATATTTACTGAATACTTATTCTAAAAGTAACCTATCTACAACAGTTATACCAAATGTTGTCTCTGAAATGCTACATAATTTTCCTCCCTCCCTTCTAGTCTGTATGCCCACACTAGGCAAGAACTCTACCACTGAGCTACATCCCTACTCGCTAATCTCCAGAATTATACATATTTATATAGAATATTCTTGAATGAACTAGAAGTTGAGACATTCTGTAAAAGATATTCTGAACTCTGAAATCCATTAGAATCCATTATTTGTTATCTGCAACTCCAAAATCTAAAGTTCTGTAAGCCAAAGTTTTTTTTAAAACAAAACAAAACAAAACAAAAGGTTTTGTTAAGTTTGCTGTAAAAACTCATTTGGAGGAAAACCTGACCTAAACTGATATTAGCTAATTTATTTATATACGTTATTTATATACTTAGCTAGTTATAAATTTCAGTAAGAAATACTATGTTTGGAGGTAGTGGCCCAAACCCCAAAAAGGCTGTTACATAAAAATTCATTTAACTGCCTTTCTTAAATCTGAAAAATTCTGCATTCCAAATATATTTGGCTCCAAAGTTCTGAATAAGATATTATGTATTTATATAAAACTTTATTTGGAAGACTAGAAAGAAATTGTGGGCATAACGATTTCATTAATAAAGGAAGTAGAATTTAGTTGTCATCAACCTAAGTGACATACTTTTAACATGCTTACTATGAAGAATAGGGCTGGGATTTAGCTCAGTTGGTAGAGCGCTGCGCTGCAGTCTCTGAGGTCCAGAGTTCAATTCCCAGCACTGCAAAAATGGGAGAAGGGCCTGGCAATCCACTCCCAAGGCAATCCCGAAACAGCCAATGAAAACTCTATGAGCGTCACTATGAGTCGGATACCTACTTGACGGCACCTAACAACAACAACTATGAAGAATATAAGTAAGAATAGAATATGGTGTTGGGGCTCAGAAAATGACACTCCAAAGTAAAGGTCTCAGAAGCAAAGTATCTCTCTGACTTTCTCCTGCCTTCCTGTCTTACCTCTCATTGTCTCTCAAGGAAAGCCATAGAAACTAGACGACTTCTTCCCCCAAGGCAGGAAATAGAACTCTTTTCCCCAGCCATAAGACCAAAAACATTATCCTAATCTTCCCCTATATTCCCACCTAAGAGCTGAACAGAAAAACATTCTAAGACCTACCTTATTTAATTGTAGGTCTTGTTATTGTTGTTAGGTGGCCCCGAGCTGTGTCTACTCATAGCAACCCTATGTACAATGGAACGAAATGCCCTCGATTTTGTGCCAGGCACATGATCTTGTTTAAGTCCACTGCTGCAGACACTGAGTCAATCCATCTAGTTGAGGGTCTTCCTTTTTTTCATTGACCTACCACCTCCTAAATATGATATCCTTCTCCAGGGATTGGTCCCTCCTGACTACATGTCCAAAATATATAAGACACAGTCTAGCCATCCTTTCTTCCAAGGAGCACTCTGGATGCATTTCTTCTAGGACAGATCTGTTGGTTCTTTTGGCAGTCCATGGTATATTCAATATTCGTCTCTAGCATCATAATTCAAAAGCATCAATTCTTCTCCTCTGTCCCTGATTCACTGTCCAGATTACACAACCATGCTGCTGAAAATACTATGGCATGAGTCAGGAGCACCTTCATCTTCAATGTGACATCTTTACTTTTCAATACTTTAAAGAGGTCTCTTGCAACAGCTATTCCCAATGCAATGTGTCTTTTGATTTCTTGACTGCTGCTTCCATGGGTGTTGATTATAGAATTAAGTAAAGCAAAATCTTGTACAACCTCAATTTTTTTGTCTGTTTATCATGAAGTTGCATAATGACTCAGTTGTAAGGATTTTTGTTTTGTTAATGTTAAAGACACAATCCATACTGAAGGTTATGTTCTTTGATCTTCATCAGCAAATATTTCAAATCCTCCTTACCTTCACCAAGCAGAGTTGCATCATCTGCAAAATGCAGGTTAGTCTTCCTCCCATCATGATGGTGCATTCTTCTTCATAAAGTCCAGCTTCTTGGATTATTTGCTCTGCATAGAGACTGAAGAGGTATAGTGAAATGATACAGCCCTGAAACACACCTTTTTGACTTTAAACCAGGCAGTGTATCCTTGTTCTGTTCAAACGACTGCCTCCTGGTGCATGTACAGATTCCTCATGAGTACAAGTAAATTCTCTGGTATTCCCATTCTTTACAATGCTATCCATAATTTATTATGGTCCACACAATCATATGCCTTTGCACAGTCAATAAAACAGATATACATCTTTCTTGTATCCTCTGCTTTAAGCTAATATCCATCTGACATCAGCAAAGGTATCCCTGGTTCTGTGCCCTTTTCTGAATCCAGCTTGATTTTCTGGCATTTGCCTGCCTACTCCTACAGTTGCTTTTGAATGATCTTTAGTAAAATTTTACTTGAATGTCATATTACTGATATTGTTCAATAATTTCCACATTTGGTTGGATCCCCTTTCTTGGGAATAGGCACAAATATGGATCTCTTCCAATCAGTTGACTAGGTAGTTATTTTCCCAAATCTTTTGGCATAAACAAGTGAGCACCTCCAGTGCTGCATCTGTTTGTTGAAGCATCTCTATTGGTATTCCATCAATTCCTGCAGCCTTGTGTTTTGCCAATTCCTTCAAGGCAGCTTCCACTTCTTCCTTCAGTACCATTAGTTCCTGATCATATACAACTTGTTGAAATGGTTGGTCATCTGCCAATTCTTTTGGGTATAAGGACTCTGTATTTTCCTTCCATCTTCTTTTGATGTTTCCTGCACTGTTTAATATTTCCCTGTATAATCCTTCAGTATTGTCCCTCGAGGGTTAAATCTTTTCTTTGATTCCTTAAGCTTGAGAAAAACTGAGTGTGTTCTTCCCTTTTGGTTTTCTGTCCCCTCCTCTTTGCATATGTCATTGTAATATTTGATTTTGTCTTCTTGAGCTACCCTTTGAAATCTACCTTGGCTCTAGTATACTTGTTCTAATTTTCTTCAGTTTCAGTTTGAACCTGCATATGAACAGTTGATGGTCTGATCCACAATCAGTGAACTGATGCCTAGAATGTTGATGTTTATGTGCTCCATTTCTCTTTTGATGATTTCTAATTTTCCTACATTCATATTATATACATTACACATTCCAATTATTAATGGATGTTTATAGTTGTTCCTTTTCAGTTTGAGTCATGTCACATCAGCATCCAGAGGCCCAGGGGCATCACCACATCTTAGTAACATGCAATCTCCCACAGTATAACAAACTGACAGACACATGGCAGCCCTCTTCCTTAGGCTATTACTATTAGATTATACCCCTTTTGTGCAGTCAGATTTCTACATGGCTGTCCATACTTCATTGATCCTAAGCATAAAAATGGATAGCTCATCCTGGCTCTCTTAAATCTGAAGGCTCCCATATCATGTAAAAACTATAATCTAATAAATTATTCATACATTTCTCTTGTTAAAATCCTTCTTCTGTTATGGTGCATTGGCAAGGACCCTTTAGGATGAGCAGGAAAGGGATCATCCCCTTTTTTGCCCCTGTAATAGTTATTAAGGATATCCTTAAGCCTTTTTTCTATTATTTACAAAGAGAATGAAAATATATTTTGAATCTTACTTTTTTTCAAGCTTAGAGTCTGAACTTACCCTTTCACTTTTCACAGAACCAGTGACATCATCATCATTTAGGTGGCGCTTGAACTTGGGAGGCATAGTTTTTACTCACAAAGTATTCTTCTATTCCCAGAAGAATAAATATTCACCACCTTAAGGAGAAAAGAAATTGCATCATACTTGAAAATTTTGGATATGAATTCAAGTTCTTAACACAGTACAAAGCCCTGTCTGATGGGGCCTCCCTCACTTTTCTGACCACTCTCATCTCCCCTACTCCTGTCCAGTGACAGGGGCCTCTTATGTTCATAAGAGTTAAACCATGATAAAATGAGTACCTTCCATAATAAACAAACAGAGGAAATAGGTGACTTCTGGATTTTACCAAATAAAAGAGCAGATAGTACAGAAGAGGAGAAAAATGCAAGGTGGGTCTCTGAAAATGTTAAGCACTTTATGATTTTAACTTGGAGTCACTTTAATTAATTGCATAAGCAATGATTCAGTTTCCTCGTGTGTAAAAGTGATTTCTATGCTTTTGCATGAGGTTGGCAGGGTCGCATCAGATAATACATACCTAAACATTTCCAAATTATAATATTCCACTGGTAAGTACTGGTGTGATAGCCTTGTTTATAATAATAACAATTATATATTTGTGTACATATAGTCACTCACATATATGCACGCATGTGTATATGTTTATATATGTATTTATATATGTCTTCCTGTTTCCCAACATATAGTTTCTAAAACTCTCAGAATCTCCAGGAGTTTGTGTGTGGGGTGTATGTGTGTATTTTTCGTATGATAATGAGATAAATGGTGGCTGGCAGTCCCTATGTAGCTTCAGAATGGGGTGTAGTCACAGCGAAGACCACGGCATGGGGAGGGGAGAAGGGCCGCAGGTTTGATTTGATCCCCAATAGCCAATCACGTAATCCATGTATCTACAAATGAAGCTACCATAAAAACTCAAGAAGTCAGGGACCCAGACAGCTTCTACACAGCTGAACACGGAGGTTCCTGGAGGGCGGCATGCCTTGAAGGGCTGTGGAATCTTTGGGCTCCTTTCCCCATACCTTTCCCTACATATCTATTCCACCTGATAAGTCATCTGGAGCTTTCACAATATCCTTTATAATAACTTGATAAAAGTAAAGTGTCTTCCTGACTTCTGTGAGCCATGCTAGCAAATTAACTGAACCCAAGAAAGGGATTGTGACCACCCCAATTTATAGCTGATCAATTAGAGGCACAGGTATAACAAACCGAGGCTTGTGATTGCCATCTGAAGTCGGGGGGAGTCATGTGGGACTGAGCCCTTAACCTGTGGGATCTGACACGGTGTCCAGGTAGTGTCAAAAGTGAACTGAATTAGAGGGCACAGCTAGTGTTTGCTGGTGAGTCTGCTACAAAATTGCTTGCTTTCTGGTAAGGAGAAATCCCCACATTTGGGGGTCACAGAAGCATTCTGTGTTACAAGAGTGGGGGAAACTGAATTTTTTGTACATCAAAACAACTGGGTTAAACAAAGCCAGTTTTTTCTTTGCTGTAGAACAATCTCATAGCCTTTTATATGCTAATAAGCATTGTGATTTTTCAGGAAAATGCTTCAGAATGCAACATAATCAAAATTTCCTCAAGAAATAGCTGTCCTAGGCAAAAATAAATTTTCAGAATTTTGGACTAGATGATGGCTGAGTATCTAGGAATTCAGAATAGCTAAGATGGACTGAATATTTACTATGTGCTGTGCACATAAATATGCATTTTCTCAGTAATACAGAAGCATTTTCAATACTCAATGTTATACATGCATTTTCTTAGATTCTTTCTGACATTCCTATCAAGTAAGGATTAAGTAAAAAAGGAAAACTAATAGTAAAGATAAGTAACTAACAGTGTTAGTCACTCCACTTATTGAAAACAGCAGAGATTTAAGCCTAAATCAATGACTGAATTATTGGTTTATTATTATTTGTGGTATTTGGGAGTTGAATCCAAGGCCTTGCACATACTTTCCAAGTGCTCTACCACTGGGCTGCACTCTAAGCCTCTTTGTTATTTTTTATCTTGATAGGGTCTTGCTAAATTCCCTAGGCTAACTTTGGCTTCAAACCTGAGATTCTCTTGTCTCTTGAGTCGCTGGGATTACAGGCATGAGCCACTGTGCCCAGGGTTATTTATTGCTTTTAATATTTACTCAGTTAGTTTAATATTACTCAATTCTGTTCTAGAATGACATACTTCTTTACAACTACCCAGAAGCCCTCTATCCTCCTCAAGAAGAAACTCTCTAAGATCTTTAAATTGTTGTTGTTGTTAGGTGCCATCGAGTCGGTATCCGACTCATAGTGACCCTCATAGGGTTTTCAATGGCTGAGTGCTTCGGGATTGCCTTGGGAGTGGATTGCCAGGTCCTTCTCCCATTTTTGAGGTGCTGGGAATTGAACTCGGGGCCTCAAAGACTGCAGCGCAGCGCTCCACCCACTGAGCTAAATCCCAGCCCAAGATCTTTAAATTAGGTATAGTTAAACATTACTTTGTTGGTTAATGTTATAGAAGAAAAGAGAATAAACTAGACCAGAGTAGTTTCATAAACCAAAGCAAAAGTAACATCGGTAAAGTCAGCTTTCTGTCAAATTAACACACTTTTCTTTGACAAGAAATGTTTCCATACCAGAAACTTAACCACTGGTAACACAAACCACTCTTGCCACCTAAGTAACAGGTCTAAAGTTCTTCATTCCACAACATTTGTCACATACATCTGGCCCATTTTATTCCTAATGTTTTGATTTCAGAATAATTCATTCAAGCAGAAACTTTACAAAATGCATGGAAAAACAGATGACAAAGCAAATAATTGAACTTTTCTTTTAGTTGTATCTGTATTTTATTTATATTTTAAACCCCACACAAGGGCTGCCTCAACAGCTCAAAGCAAACAACAGACTTATGTAATGCCTCTAGAAGACACAGTAAAGGTACACCTCAATGAGGTGTAAAACCCTTATTCAGGTGCCATAATCCAAGGATCAGCTTCAGAAAAACAAGAAATCCAGTCTGACAAATAGAAAAGCCATCAACAAAGCAGCAGGCAGATTAACTGTGCTTGATGAACCAGAGGATAACTGACATTTGTACTAAATAAGCAGTAGAAATAAACCATGCTCAGAAATTACACTTAACCATATTCTGCCTGAGATTTCTCCTACATAAAATACTTGTCAGTTCAGGTGTTCGAGTCTAGGTAAGAAAGCCATCATGATGTATGTCCACACTGAAGACACAACACCACTACACAATTTACCTAAATCACCACGCCATATGCTTCTTAAACCCTCATCACACGCTTCAAATTCCTGGTATGCATGTTTTCAAGTAGTATGTTCTCCATTCCCTGCAAGGACCTCTAAAACCTTTTGCCTAAGAAACATCAGCTTCTGTTTTTTTTGCTGTACAGAACAAAACAAAAAAACCCTATGTATTTCATTTCACAAAAAGCCCGAATCTGGGCAGAGAGAGGCTTTTCTCCTCCCAGCTTCCACTCCCTCTCCGCCTCCTCCTCGTTTGTCATCAGCGGTCTGGGCTAGTGGCAGCTTGGCGGAAATGAAGCGACTTGAATAGACAGAGGCTGGAGGTGCCATTCGCAAAGGCTGTCGAGTGTCACGAGTCACCGCCGCCTTCCGGGCGTCCTGAACGCGGCAGGCTCGGCGCTGCTCCTCCAGAACCCTGGACAGCGGAGCCGGTCCCACCCTGTCCAGCAGGCAGCTCTGCCCCGCATCCCTCACGCCGCCCAGGCCGAAAGCCCAGCCTTGGGCGCAGGTGCGGCCGCTCCCGCCCGACGCTCGCTCCCGCCCTGGCCGCCTCCCCTCCTGACGGCGCTCCCCGCCCGCGGCCCTGCTCCCTCCACCGCTCCCCAGCACCCTCCATTCCGGTTCTTTTCCCATCCCGGTGCCTCCCTCGCAGCTCTCGCCCAGGCCCCCAGCCCGGCGCGGGGGCCCGAGCGGACGTTGGCGGGAGGCGGCGGCGGCGGCGGCGGCGCTTCCCGCCTCTTCGCGGCGGCCCCTCCCGCCGGAACGGCCGTGTCCGTACCTGAGGTTCCCGGGCAGCCGCCGGCAGCTGGCTGCCTCCGGCGGCGGGGGAGGAGCCGGGCGCTGAGGCGAATGGTCGGGAGCGAGGGGCAGCGGGCGCGGACTGGAGACCGCCGCGCAGCTGCGCCCCCGCTCATCGAGCCGCGCGGCGCTCGGCGGCCTGGCGCCAGGCAAGGGGGTGGGGCCAGGGAGCGGGATCGCCGAGCGAGTCGATGCCACCCTGAGTGCTTGGACCCGGGTGCGCCTTGCGGGTTCGCAGCGTGGCTCTGCGTCCTGAAGATTGTGTGTGGTTTTAGGGAGGAGCATCTGGTTCTCGAGGTCCCGGCCGCGATCGGGCGTGCGTACAGGCGGGCCGGGGAGGGGTGCGGAGCTCGGAGGAGTCAGCCCAGGCGGGGCGCCCAGGTCGGGGACTGGGGCTCACTGTCTGGTGTGGGGTCTCCCCGGCCGGGGATGGACTGGAAAGAGGGTGGGCGGGGGATGGCACGGCCTGCTTGGGCCTTAGCCGGCGTATTTTCTGATCGAAAAGCTCTTTGGTGCCGTTTAAGGATCAGAGTTAGACCTGGAGGGAGATGTTGAGGGTTACTATCCAATCTCCGCATGGAAACATTAAAAATCTGTGGTCCAGACGGATTTTTATTTCAAGTTACACAGCTCGTTTGGCCGGATTTGGAAGGAGGACTGTTTCCTTTCCCGGTGTCCCTTGGTTGTAACCTAAAATAATCATGTCCAGACACCGGAGCCTTCAGGTTTCTGGTGGGCATGGGCATTCCACCGATGGTATTCACCTCCCCTACCCTCTACTTGCTATATTTATTTAAAGCTCAAAATCTGAAGTAGCTGGATGTAGTAATCCCAAAACTTCCAATATTGCTTTTGCTTTCTCTTACTTTATTATCAATTCCTTCTATAACCCAGCTTTATTTAACTAATTAAAAAATAATTTTATTACCCGACTTTTCAACAGTAATTATAAGTCCTTTGTTGATACACTTTTTTTTTTAACTGACAGGAAATAAGGTGCCAGGTATTTTATTAAAGACATAGGAATAAGAAAGGGTGTTGAAGAACAAGAGCAGACAAAACAATTCTTCCGCTATTACCCGGTGCTTCCAATTTCTGAACCTATGATATAAAAAGAAGTATAAGTCAATTATGTGGGTAAATAAATGTTCAATGTCACTCAAAATATAAAGAAAATAATGAAATACCGTTTTTCATTCATCAATGACAGAAAGAGTTAAAGGTAAGAGCTGCGATCTACTCTCTTCTTTCATAGGGAAATATTCCTAGAAAAACAAACAAGAACGTGATTCTTATAAATATGGCAATACAGACCTTCTGGCAAACTAATAATATTTACTAGATGTAGAGTCCAATTCTG
Source organism: Pedetes capensis (assembly GCA_007922755.1). Taxonomy (NCBI): domain Eukaryota; kingdom Metazoa; phylum Chordata; class Mammalia; order Rodentia; family Pedetidae; genus Pedetes; species Pedetes capensis. The sequence goes on along the minus strand of VMDO01000356.1, from coordinate 204,118 downwards.
TAGGATTCTCTTAATAACATGTCCCTGTACTGGTATTGCTTATGGTAAAGATGTGCGGAATCTATGTAGATTTGAGTAGTATGCCTGGTATGCCTCCCTAGAAAATACCGTATAAATTGTGTAACTTAGCATAAAATGGAGATGTCTCATATCTGCATTGGCTCCTTCTATATAACTAGGGTGGCTGCATTCCTTAGTTAGAAACTACATATATTTTCCTGGGCCAAGATGTACCCAAAGCAGGGAGAATCTAGAAAGCAGCGCTAAAAGTACTGGACCTGTCCCTACTTTGCACCTTTTGATTACTGGTATCCTTGAAATTATTAGAAAAGCTTGATTTGGGGTAAGATTTCTGATTTGAGACTGATTTGACAATTTGATTCTTCATGTCAACTCAGTGCAAAAGTCAAAAAGTTTGATAATACAGCATTGGGTATATGGGTAGGAGTAACAAACAAATATTTTGTTGGTGGGAGTAAAAGTTGATGCAAAATTTTTGAAATTCAGGATAACAATATATGTCAAAATTTTATATGGTGTTTGTGTTAGTTTGCCTCTTCACTGTGGCAAAATAACTGACAGACCAATTTAAAGGAAAAGGATAGCTTTATTCTGGCTCACAGTTCAGAGGGTTTCAGTCACTGGCTGCAGGACCTCACATCAATGGCACCAAGAAGCAGAGAGTATACCAGAGCTGAGGACTTACTTTTATAAACTAGGTCCCACCTCCCAAAGTTCCACAGTCTAAACAAATAGTGCCATCACCTGGAAACCAAGTGTTCAAAAATATGACCTTTGGGAAACATTTTTGACTCAAACAATAACACTCCACCACTGTCCCTCAAAGGCTCATGGTCATCTCAAAAGACAATGCATTTACTCCAACTTTAAGAATCCCTAAAGTCTTAAAGGGCCTGCAGTGGTAGCCCTGTGGCATCCGATCCCGTCAGATCTCGGAAGCTAAGCAGGGTCGGGCCTGGTTAGTACCTGGATGGGAGACCACCTGAGAACACCAGAAGCTGTAGGCTTGGGAGAAGGACCTGGCAACCCCTTCCCCAAAATCAATCTGCCTATGAACAGCAGAGAAGCACTGACAATAGTGTTTCCCCTGTTGAACAGAGGTTCACTATGAGTCAGATACCGACTCGAGGGCACCTAACAACAAAGTCTTAAAAGTCTTGCCCTTGTTCAAAAGTTCAAGTTCAAAGTCTCTGCTGAGACTCAAGGCACACTCTTATCTGTGTGGCCTTTTTTGAGCAGGGTACCCAGGAATCACTTGCTTTTTAGGTACTCTCTTTACAAAAGAAAATCTTTCAAATGAGTTTGTGGTGTCACACCCTGGAGCCTTAGGTGGGATGGGTCTGGCCAACTCCTGTTTTGCCCCAGGGTCCTCCTATTGTTCTAGCACAGTGTGTGGCTTTTCTGTAACAATTACTGCCTCTGCCCAGACTTGCCTTGTCTGCAACAACTTTAAACTTGTGCCTTTTTTTCTCACTAAACTGCACATTTTTCAAATCTTCTTGATCTGCTTTTTAAACCTTTTTTAAAAAAATTGTACATCAGCTAAAAGCATCCAGTAATAACCAACAAACAGCCTTAGTACTACTCTGTCTCATTGCCTCTGCCAAGTCAATTAATCCACTATTTTTGAATTCAGCCTTACTCAAATTTTTAGGACAAAGGCAAATTGCAGACAAACTCTTTTCCAGAGTGTAACACAAATGGCCTCTAGTCCAATTGTGGAAACAGAGAAAAAAAGTTTAAAAGGAAGAAAAGAAAAAAAGGGTGCTTGCCATGATTTCCCTAGCACCAAGTAGACTAGTTTCCGTTAGACTCCAAGGTCTCTGGATAAGCAAAGTTGCAACACCAAGCAGGGCGTGCAAGATAAGGGAGACACCTGGAGTTTATCTAAGGACAGGGTGACCTCTGTGGAATGAAAAACAGCTCTGTACCCTCCTCCCCTTAATCGATAAAGAATTCTTGCTTTTGTAGTCTTGCTTCCTTGCCTCCTACCCGATAAAGCCCCTAAGCACTGTGAATGGGATGGTGCTTTCTGAAAGTCCACTCCCAGCACTGAAAGTAGCTGGCCGGTTGGTCTAAATAAACTTTTCTGCTCCGATCTGTCTGTTTCTGTCATGGAGTATTTTTCTGGGGATGAGCCGCTGGGTACAAGACAATTCCCAACGGTGTCTTCATTTCCTGCTGAAACCCCATGAGCATCATCTTTACTGTCCACATTTCTATCAGCATTCTGGTCTTCTGAACTCTCACTAGAACCACCCCCCAAACTCTCCTTACAGCATTCCAGGGCTTCTCTAACCTGCATCCCTAAACTCTTCAAAACTCCTACTGTAAACAAGTTCCAATGGTTTAAGAACTACTTGGTCAAGGTTCAGCACAGCAATGACCCTACTCTTCAGTGCCAGTTGTTTGTGTTAATTAGCTTGTTCATGTCTGTGACAAAATACCTGACAAGCCAACTTAAGGAAAAAGGATAGGTTTATTTTGGCTTACAGTTCAGAGGGTTTTAGTCCATGGTGCAGCAGCTGGCAGTAGGGTGCATAGTGGAGGATCTCACATCATGGCATCAAGAAGCAGAGAGAGCTTACCAGAACTGGGGGATCTGCATAAAACCTCCAAAGGCCCATACCGGGTGATCAACTTCTGTAAACTAGGTCCTACCTCCAAAAATTCCACACCCTCCACAAACAGGGCCATCACCTGGGGACCAAAGGTTTAAACATATAATCATTGGGTGACATTTTAAGTTCAAACCATAACAATGTTCCTTTGATGTAACTATTCCACCTGTAAAATGTGTTCCATAGATATACAGCGTATGTAAAAGTATTCCTTAAAATATTCTTTGCAAGATTTTTATAATAGCAAGGTAGGGGGAAAACAAACTTTTACTGTCAAGTGATAGGAAATTACTGAAATAAGTGGTGGTATATCCATTCAATGGACTAGTATAGAGTCATTGAAATGAACTAGATAGATGGACATGTGCTGACATAGAATATCTCTGTGATATGTTGCTATAAGATGAGAAAAGCAAGGTGCAAAACAGTATGTAGATTCTACCAGGAGGACTGGGAGTCTGACATAGAAAGTATTGAGAAATGAATTGTTTTCCTTCAGAATTCACATGTTGAATCCCTTGCTTCCAGAGTGACTATAGTTGGAGATAGAGCTTTTATGGCAGTAATTAAAATTAAATGAAGCCATTAGGGTAAAACTCTAATTCAGTGGGACTGGTGTCCAAGTATATGGGTATGGGCACAGAGAAGAGGCCATGTGAGTGAGAAGGTGCTTATTTACAGTCCAGGAAGAGAAGCCTCACCAGAAACCAACTCTGAACTGGGTATGGTGGTATACACCTGTAATCCCAGCATCTGGGAGGTTGAGGCAGGAGGATTGTGAGTTTGAGGCCAGCCCGGGTTACCCAGGAAGACCCTATCTCAAATTAATTAATTAATTTACTAGTTAATGAAATTTTAAAAATGAAAGAAAAAAAAAAAGAAAGAAAGAAACCAATCCTGATGGCACTTTGATCTTGGACTTTCAGCTTCTGAAATTTTGAGAAAATTAACTTTTATGCCAAAGCCACCCAGTGTTTGGTATTTTGTTAGGACAACCTTAGTAGCCTAATAGAGAGGGGAAACCTTTTTATGACATGCATTGTTTTGTACTATTTAATTTTTTTTTGCCTTGACTATCACTTTTTCTATCAAAATAAGAACTGTGGTAGAGACTCTCTCTTCCACTAAAATTGGGTCCAGTTAGTTAATTTAAAAAGTCAGCTCACGTGGCAGATATAAACATGGTAAATATATGCTTTAGTCTTTTCATTTAGATTGAAGTGTACAATAATGGATTCACTCACCAATCTTTAAAGTAGGACCAAGACCTTTTATCTGATGATAAAGTTAGTGGTTGGAGCATCTGCTTGCCTTTATTATAAATTGCATTACCTATGACTTTCACTATCATTTTCTTCAAAGTAAAACCAGAACTTAAACACATTTCAAGAAATTTGAGTGCCAAGTCATCTAGATTTTGTATAATTTTTCCTCAAAGTTTTATAGATTTGCCTTACTCATATCTAATTCTATAGTAATTTTTGTTCATTTTTATCAATTTAGTTTTCATAGAAACAGTCATTTTCTATTTATATTTCATTGGTTTAAGTAATTAGATTTTATAATAGGCAATAATAGTTTAGTATGAAAATATAAATTGACTCTTGAAAGCATATAGCTCAGTTTGCTTGGAGAGGAGCCATATATATCAACGGGCTAGCTAAGCACTAGCTTGTTGTGCCCAGAGGACCTTTGTGTTATGTAAATATGATGTTAGTTTGTTTTAGTTTTGATTTTGAAATAATACCAATCTTACCAAAAAGTACAAAGAACTATTATTAACTTTTTGTCCACATTTTTTGGTTATTAACATATTTTTGTTAATCTGACCTCAACCCATAAGTGGATTTCATGACTCATAGTGAGAATAAAAAAAGCCCTCTCTTCTCTCCCAAGTGATGAGGAAACAGAGGGCCAGAGAATCTACGTGGCTTGTCAACATTTCAGTTCAGTTGTTTACTGTACATTCTCCTAAACATATATCCCCCTATACCATTATTTGAGAGTTATAGACATCATGGGGTATTTCCTAAGGACAAGAACCTTTTCTTCATAACTACAATTCAGTTGTTGAATTCAGAAAATTTAAAACTGATACAATACTATTTTCTAATAAAGCATCTGTATTCAGAGTTTGTCAGTGGTCTATGACATAGGTCTCCAAATTTTTTTGCACCAGGGAGCTGTTTTGTGGAAGGCAATATTTCGACATGGCCAGGGTGGAGCTGATTTCAGGATTTGAACCAATGGGGAATGGCTGTAAATACAGATGAAGCTTTGCTCACTTGCCCTCTACTTACCTCCTGCTGTGTAGCCTGGTTCCCAATCAGCCACAGGTCAGTACCAGTCCATTGCCCAGGGGTTGAGGATCCTTGGTCTATGACTCTTGTGGTATTAGTGGGTGTTATTTTCAGACAGTATAAAGAATAATGAATCACATAACAAGTGAGCTAAGTGGAGTCTGATTTTTATTTTTATCATTTTATTTACTTATATGGTACTTAGGATTTGAACCTAGGGCCTTGCACCTACTTTGCAAGTACTCTAGCACTGAGCTGTACCCCCAGCCCATTTTTTATTTTTAACTTTTGAGTCAAGGTCTCACTAAGTTACACAGGCTGCCTCTGGCCTCAAACTCATGCTCCTCCTGCCTTCACCTCCCAAGTTGCTGGGATTATAGGGATGTGTCACTATGTCCTGCCTGAGTCTGATTTTTAAAAACAAGTTTGACTATAGTTTAATTTTTCTTAAAAATATACCATGAGGTGCCAAAATACATTTTAAGAGAAGTTATCTATGTATTACTTTTTGAACTTGATTTGAATTATGGTAGCAATGGGCAATAGGACTTTTGTTCAAAAGATGGTGTTAATCAAATGAATGCTAGTGCCACCATGTGACATGCAGGATAGTCAAAGAAATGGTGGAAGAATGGTTGTCATCTGAGGAGCCTAAGACCATGTGGAAGTGGTATTTGAAATTTGAGAATGTTGTTGAAGTACAATGACAATGGAGGTGTGAGTGAGCAATAGAATCTCTGACATGCCTAACAATTGCACATATTCATGGTAAGTTTGAGATGCATGGTATTGTGTGTGATGTGCACAAGGGAAGATCTGGGAGGCCTCACGCAGCAAGAAGTACTGCTTCTTCTGCTATGTTTATATGATTGCCACAGAAATCCACCCAACAATGTGCACACGAGACAGGAGTTAGCAGAACAACCATATGATGAATTCTTAAAACAGCAAAGTAGAAAGTTTTCACCCCAGGATGTTTATACTTTTTTGTTGTTGTTACTCTCTCTCTATAATGAGCCTGCATCCGTACCACTGTGGCATCTGATCCCATCAAATCTTGGAAGCTAAGCAGGGTCAGACCTGGTTAGTACTTGGATGGGAGACTGCTTGGGAACACCAGGTGCTGTAGGCTTGGGAGAAGGACCTAATAGCCCACTCCCAACAAAAAATCATCCATTGAAAACCCTATGAATAGCAGAGGAGTACTGACAATAGAGTTTTGTCTGTTGTACATAGGGTTGCTATGAGTCAGACACTAACTTGACAGCACCGAACAACAACAACATATATAATGAAGTAGGAATGCCCTGATAACTTCTACATAAAACTTTAAGATGGACTCACAGAGGTACTTTGTTTCTCCCTTAGCTCCTCTTGTTTATTGATACAATGATACATTGTAAGAATTTTGTCTTACAGAAATTGTCTTGCACAAAGATGGCAAAGTCAGAAAAATCTATATAGTAATATACTGTAATTGTGTTACAAATTTATTTCACTACTTCTCTGAAAGTTAAGAATGGCCATCATTTACCAACTGCCTTTTTTTTTTTTTTTTTTTTTTTTGGTGGTACTGAGGGTTGGACCCAGGGCCTTGCGCCTGCATGCTCTGCAAGTGCTGGACCACAGAGCTGCGCCCCCAGCCCATTTTTTACTTTTTTGAGACAGAGTCTCACTAAGTTATGCAGACTGCCTCTGGTCTCGAACTTGCAATCCTCCTGCCTCGGCCTCCCATGCTGCTGGGATTACAGGCATGTGCCACTGCACCCAGCTGGTCCAACTGCCCATTTTTAAGCACTATCTTCATGATTAGCAAATGTTGTTTTATTTCTGCACAACAATCCACTGTTATTCATTATCATTTTCTTCATTTTATCTATTTGAAAACCAAGGATCCAAAATGACATTATTTAATTTGTCCAAGGTTAGAGAATGGAAAAATATTGCAGAGCTATCAGCTTAAATTAAGATGAAATAGATATTTCATCCAAATAGGCCATATGCTTTGCCATAAAATAGAAATTAAACAGTTTATTCTTTTTGTGTATGTGTGGTACTGGGGATTGTAAATAGGGCCTTGCCCTAGGCAAGTGCTCTACCTCTAGCTACAACTCCAGGCCTTTTTTTTCTTCTTTTTTAAACTCTTGGTTTGAACAGAATCTCTTTTAGTTATAGGCTGCCTCTGGTCTTGAACTTGTAATCCTCCTGCCCCAGCCTCCTGAGTAGCTGGGATTACAGATGTGTGCCACTGTGCCTGGCAGGCAGTTTATGCTTAAAGCAGCATACAGTGGAATCTATCAAGCTTAATATCTTGTGATGATTTCCCTTGGCTTAGGAGGGTTTAGTCTGTTGAAGGTCAAATACAACTTTAATTTCTTTCTAGAGGTGGTGATATTAATCTTGGGTTCTCTATCAAAGTGAATCAGTTCATCTACCAGATATGTGTAATAGGTATTAATCTGTTAAAATCTGGGGCTATAAAGATAGTAAGATGCTATCCTCCAAGAACTTACAGTCTTACACAGAAACATAAGGCTAAGTGTGTTAGCCACCTTTCCATTACTGTGATAAAATGCCTGAGAAAATCATATAAAGAAGAAAGGTTTATTTTGACTGATGTTTTTAGAGGTTTCAATCCATGGTTGCTTGGCCTCCATGCTTTGGGGCTGCTGGTGAGGCAGAACATCATAATGGGGAGCACATGGTGGAGCTGCTCAACTTATGGTGGCAAGGAAAAAGAGTGGAAGAGAAACCTACAATTCCTTTTGAAGGCACACCCCCAATGACCTAAGGCCTCCCAGTAAGCCCCACCTCCTAAAGGCTCCACTACCTCCCAATAGTGCCACAGATTGAGGACCAAGGGTCTATTACATGGGCCTTTGGGGATATTTAAGATCCAAACTATAGCACTAAGGAACTATTGAAATTGAATGAAGTCAATTTCAGAGTCAAATGAACAATGGAATGAATATACCTGTTGGAGTTTAATGGTAAATTAAAACCACAATGGCATCAAATAGGAATGCTGCTATACCTTGGGACAAACAAAAGGAAGAAGTTATGACTATTCCTAGATATGACCCTATTCCTGCAAGAGCAGGTTCTCTATAACAAAACAAGATCCAGAGTTGCAAGAGAAAGTCTAATAGAGGAATGACATTGCTAATACTGCCCTGAACTGTTTTTTTCCCACTTCTTTCCAACTAAGTGAACTATAAGGGAAGATAGAAAGCAAGATGATGAAGTCTGCCCATTTATTTTTCTGTACCTTTTTTTTTTTTTATAAAGAGAATGATTTTATATTCTCAGAAAATGGGAATCCTCTCAACTGACATCTAGATAAAGAAGAATCCAAGAAAAAGTATATGCAAAAACATATTCTGTTTTCCATTGCTGTAACAAAATATTGGTATTTTGGTCCTTTATAAAGAAGAAAAGTTCATTTAGCTAATTTTTAGGGATTGAAAATCCAAGATCAGGCAGCCCAATCAGTTTGGCCTTGCATAATGGCCCCCTTGGCTACATCATATCATGGCACATAACATCATGCTGGAAGCATGTACAGGAGGCAAGTTAGGAAGCTAGAGTGCTGTGGTGCAAGTCTTGCTCTTTTGTAAGAATTCGCTCTATGAGACCAGTATCATTAAGAGCAGCACATCCCAATGTGCCTGACACCTTAGATCACACCACCATCTTGACACTCCCCAGGGGACCTAATTACTTTATACCAAGCTCCACCTCCTAAAGGTTCCACCACCTCCCAATATTGCCACAGTGAGGAGCAGCACATAAACATTACAGGGACACACTCAAACCATATCCAAACCATGGTAAAGGAAATGGACAGAAATGAGGGACGTGACTATTAGCATTTAGGGGTGAGAGGATGAAGAGCAGTCAATGGCCAGAACTGTAGAGTACAATGAGGATAAGACAGTTGAAAAGAGGAAGAGGGCTAGGGATGTATCTTAGTAGAGAACTTGCCTAGCACGCTCAAGGCACTGGGTTTGACCCCCAGCACCACACACACACACACACACACACACACGCGCGCACCACACACTAATAAAAACAAACAAATTAATTAATACAAAAGGAAAGTGAATGGCCACTAGCATCAAAAACTGCAGGGAGGATGGGGAGGGTGGGATCAGAGACTACAAAAGGTCATTAGATTTATTGACACACAGACCATCACTGACCTTCAAGAAGTCTTTCAGTAACAGTGTAGAAGTAAAGGACATATCGTAAAGTTTAATTTTTAGTGGAATTAGATTCCTTTATCAAGAAATTTAGTTGTAAGGGGGAAAGCCACATGGTGTTGTAGCTTGAAGTTGTGAGTCAAGGTACCATCACATATAAGCAAGTTATATTTACTAATGAGGAAGAGGGGCCAATGGGAGAGTAAGATGAGGAATGCAAATCAAAACCAAAACCAAAAACACCGCCCCCCCCCCCAAAAAAAAAAAAAAAAAAGAAATGGTGGGCTCAAGTCTCTGCAAAGAGGAGAGGATGAAGGTTTGAATTCTGGGCAAGAGGGAAAGATGGTCTTTTCTAGGAGGCAAGGGGGAAGAAGGCTACTGATAAAGAGATTTTGAAATAGAAAAGAGAAAAAAAAAAAAAAAAAGCAAACTCAAAATGGTCTCAAAATCCTTAGTAAACAAGGCCAGTAATGGCTTTTGCCAAGAGTCAAGGAAGCAGTGTTAGAGTTGGGAGCTTTTAAGAAGCAGGTCTGGAACAGCTGCCTTAGCAAATATGCTTAGAAGCCTATTTGAACAAAAATATGCTTCTGTAGCTGTGAGAATCCAAACTAAATTCAATTGTGGTTTTAAATTGCTCCTTTAAATCAAGGACTTTCTTACAGTCCTTTGAATCCTCCATCCATTGGTGCAGAGAGGAAGCACAAAAATATTTGTTACATTGATTCTAATTTTGTAAACTTTGTTTTCAAAAGAAAAAGAAAAAAGAAATAAAGAAACCAAGGAAGGTGAAAACTAGGGAGTATCTTCACATTCCCAGGGTATTGCAAGCCCAGAAGCACTTTGCTTAATGACCTTTACAAAGTCACTTTCTCAATACTGGTTTCATTTCCCAGGCAACAAAAGAAGGGAAGTAATTTCTATTTCTTTATTGTGTTCTAAGAATATCACAGGCTCTTAATAAAATATGTGCATGCTCTTCTGGTCACCTTGTAGACAAGATAATGTAGATTTCCCCCTTTTTATAGATTTGTTTCTCTTCTCTGCACTGTTTTATCATTATCATATATTTTTGAGCAAGAATTTGTCCTATAGCATTGATTTTATTTTGGTATTTCCAGACTAGCAAAGGAAACAAGATTATTGTTAATGAAAATTTGTGTCTTACAAAAATAACATGAATAAATAAAAGGAAACAGATAACTTGATTACTTTAAACTGCCAATATCGTTGTCTTTAAGTAAATATTTGCATTAGGATTCCAGATAGTCATTCCATCTCATCAGCATGCATGAAATTACATTTTAATTTCATGATTTCTTTCTTATTTTTTTCTTTTTTATAGTTGTCATACATTCTTGATTTCCCAGAATACTCTTAATTTTAATTGTTGTATCTTTTTGCTTCCATAAGTAATTAATTAAGACTTCCTTTCCTTTCCTTTTCTTTTTTTCAATACGGGGGGTGGGAGTTGGACGTAGGGCTTTGCACGCATTAACCAAGTTCTCCTGTACTAAGCTGTACCCTCACCCTCCTTTTTATATTCTATTCTGAGACAAAAATGTCACTAATTTTCACAGGTTGCCTCTGGCCTTGAATTCGAAATCCTCCTGACTCTGCCCCTTGAGGTGCTGGGATTACAGGTTTGTGTGATGCCCAGTTTCATAATCCATTTCTTGGAGGTACTTTCTTTTTCTGTGTGTGATGCTGAGAATCAAACAAAATACTTTAAAACAAACAAACAACAACAACAACAACAACAAAAGCCTTTCTAAATGATCCATGAATTGCCATGTTATACATCCATTTTTTTCCTTATACTGCAGTAGATGGCATGTCTACTTTTTTTCCCCCAGTACTGTGGGGCTGGACCAAGGGGCTTCCTGAGTATTTTGCAAGTTTTCCACCACTGAGCTGCACCTGCAGCTCATTTCTCATTTTCTATCTTGAGGGTTTCCCTAAAATACTCAGGCTCCTTCTGGTATTGAATTTGTGATCTTCCTGCCTCCTGAGTCACAGGATCAAAGGTATGTGCCACCGTACCTGGCTACATGTCTACTTTTGATCATTAATAATAAACCAGTTTTCCTTCTAGCTCAGGTTTTGTTGTTTCATGTAACACTAACTTCCTCCTTTGAAAAAGAATTTATTTAACCAGAAAATTTCATAGCATCTTTTCTATGACCGAATTCATAATAATAAAAGTCCAGATCTGAAACACAGAATATGAGGTTAACTATAGGAAAACTGGCCGCAATCGTAGCTGTCCTTATGGAATAATTTTACAGAAAGCTTTTTAGCAACTGTGGTGCCTTTTTTACCAATCCTTTATAAATAGAGCAACGACAAAATTTACCACTATATTATAAAATATCATGACAGTAAGTTTGAAAATGTATCTGTGCGTAGAATTATTTTGAAGAATTCTTGAAGATTTATTGTTGCCTACGAACTCATTTTTATGTTTTGATTCCTGTTTACTGCATTGTATTAAGAGTATATTCCTGAAGATGTTCGAGTTTACATCTTGGAATGTTTCTTCCCCCTTAACGTATGCATAAACTCTTTGAATATGCATTGGAGTTCAGGGTTCTGGTCTGTCATGTCTCTGAGCAGACATAACTGAGGCATATGCTGAGTCAGCATTCATATCAGCATCCACCATCAGTTCAATGCTTGTGGTTGCCACCCAGCCCTGATTTCCCAGAACACTAATTTCAGTTATTGTATCTTTTTGGTTCCAGAATTTCTATTTTTTAAAAATATGCTTTTAAGGAGTTTCTTAGAAAAATTAAAATAAGATTCTTTAAAGGGTTTCTTAGAAAATGGATTTGAATTCTCTGGTGAAATTATCCACTTCTTTTTTTTTTTTTTTTCAAGGAGGAATGATTTATTTTGGCTCACAGTTTCAGAGGTTTTAGTGCATCATAGTAGGGAGGATGTGGCAGAGTACAGCAGCTCACATCATGGCAGCCAGGAAGCAGAGAGGAGGATGCCTACAGACTCTCCTTTTCCCCCTTTCATTCCACCTGGCTTTTGTGTGGAACTCATACTGTATTGTGTGCACTCAGTGCCCTGCAAGTGTGGTGGTCAACCCATTCTATGATGGTGCTGGGTATATAACCCAGGACATTTCACATGCTTATCATATGCTCTACCACTGAGCTACATCTTCAGCTCAAAGGCAGTGTACTTTTATTATACCCAAAGTCCTTAAATGTCAAAGATTCTCAGGAATTGTGCAAGGGAACTGGGCAAGGCAGAGTTATGCGTATACTACTAAGCAGAAAACCTGCCTTCTAATGCAACCTTGCCAACAAGTGGGCTCTTTCGTGCCTGAGACCTATAGATGCAGAATTTATTCTTGGCTCAGAAATTCCATTTAGCCCCAGAGCTGTCTATACCTTGTGGAAAATGGTGAAATACTTACTTAAAGCAGGAGTTCCAAATATATAGAGGCTTGAGGAGTCATAGTTAAAATTCAGAAGGTCTGTGAGCTTTGATGGGAAAAAAATGACTTTATTGTCAGTAGCCTCTAACAGAAATTTAGCATTTCTATTATGGATGCAGCTGGGTTTTTAGCTCAGCTGGTAGAGAGCTTTTATTGTATGCTCTGAGGCCCTGGGTTTGAACCTCAGCACCACAAAAACTGGAGAAGGACCTGGAAACCCACTGTTGAAACAATCAGCCATCAAAAACCCTATGAATAGCAGCGAAGCACTGACAGTGCTGGGCATAGCACAGTGTCAGGGAGTGTACTGTTCTGTTGTACATAAGGTCACTGTGAGTTGGATCCAACTTGATGGCACCTAACAACAACAACAACGATTATTCACATAGTCCCCTTCAAAGAAAAAAACTAAAAACTTCCAGTAGTACTAGCTATACCTGCAATTTCCTTACCAATAGGAATCCCTAAGTATTTTATATCATATTATAATATAGCCAACTTGAAATATTTTATGCTTATTACTAATTCAAAATTATGGTAAATGTTAGACCTTGCTATTACATTTAATGTTATTTAATGAGTTAGTTAAAATGCACATATCTTAATATATTATAAATTTTGCTTTATAAATATTTAATAACATGTCAATATAATTGGGTTACTCTGTGTTTCTGTGTATTTTATGTTGATGCATTTAGGAACATTCAAAGACTTCACTAGATTGCCAAAGGGATTAATTATGCATGATGCCTGTAACACTATGGGAGTTCCATGAGTGATTTTTCATAGTTATGAGTTTGTTTTACTATAATTTTAGTTCTGCCTGTAATCTGTGAGCATGTAAAGAATAAATAAGGAGTTCCATGAATGATTCCTCATAGTCATGAGAATTTATTTTACTATAATTTTGGTTCTGCCAAGAATCAGTAAATATGTATAGAATAAATCAGAAAGGCTACTTTGGTCCTTAGGGCAAACCTAACTGCTGTACTTAATTTTTTTGTTGTTGTTGTTACAGAAAGATTTATCATTTCACTTTAATTTTTAAGCCTCTGAGGAAAGTCTGAAATGTATCTAAAGTATTTTGCTAATATCATTCCATTCCTTCTAAATAACTGCTAATATACCACTTGTACTATAGCACCTGCAGCAGGGAACCATAATGAAGCACTTGTGATTTGTGATGTCATTTTAACTCAGTGAAGTGCTTCTATGACAGGGAGACCAACTTTTCATGAGTTTCTTTTTAGATTTTGAAATGAATATCAGCAGAGGAGGTACATTTTCCTTTGCTTACAAAAAGGTAAAAATTAAAAACATAAAGACAATCTCAACTCTAAGAAAGGGAAACTATGGTGACAAATACCTATCAATGTATATACAGAAATATAAAGAAAAAGGAGACCCTTCTTGTCTTCCTGCTAACTCTGTGTTGGGTGGCAGAAGGTGAGCTGGCCCAAGTATTTCTGGTTACGTGTACCTCTGCTGCCTGAAGAAACTAGGATGCTCTTCTCACTCTTGCTTACCTCCCAGGCAGGGCCTGGGATTTGTTTAAATGATTTGTGGCCACCAAGCCAGCATTGCAAAAGATCCTCAATGAAACACTGCATATGAGAGAGGTAAGACCACCCCAAATACAAGACCAAAAGAATGAATAATAAACGTGAGGGGAACTTAAGAAAACAATAGGCTAAATACGAATCAAATATAAACAGACACCAAATTTATGCAGAATAAGTTGCTCTCAATAACTATTCTCAATGTAAATGGTCATAACTCATCATTCAAGAGGCATACACTGACCAACTGGGTTAAAAAACATAAACCCTTGATATGTGGCATTTAAGAGACTCACCTCACCCATAAGGACCATAAAAGGCTCAAAAGTTAAAGGCTGGAAAACAATATAACAAGCATGTGGGAACCAAAAACAGCAAGAGTAGCAATACTAATTTCTCACAACTCAGATGTCAATTCCAAACTAATTAGAAGAGAAAAAGAAGGACACTGCATGTTAGTAAAAGGAACAGTCAGCCCGGAACCCCTAAAATACTCAATATTTACTTACCAAATACAGGTGTATGTAGCTTCATAAAACACAGGTAAACATAGGAATACATTGGCCAGACAGAATAATTGCAAGAGATTTTAATACCCCACTTTTGCCAAGAGACAGGTCATCAAAGCAAAAAATCAACAGAGAAATGATGGACTTAAATAGCACCACAGACCAAGTAGACCTTACAGATGTCTACAGAGTATCCCATCCATCAAATGCGGAACACACATTCTTTCTCAGCACCATGTGGAACTTCTTCTAAGATAAACCACATTTTAGTCCACAAAAATGGTCTCAACAAATACAAAAAAATAGAAATCATCCTCTGTACCTTATCAGATCACAATGGGATAAAACTAGACCTCAAAAACAAGATAAATTTCAGAAATCTTACCAAGTCATGGAAACTAAATAATACACTGCTGAATGGTCAATGAGTCATCAAAGAAATCTGAACAGAAATTTTTAAAAATTCTGCAATCAAAGGAGGATGAGAACACATCCTACTAAAATTTATGGGATACAGCAAAGGCAGTTCTGAGAGAGAAGTTCATAGCTGTGAGCAACTTCATCAATAAGCTAGGGAAGGACAAATTAAATAACTTAATGACACAGCTTAAGACACTAGAAGGCCAACAACAAGCTACCCCCAAAAGGAGTACTCAGACAGAAACTCTTAAGATCAAGGCAGAGATTGGGCAATTAGAAGCTAAAAAGACAATTCAAAGAATTAATGAGATTAAGAACTGGTTCTTCAAAAAGTTTAATAAAATAGACACCTCCCTAGCCAATAGCACTAAAAGAAAGAAAGAAAAGGCCCAAAATTAGAGGTGAGAAATGGGTCATAACCACTGATACCAACAAAATCCAGATCATCAGGGAATACTTCAAGAAATTGTACTCTCCCAAAACAAAGGTACAGAAGAAATGGATAAATTCTTTAACACATATGAACCACCAAAACTAAGCCCAGAGGACATAAGCAATTTAAACAGACCAATTACATTCACCGAAACAGAGATCACTGAAATAGAGACAGTAATAAAAAAATCACCCAACAAAGAAAAGCCTGAGTCCTGATGGGGTCACAGCAGAATTCTATCAAAACTTCAAAGAAGAATTAATACCTATTCTCCTCAAACTATTTCATAAAATAGAAAATTAAGGGACATTGCAGAACCCATTCTATGAAGCCAATATCACCCGATACCAAAACCAGGCAAGGATGCTTCCAGGAAAGAGAACTATAGACCAGTTTCCTTGATGAACACTGATGTAGAAATCCTCAATAAAATTCTGGCAATGCAAATTCAGCAACACATAAAAAAGATCATACACCATGATTAAGTGGGCTTCATTCCACAGATGCAAGAATGGTTTGACATACAAAAATCAATCAGTGTAATTCAACATATCAAGAGAACTGCAGACTGAAATCATATGATCATCTTGATACTGAGAAGGCCTTTGACAAAGTGCAACACCCTGTCACAAAAAAAAGTCATGGAGAACATGGGCATAATAGGGAAATACCTCAACATCATAAAGGCCATCTATGACAAACCTACAGCCAATATCATATTAAATGGGGAAAAAATGAAACCATTCCAAGATCAGGAACAAGACAAGGATGTCCAAACTCTCCTCTCTCATTTAATCTTGTGACCGAAGTCCTAACCAGAGCAATCAGACAAGAGAAAAATCAAAAGGATACAAATAGGGAAAGAAGTGGTCAGCTTATCCTTATACACAGATGACATGATCCTTTATATAAAGGACCCCAGATATTCCTCTAGAAAACTCTTACAGCTAATTAACTCCTTTGTCAAAATAGCAGGATACAAAATTAACACTGAAAAATCAGTAGCCTTTCTTTACACCAATAGTGAACAGGAAGAGAAGGAAATTAAGGCAATAATTCCTTTCACAATAGCCTACCAAAAACTAAATACTTAGGAATTAACCTAACCAAAGACCCTGAAGATATCTACAAGGAAAACCTCAAAACATTAAAGAAAGAAATTGCAGAGGATACTAGAGGATGGAAGGACCTCCCATGCTCATGGATTGGGAGAATCAATATTGTGAAAATGGTTATATTGCCAAAAGAAAATTCCGGATTAATGCAATCCCCATGAAACTCCCAATGCCAGATTTTGCAGAAACAGAAAAAATAATCCTACAGTTCCTATGGAAACACAAAAAACTGCATATAGCCAAAACAATCTTAAGTTGCAAAAACAGTGCTGGTGGGATCACAATACCTGACTTTAAGGTGTACTACAGGGCTATTGTAGCAAAAAGAGCTTAGTATTGGCACAAATAGGCTTGAAGACCAATGGAACATAATTGAAGACCCAGAAATACATCCACACAACTACAGTCACTTGACTTTCAACAAAGAAGCAAAGGACATTTGATGGAGAAAAGATAGTCTCTTCAAAAAATGGTGCTGGGAAAATTGGATATCTGTTTGCAGAAAATTGAAAATAGACCCGTATCTCTCAATTTGCACAAGAGTCAACTTGAAATGGATGAGACCTAAACATAAAACCATAAACCTTAAAACTACTAGAAGAAAAGATAGGAAACATGCTCCGACACATAGGCATAGGAAAGTATTTCCTCAACAAAACTCCAGTTGCCCAGGAAATGGCACCAAGAACTGACAAATAGGATTACATGAAATTAAAAAGCTTCTATACAGCAAAGGAAAAAATCAATAGAGTTAAGGTAGAGCCCACTGAATGGGAGAAAATTTTTTCATCCTACACATCTGACAGAGGAATGATTTCTAGCATGTACAAAGAACTTAAGAAAGCAAATCCCAAGACAACAAATAACCCAATATATAACTGGGCAAAGAAAATGAACAGACATTTCTCAAATGAAGAAGTTCATAGGGCTAAGAAACAAATGAAAAAATGATAAATATCCCTAGCCATTGTTGTTGTTAGGTGCCATCGAATCGAGTCCGACTCATAGCAACTCTATGTACAGCAGATTGAAACACTTCCCGATTCTGTGCCAGGCACACGATCTTATTTATGTTTAAGCCCATTGTTGCAGCCACTGTGTCAATCCATTTGGTGGAATGTTTTCCTTTTTTCGTTGACCTGCCACTCTCCCAAACATGATGTCTTTCTCCAGGGATTGATCTCTCCTGACTACATGTCTGAAATATGTAAGCTGCAGTCTGGCCATTCTTGCTTCCAAGGAGCACTGTGATTACACTTCTTCTAGGACAGATCTGTTGGTTCTTTTGGTAGTCCATGGTATATTCAATATTCGTCTACAGCACCATAATTCAAAAGCATCAATTCTTTTCCTGTCTTCCTTGTTTAATGTGCAGCTTTCCCAACCATATCATACCACTGAAAATATGGTATGAGTTAGGTGTGCCTTCATTTTCAATGTGACATCTTTACTTTTCAACACTTTCAAGTGGTCTTTTGCAATAGCATTTCCCAATGCAATGTGTCTTTTGATTTCTTGACTACTGCTTCCATGGGTATTGATTGTAGAACCAAGTAAAGCAAAATCTTGGACAACCTCAATCTTTTCTCCATTTTTCAAGAAGCTGCATACTGACCCAGCTGTAAGGATTTTTGTCTTGTTGATATTGAGGAACATAACTCATAATTTCATGTGAGTTTTATTATATATTAATCAAAGGGTTCCAGGAACTGTAAGTTGATGAAAGAATAACTAAAAGCAAGGTAATAGTTGCACAATGGAAACAGCAAATGCCTTATTACTCTGTACCCCACCAACGTTTAGCAATGGAGGGGAAAAAAGGAAAAATATAAAAAATAAAGTAAATAAATGTAAAAAGAAAATGGGTCAAGTTCTAACAATGTGTCAGTACCTGTGACATGTGTGTGACTGCCTGATTCTCAAAGCAATCCTATGAAGAAGATGTTACTCTTCCTGGTTTATATGGATTAATTTGCTCATTCAGAAAAAAAATATGGGACATCCATTGTGTGTCTGTTACTAAGCAAGGTGTACAGTTTAAATGCAATGGTTGCTGTCCTGTTTCTATTCTAGCAGAAAAGCCAGGCAAAAATAAATACATTATACAATTACAAATTGTGATAAATATTTTAAAAAGAATAAACAAATGATTGACACTGAGACTCGGGGGGGGGGCTATTTAAAAAAAATACAGTTGCCAAGGGAGATATCTATGGGGAGGAATCATTTAAGCTGAAACTAGAAGCATGAAAAGGAACCACTCATGCAAAAAGCAAAGGAGAGAACATTCCAGTCAGAAAGGACAGGAAAAAACAAAGGCCGTTAGGCAGGAAAGAATGTGGCATTTAAAAAAAATTGTTATTTTTAACATTGTGTTAAAAATCACAAAAATTTACCATCTTAACTATTTTTACATGTGCAGTTTAGTACTGGTAACTGCATTCACACTGTGCAACAGATCTCTAGAACTTTTCCCTTGTAAAACTGAAACTTCATACCTATTGGCAAACAATTCATTTCTTCTTCCCTTCCAGCCCCTGGCAACCCCAACTTTTCTCTGTTTGTATATAGTTGACTATTTTGGATACCTCATATAAGTGAATCATACAGTATTTGTCTTTTTGTGACGCTTATTTCCCACAGCATACTGCCTTTATGGTTCCTCCATGGTGCAGCAAGTGACAGGGTTTCCTTCTTTTTTAAGGTGAAATAACAATTCCATTGTACATATATACCACATTTTGTATGTACATTTATCCAATACTATTCCCTTGTATGTATAGACTTATAGATTTTGTTTATATGCACTTGGGGTACTTCCACTTCTTGGCTATTGAACATGGGCATGTAAGTATCTCTTCAAGACTCTGCATTTTTTTGTTTTATTTGACAGAACTTTGCTGTTTCCCAGACAGGCCTGAAACTTATATGATCCTCCTGCCTCAACCCTCCAAGTGCTGGGATTACAGGTATGCACCACCCCCCAGCTTGAAGTGTCTGCTTTCGATCCTTTTGGATATATACCCAAAAGAGTGCTTGCTGGATCAAATGGTAAATATTTTCTACTTTTTGAGGAACTTCCCTGACTGGACCATTTTATATTATTTCCAACAGTGCACAAGGGTTACAGTTTCTCCACATTCTCAGCAACATTTGTTAATTTCTCTTGTTTTCAATGTGGCTAGCCAATGGGTATGAGGTGCTATTTCATTGTAGTGAATTTTGGTGTTCTTATTTATGTTCTGAGACAGGATCTTGCTATATTGCCCAGACTGGCCTGGAACTCATGGTTCTCCTGCCTCAGCTTCCAAAGAGCTGGTATCATAAGGTGTGTACCACAATGCCCAGCATCATTGTAATTTTAATTTGTATTTCTTTAATGATTACTGACGTCCAACATTTTTTCATAGTGATGTTGAATGTTTATATATTTTCTTTGGAGAAATGTAGATTCAAGGTCTTTGCCAATTTTTATTCAGTCATTTTTAGTTTTATGTTTTCAGACAGGGTCCCACTATATGGCTGAGGCTAACCTGAAACTTGCTTTGTAGCCCAGGCTAGCCTGGAACTCATGATGTAGCCCACACTGGTCTTAAACTTGCTGTGTAAACCAGGCTGGTCTTGAACTGTTAATCTTCCTGCCTCACCCTCCCCAGTGCTGGGATTACAGGTAGGCACCAGCATGCCCAGGTTTTTTTTGCCTATTTATTTCCTTTTTTCCCCTTTTTTTTTTTTTTTTTTTTTTTTTTTTTTTTTTTTTTTTTTTTTTTTTTTTTTTTTTTTTTTTTTTTTTTTTTTTTTTTTTTTTGCTTTTTGAAACAGGGCCTTACCATTTAGCCTAGGCTGACTTTGAATTTACAATAGTTCCACCTCAGCCTCCTAAGTACTGGGATTACAAGCATGTGCTACCATCCCTGGCTCCACTTGCCTATTTTTAAAATTAATTAATTAAATTATGGTACTGGGGGAGGCTGAACTCAGGGCCTCATCTATATTTCGTGAGTGCCATACCACTGGGTCCTAGCCCCCTTTTTAATTTTTTATCTTGAGATAAGGTCTTGCTAAATTATTCAGGCTGCCTCTGGCCTTGAACTTTCGATGCTCCTTCCTCAACCTAAGTAGCAGGAATTACAGGTGTGTACTACTGTACCTAGCTCCTTTGCCTATTAAGAAAAACAAAACAAAACAAAACAAAAAACAGTTGTGGCTGTTGAGTTATAGTTGTTTATATATCTTAGATATTAATCCCTTATTAGAGATGATTTGTTAACATTTTATTCTATCTGTAGGTTGTCTCTTTGTTGATTTTTTCCTTTCATGCACAGAAGTTTTAAAGTTTGATGAAGTCTCTTTTGCCTGTTTGTTCTTTTATTGCCAATGCTTTTGGAGTTATAGGCAAGAAATTACTGCCAAATCCAATGTCATGGAGCTTTCTATGTTTTCTTTTATGAGTTTTATAGTTTTAGGTTCTTATTCCATTTTGAGTTAACTTTTGTATACCTAAGGTGGATCCATGTGGATTTACAGTCTTCCAACACTCAGGAATCTGGCATTTTTGAGAAAAAGGAGGCAAGCCAGTTACTTGGAGTTTGATAAACAAGAATGGTAGAAGATGAGATTGGAGCATGAACTTTAGGGCATGCTAAGATTCTAGATTTCATTCCTAATGTATCGGGAACCAACTGGAGAGTGACACAATCTGAATTATACTTTTAAATGAAAAAGTGAAATATAGAATTACCATCTGATCCAACAGTCTCACTCCTAAGGTCTATGTCTTAGGTAACTGGAAACACATGTTCACAAAAATACCTGTACATGAATGTTCACAGTATATTATCTGTAATAGCCAAAAAGTGCAAACAACTCAAATGTTCATCTCTGGAGGAATGGATATATCGCATTGTATTTAGTCATAAAATAGAATAAAATACCATTAAATGCTACACCACAAATGAACCTTGAAAATATGCTAAGTGGAAGAAGTCAATTACAAAAGACCACACACTATGTGAATCTATTTATATGAAACATCCAGAGTCAGCAAATTTGTAGAGACAGAAAACAGATTAGTGTCAGAAAGTAGATAGAGGATATGGGGGAGAGGAAAGCAGGAGTAACTATGATGGGTAGTGAGTTTCTTCTGAGGTTATAAAACTATTTTGGAATCAGATAGTGGTGATGGTTGTGAAGTAACATGAACATACTGAAAACTGAAGTGCACATTGGTTTTTATTTGCAGTGCTAGGAATTGACTTCAGGGCCTCATGCATGCTAGGCAAGTGCTCTACCAACTGAGCTACAAGTGTACACTTTTGAGTGATGAATTTTATGTTATGTGAAATATACTTCAATTTTTTAAATGCTGCTTTTTAAAAACCATGTTGGTTGTTGTATGGTAAATGGGTTGAGATGGGCAAGAAAGGAAGCAAAGGCCATTAGGCAATGGACCTGAAGTCAAGAAGTTTGATCAAATTCACATTCTGAGAAAAGCAGTATATCTTTCTGATTCCAAATCCCATATTCTTAACCTCTATGCAAGATAGTTTTTATGTGAAGGTCTCCTCTCCCACCAGCTATCTTCAGAAATATCCACAACATATTTCCTAAAGATAGTTCTCTATAGTTATGTCTATCTTTATAGATAGTTATCTCTATAGATAGTTCTCTTCAAACTGTAAAGATAGTGCTTGGATGTAATTTCCATATACTGCGAAAATCTTTTTCTACCATGTATCAGGACGATCAGGATAAAGATACACTATTCAAAGATGAGATTCATTAAGATCAGTCCAAAGTTTTGGAACCATGAATTAAGATTCTTTATGGGAAAATAACTTTCTTATACACCAGCCCCATGGTAAGAAGTGTTTTAGTTTTAGAGGATTTCTCTAATGGCAGTTTTGTTCTCCTTGCTTTTTTGAGGACTCTGGATTAGAATGTTAAAATAAATACATTGGGTGGGGCACTTTGATGAATTTTATTTCTGAATTTCATTTTAAAATCCATTCCTTTGGTGGTGGAAAAATATTTTGTTATGGGCTGAGGACACAGATCATCCAAAAAAATGGGACACATGATATGTTCATGGTTCAGAGTGCTGAGTGATGGAGTTCAGAAGAACAAGTTGTTATTCAAGGTTTTTTTTTTTTCTTTTTCTGCAAAGGAACTGAAAACATTGTAATGTTTACACTTATAATCTTTCCTAGTGTCCAGGCTCCCAAAGAGATCCAAAAGGAGGCCATGTGACCCCCCTGACTGTAGGGGTCCAATGTACCATGCACACGCCATTATCCTTGCTGCCATTCCCTCACTGACCCTGGCATTCCAACTTTCAAAAATATGATTGCCCACTGCTTCCAAAGGCAAACAACTTGCTTTATTATATGCTCTTTACTTCTCCACTGTCAAAATGGATATAAATGCCTTGTAGTCCATGCCTATAAGGAAAACAGTGTACTTACAGATGTCCTCTTGGGGCTGGGATTTAGCTCAGTTGGTAGAGTGACACTCTGCAGTTTCTGAGGTCCCAAGTTCGACTCCTAACATCACAAAAATGGGAGAAGGATGTGGCAATCCTGAAACAATCGGCCACTGAAAACCCTTGTAAGGGTCGCTATGAGTCTGACATGACTTGAGGGCATATAACAACAACAACAGCACAGATGTCCTCAGTGACCTAACAGGAAAGTATTGAACAAAAAGAATCCTGGGAATCAATATAATACCCTGAGGCAGTGATGGCTGCATCAGTCATAAATATAACTTTTTCATTTATTTTAAATCACTTGAGAGTTTTGCCTCAATTATCCATATACATACACATAAGAAAAACTCATGTGCAACCAACTCCTAGGATGATACTAATTAACAAATCTTTTATGAGAGTGACATATTCTTCTAGTTAAAAGGGTCAAGTCTACCAGTGTAAGCCGGGCGCGGTGGCGCATGCCTGTAATCCTAGCGGCTCGGGAGGCAGAGGCAGGAGGATCGCAAGTTCGAGACCAGAAGCAGTCTGTAACTTAGCGAAACCCTGTCTCAAAAAGTAAAAATAAAATGGGCTGGAGGTGGCAGCTCAGTGGTCCAGCACTTGCAAAGCATGCAGGTGCGAGGCCCTGGGTTCAACCCCCAGTACCAAAAAAAAAAAAAAAAAAAAAAAAGTCTACCAGTGTAAAAATTAACTCTGTAGCTCTAAATCTCTATCCTGTGAATTCAAAGTAATATATGGGAAAAACTCTTGGCAAACCACAAGTACTATATAAACTAAAAAATATTATTATCCCAGTCTGGTTGTTGGTGTTAGAATATACCATTTTATTAGCTGGGTGTCAACACTTTCTTGAAGATATTGCTTGTTGACCTGAGAAGTAATTCTCAAGCTGCTTGAAGATATTGCTTGTTGACCTGAGAAGTAATTCTCAAGCTGCTTGAGAATTATTTCTCAGGTCAACAAGCAATATCTTCAAGAAAGTGTTGACACCCAGCTAATAAAATGGTATATTACCCTAGGATGTTTTGCCTGCCTTCCATTATTCCAAGAAACAGAAGACCATTCATTTCTTCACTTCCTAAATATGGAAAACAAACCCATTTCCTAACATTGCCAGGATGAAATAGTTTCCAGTATTATATTCGCCACTCCCTGCACACCAACGTGAGATTCCCTTTACCCAATTTTACAGCTCGCGTATGAAGCATTTTCATGTCTTGGACCACTAGCTCCAACTAAATACCATGGACAGAATGTGAGAAGGGCATGAGCCCTAGGATAGGCATTCAGGGTAGGGAGACTAGCTTTTAGCTCTGGCTCTGGGTTTTACTAGTACAATGACCTCTAAATTCCTTTCAAGTAATAGTTCTGCAAATGAGGCCTTTTTTTCTCCTCCCTGGTTCTTTCTATAGGTCATTTTCTCAGTCATCCAGAGGCCAATGTGGGAACCATTTTGAGTCCCTCAGTTTTTTATTCCCTCTATTCAGTATGTCACAGAGCACTTCAGTCCTTCCCAAGAACATCTCTCAAATGATTTCATATATATGTTATACATAAATTTTTGGAGCAGGGCATAGTACTGGGAGGTTGAACCCAGAGCCTCACACATACGAGGCAAATGCTCTACCACTGAGCCATACTCTCAGATATTTAAAGTTTTATTTTAAGACATGGTCTCACTAAATTGCACAGGCTGCCTCTGACCTCGAACTCATGATCCTCCTGCCTCAGCCTCCTGAGTTGCTGGGAATTTCAGGTGTGTGCCATAGCACCTGGCTTTCAAATTATTTCTTGCCAGCTATCATGACCTCGGTTCTGTGATGGCTTCTTGTAGCCTGACAGGTGTAAGCAAAATGCTTGGAAGAGAAGACTTCTCAAAACCTGGCCTTTAACTCAGTTTCTAACTTGACCTGCTATTGCTCTCTTCCCACTATAAACTTGTACCCCAACCGTACTTGTTTCTCCCTCTCAAGTTTATGTTCTGTATTAGTTTTCTACTACCTCTGTAACAAATTACCTAAAGCTTTGTACCATAAATAATAAAAAGTTTATCATATTGCAGTTTAGGAGGTCAGAAATCTGATATGGGACTCAATGGACTAAAAATGAGATGTCAGTAGGGCTCTGTTCCTTCTGGAGAGTCTACGGTGGTATCAGTTATCTTTCCTTTCCCAGCTTCTAGAGGCCCCACTTTCCTTGACTCACAGTGTTCCTCCAGCTTCAAAACCAGCAACACCAGGTCGAGTCCTTTTCTCTGATTCTCCCTCTTTCACTATAAAGAACCCTTATCATTACCCTGGACTCACCTAGATAATCTAGGCTAATCTCCCTATTTTAATATCTGCTGATTAATAATCTTAATTGCATCTTCAATCTTAATTTCCTTTTGTCATGTAACCTATTCACAGGTTCTGGGGATTAGGATGTGGACATCTTTTGGGAGAACATTCTTCTGCCTTCCACATGTTCTCTCCCATCCTTTGCCCTCCAAATTATCAGAAATGTTTTTTAATTCCTTATTCTTACATCACAGTTAATCTTAGCAAGAACCTTTCAGTTAAATATGGTTGTCAAGACTTTATGTGTATATTTTAATTAACCTGCAAATTATATATCCAGAGATCTTGATTTATATTTTTAGAAATAAATACTATAATAATGAATGGTTTTATCTAAAGTCAGGCTGTCTTTTAAATCATGCAGGCAACCACTCTGGGGATCCTAATAAACCAAAACACTTTAACATTGAATTGGCAACCATACCAATGATAACACATACCTGTCAATTATATTTTATAGTTAAATCTTGAGAGAAATGTTTTAAATAAGTATTTTAAAAGACTAGTGCCAGAGTCTAATGTTACAAAACATCTAAAACATTTCTGTATAATGATTCATACAATTTTAGAAAACCTGTAGCCCGTTAAAGTGCTCTGGTTACTACATTCTTAGGCTCAAAGAAGGGAGGCAGGCATTAATGGAGATCAGTAACTTACTCCCTTGGTATGAAACATAACTGCAAACAGTAATTATACTTCTAGGGCATTATATAGGGGTGGATGCCTAGGCTGTGACAGAAATCATTTGTATTGTCTATTTCAATGTCATGCCCTTAACAGATAAGACAAAGGAGACAGAGGGAAAAGCAGTAGCCGAAAGTTCTAGTAGAGGCCTCCAGAGGGTGAACGGTCCTCAGTTCTTTACCTATGTCATACTTTCACTGGAACAAGGACAGGTGCGCAGTGTTTACCACAGCAGTCAGGTTATAGAATCTTTTCATCCCTTCCTCAGTGAAGCTTTCTCTGGCCACCCTGTAATCAGGAGAGGTTTCAAGGTTACATGTGGTCATGGAATCTTATATTTTTCCTTTACAGCACGTATCACAAGGCCATTACAGACTTTGTATAGTTGTTTAATGTGTGCCTTGTGTGTGGCTGCCTCACTTATCACCACTGCACCTGCATCTTTAACCTCTAGGACACTATCACAGAGATGGCTCATATGAGACACTTCAGGATTTGTTGAACAGAACAAAGCCTTTCATGCGGTGGGGGTGGGTGGAGGCTACGGGTTTTGCTTCTTTGATATTATGTAGCACTGCAGGCAGGAGTGATATCCCAGCTCTCAAAAAGTGCTTTCTGAAAGGGCCGACATCTCCCAGATGAGGAAACTTGCATGATATAGTAGCTGAAGCCACCTACAGGCTGTTTCCATCGGGAGAGGAATCGATGTGTACTCAAGGAGAGGAGCATGAAACAAATTTTCTTTAGGGTTACTTGCAGAGGGCTTTTGGGTTAACCGTTCAATATTGTGCAGCTAGAACCAGATCTATTTTGGCTTATCTCTTATATTTTAAAACAGTGGTTCTCTGAGTGTGGTCTTTGGACCAACATCACCCACATCACCCGGCAACTTGTTAGAAACACAAATCTTTCTGTTTCCATACTGACATGAAGAATCAGAACTGTGGCTGGAGGGGGAGAGGAGAGTCAGCAATCTGCATTACAAGAAGTCCTCAAGGTGATTCTGAAAAGTTTGAGGACCACACTTTTAAACCAAAGTTTAAGTCCACTTTAACACTTAACTGTTGACCTGCCCAAATCAAAACATTACCAGTGACATGGGGTCTTTTTAAGTATTCTTTTTAAGGATGTACAAGTATTTATTTCTGCTGCAACTGGCATTGTTTTAGTTTAAACCTTTATTAAAACACTTTGTCTGGTCTGATTTCAAAAAATATACATTTGTTAACATTTTATAAACAATATAAAAACTTTTGTGTTATAATTGATTAAATTGATAGTAATTTGAAAAAAAAATCTTTGGTATTTAAAATGAAAACCACTTAACTGAAGTTTTATATAATTATGGAACAAAATAAAAGACAAAATATAAAACCACTTGCAACAAAAAGAAATACCTATACATCCTTCAAAAGGGTATGGGTCTTAGTGACCCCATGTTACTGTTTATGTTCTGGTTAGGGCATGTCACCAGTTAAGTGTTAACCTATTATTCACAGAGTCTGGCTGAGCTGGTGCTTTGTGTGAGCATGCGCACATACCCCCACATACAGGATACATATATTTAAGTCTTAAAAATAACACTCTCCACAAGGAACTTCCTGAGGATATTAGCATAAAACAAACATGTAAAAGGACATTATGTTCATCAAACACGTAAAATACGCAGTAACTTAACATCAGAACTACAACCTAAGGAGGCTGGTTATTAAAATCAAAGTCTTCAGTGTCACCTACTGTGCTTTGGGGGAGAAGGGAGAAGAGGAAGAGGAGGTACCTCTGAATACCTGGTTGTTACTCTTTCCTCCTGAATTTTCCTGTTATTACTCTATTGATGACGGCAACCTGTATTTCGGTGCAGAAAAAGTACAGTCAGGTGCCATTTCCCTCCAAATGAAACCTGTATTATACAAGCACAGAGGAAAACTGAGGTGGAGGAAAGAGGAATGCAGAGGTGACAAGGCTAGACTGTGGGGTTTTCTCTCGGGGCACCGACCTCTCTCATTCCCTGCCTCGCTTCCTTTTGAACAGCAGGGTGTGTTTGCGGGCCTCCTCCTCCAGCTCGACCCCTCTGCCACGCTCAGGGATGTGTGCGCTCACCATCAGAGTCCCAAACGAGGTCAGTCCGGACTTAACCAAACAGTCCTCTGGCAGAGCGCAGGACCCAGACTCCGCCCCACTCAGGGCAGCCAGCCCCTTCCGCCTGGAGTCTGGCCAGCAGTTCTGCCTCCTGCCCAGAGCGTGATCGGCGCCGCGACGAAGCCGCCGGCATGAGGCGTGCGCATCCCAGCCAATGAGATGTCAAGAACTAAAAGCAGTGACCAATGAGCTGCTGGCATGGGCTGGGCGGCTGGCCAATCACAAGGCCTCGCACCCGGATATGGTCGTTGGGTTCGAAAAGCTGCCTAGGAAGGAGCGTGGGGGGCTTCCCACGTGGGGAAGTAGCTGGGCGCTCCTCGGAGGGTCAGGCGTGTGTTTGCCGTGCAAGGATCATCCCTGGGGCTTTTGAGTAGGGGAAAAGGTCCGTGTGGGTGTTCATTGGGGGATAGAATTTCTACCGCGGTGACCCGGAGCTGCCTCTCAGATGGTGCCCGAGTCTTAGCGCGCTTGGGCGGTGGGAACATGAATCTCTTACCCAAAAGTTCCAAGGAGTTTGGCTCTGTTGACTATTGGGAGAAGTTCTTCCAGCAGCGAGGAAAGAAAGCTTTCGAGTGGTATGGAACCTACCTGGAACTGTGCGGGTTGCTCCACAAATATATAAAGCCCAGGGAGAAGGTGAGGAGTGCGGCCCGGCAGCCCTGTGTCTTCCCTGGGAGGTGGGAGCTGGGAGAAGGAATGCCCACTTGGTGAACAGGCGTGGCTTTCAGGATTCCATGCATTGTTCTGGCTAACAGGCTTTTAAATAGCCTCTTAAAGATTTTCGGTTAAAAGACACCCCCCCCCCCCGACCCAGCTCATGCTTGAATTAATAATCTTTCTTGGAATAGTGACTTTTTAAAGTGTACTTTTCTGTCACTGTGCGTCCCTGTGAAATAGACATATAAGTTTATTAAGTTGTTTTTGAATGCTCAGTGAGTTCCACGCACTGTGGCCATTAAACTAAAAGAGCAATAAGACATAAGCCCTGCACACATTCCGAAGTGAAAAGTGATCAGTACAATAATAGAAGCTACAATGATAGTGAGGGGGCTTTACATGCTGAATTTAGGCGGGGTGCTGTATGTGTGCTATCTTAATTCTCATAGATGCAGGTGGATAGTAATGCACTTATTTTACATATGAGGACGTTGGAGCTCCTACATGTGGTAAGTGGTCACATGGAGGTTTAAACTTAGGTCTTTCTGGCTCCAAAGCTTATATACTTCTCATTGAACCGTGCTTTTCCAGAGGTGGTGACATCAGCAGAATTTTGAAGGGTAAATGGGTAATATCAGCAGAATTTTAAAGGTCCATGGAGAGAGAGGTAACTACATTTTAAGTTTGGCTTCAGGAAATAGCCACATATTGTGAGATATAATCTGTGATGGGAACAAGATTTGAATCTGCATGAAATGTAGTGTATAGTCTGAAGAGAAAAGCATGAGTGGCTATAGGAAATAAAGTTATGCCAGGGCGAGGTTTTTAACTGTAAAACAAGACAGTAGTACTGTAACTACTGTGTTTGGGTTCTGCAACTTCCTATTCCTGAGTTGTTGTTCTTAGGTATCCTCTAGTCAGGTCCAACTCCTAGCAAACAGAATGAAACACTACCCAACACTGTGCCATGCCGGGCACTATTGTCAGAACTTCTCTGCTATTCATAGGGTTTTCAGTGGCTGAATTAATCATTTTAGGAGTGGGCTCCTGAGTCCTTTTCCCAAGCCTACAGCACCTGGTGTTCCCAGGGGGTCTCCCATCCAAGTACTAACCAGGCCTGACTCTGCTTAGCTTCTGATATCTGGTGAAATCGGAAGCTAGGGTGGTATGACTATAAAAAGAAAATCATAATTCGTTTCTGCATCACAAAGCCCATTCTCACATAACCTATATTTTGGCTAAAGAGGGTTTTCACTACTGAATTCCTCTAATCTATAGTGTTTCAAGATGCTCTCTCCTGACAACAGCATCTCTACCTTCTGAAAACATGCAGCAGCCAAGGTGAGATCTGCTTCCTTGGAGTATCTGAGGCACATTCCTTTGCCTTGATTACCTCCATTTTGTCCTTGATTATTTTTCTCCAGGTGCTGGTGATTGGGTGTGGCAACTCAGAGCTGAGTGAGCAGCTTTATGATGTGGGCTATCAGGATATCGTGAACATTGACATCAGTGAAGTTGTCATCAAGCAAATGAAGGAGCGCAGTGCCAGCCGACGGCCCCAGATGAGCTTCTTGAAGATGGACATGACACAGATGGAGTTTCCTGATGCCTCCTTCCAGGTGGTGTTGGACAAGGGCACACTGGATGCCATCCTGACAGATGAGGAGGAGAAGACCCTACAAGTGGTGGACAGGATGCTGGCTGAGGTTGGCCGTGTCCTGCAGGTGGGCGGTCGCTACCTCTGCATCTCCCTGGCCCAGGCTCACGTCCTGAAGAAAGCAGTGGGTCACTTCTCTCGGGAGGGGTGGATGGTGAGGGTGCACCAAGTGGCCAACAGCCAGGTGGTGGAAGCAGAGCCTCGGTTCTCCCTGCCTGTCTTTGCCTTCATCATGACCAAGTTCAAGCCAGTCCCTGGCTCCACCCTTCAGATCTTTGAGCTGTGTGCTCAGGAGCAGGGCAAGCCTGTGCGCCTGGAGAGTGCTGAGCACCTGGCGGAGGCAGTACGGGAGCGGCAGCAGTATGCCTGGCTCTGTAGTCAGCTGCGCCGCAAGGCCGGGCTGGGGAGTGTGTCTCTGGACTTGTGCAATGGGGACACGGGGGAGCCACGCTACACACTCCACGTGGTGGACAGCCCCACTGTGAAACCATCGCGGGACAGTCATTTTGCCATTTTCATCAGTGAGTTGAGATTGCTCCCTCTCTTTCTCTGGAGGGGCTGGTTTACAGGGGCTGGGGCTGGGGCTTTGGCGGATGGATGTGTTTGCCTCTTTCTATCTTTAGAGAGTACTCTTTCCAGAGAGTTAGACTAGCCAAGCCGTGATGAGGGGGGAGTAATAGTTCTCCAACAACCTGCTTAGATTTGAGGCTTATTCCTTTGCATCTTCCACTGCAAAGGCTTGAAGGCATTGAGAATGGAGTTGGTAGGGAGGAGAGAGCAGACATAAATTTAGAGCAGCCCACATGTTGCATAGAGATGTTAGTGACTGTAGTGTGGAGTAACCGAAGTAAGGCTGGATTAGCTGGCTCCAGACATGGGTCCCAGCACTACTTTGTGAAGTATAGGGTCTGGGAAAGCCTCTGTGCTCCTCTGCAGAATTTAGGGAGGCAGTACAAGGTAGCAGCTAAAAAAGCGAGCTCTGGAACCAGACTCTTTAGATTCTGGTCCTGACTTACTCCTTAGTGACATGACATTGAATAAATTACTTTTATTTTTTTGCTGTTCCTCAGTTTCCTCATCTATAATATGGGGTTGTAACTCTCTTCTGTAGTTGTGTGAAGTGTAAAAGCTCTTAGAAAGGGTACCTGGCCTGTCATAAATGCTTTGTAAATGTAAACTGTTACTGTTGAAAGGAGTAGAGATACCAGATTTACCTTAGTAAGGATCAAGAGCTAGTATGAGGAAACACTTTCAAAGGTAGAACATTATAGCAAATGCAAGGTGTACAGGTCATTGTGGTAATTTGTTCCCTGACGATGGAGCCATTTTTCTATTCCATAATCCTAACTGTCCACCTGCAGGAGTGAATAGCAGGGTGGATATGAACATAGAATTTGGCTAAGACTGCCTGGTTTTGAGGCCAAGCTTTTCCATTTACTAGCTGTGTGAACCAGGACAAATAGGGTAACTTCTGTGCCTTCATTTCATCATTTGTGAAAAATGAGAGCAATGCCAGGCGGGGTGGTGCACGCCTATAATCCCAGAGGCTTGGGAGGTGGAGGCAGAAGGATTGCAAGTTCGAGACCAGAGGCAGTCTGCATAACTTAGCAAGACCCTGTCTCAAAAAGTAAAAAAAAAAAAAAAAATGGGTTGAGGGTACAGCTCAATGGTGCAGAGCAGGCAAGAGCAAGGCCCTGGGTTCAACCCCCAGTACCGTAAAAAACAAAAAAACAAAACAAAAAAAAAGAGCAGTAACGCTACCTGCATCTTGGTCTGTTGTGTGGATATTATTATATTTGTAAACTGCCTGGCATGGGATAAGCACAGATATTATTGCTATTTTTCTAGCACCTTATGTCTCAAATACCCCTATATACACTTATCCACCCTTAGTCCCGCCTCTTGTCTCATGGGCTGCTCTGCTCTGGGTGTTATATGCTGAGGATTTGTAGCCCTTGTGTGGGTTTCAGTCAGGAAGGATTCTGGTCCTGGGCGGGGACTGGCTGTCTGCCTTGTGAACCATATTAGTTGTGGGGTCTTGAACACTCTTCCCAGGATTCCCTGTAACCAAGCCCTTCTTTTCCAGTCCCCCAGGGCCGGGAGACCGAGTGGCTCTTTGGCATGGAGGAGGGCAGGAAGCAGCTGGCAGCTAGTGCAGGCTTCAGGAGACTGATCACAGTGGCCCTTCATCGAGGTCAGCAGTACGATGGCATGGAGAGCATTCAGGCCGAGTTGTCGGCCAGAGTCATGGAGCTGGCCCCAGATGGGATGCCCACCCAGCAGCAGGTACCAAAGCTTTGGCAGCCAGGAAGGCAGAGGAGCCTGGGAAGGAGCTGGGACTAGAGTCTGTGACCCTTATCTGAATCATGGAAGGATGTTAGCTGCTAAGAGTTAAAAGGGCAGAAAACCACTTTCTTTTGTCCCAGGCAGAGATAGGAAGGTGAGCAGTTATGATCACTGACCATGAGAACAACCGTGTGGGGGCCCAGACTCCCCAGAGACAGCAAGAAGGAAATGCCATATATCTTGCAGTCTCTAGCTCTTCTAATTGCTGATTGCTCTGACTGCGCTTTTCCTTCCCTACTTTTGAAGAGGACATCCTTGGCCATTTTGCTTCTCAGAACTATCATCTGACCCTGTAAAAGTGAAAGGGCCAAGGCAGTTCAGCACACTTTTCAGGGTGTTAACATTGCTGGTTTAGTGTTTTCCTAGGAGGGAAATGGAAGCTTGTGACAAAATGGTGATGTGGTATGATCAGGTGACACCTGCTGACTTTTGCCATCCTGACCACCTTGGGTAATTGACAGGTGACTTTACTCTAAGAATTTTATCATTTTTTTATAGGTGGGACAGTCCAGGTACCTGGGGACTTGGTGTCATAGTAACATCTAAAACAGCAATTTCTGTGTCCTGGGTTCCCAGCCTGTGGTCTTACCTACTAGGCTGACTTGTGGTGACAGATGAATGTGTGTTGGATTCTTCCTGGCAGACTGGGGTTGGTATCCATCAAAGAGACTTATTTCAAGGAGGCCCAGATCCTCTGAGAAGCTTAATTTGTGACTTTCTCTAAGCAGTGCTCAAATCTGCAAGGTCAGGAATTACTGGTGATTAGTAAATACTCTGGCAAGTTTTTTGTTTGTTTATCTTAAGTGACATTTATTAGTAATTTTTTAGTTAGTGTACAACTTAATAGGTCTCATTATGCCATTTCCATACATGCATATCATTGTACATTGCTCATGTTAACCTCTCCCATTACCCTCTCATGACACTTCCACTCATTCCCTTTCTCTGTACCAGTGGTCCCCTTTCTATCTGCATTTCTTGTGTTTGTGTGTGTGTGTATGTGTGTGTGTATAAAAATTCAGATTTTGCCATTAGGACAAAAATGTGATATTTTTCTTCCTTTCCCCAATTACCCTTGTTGCCCCCTCCTCCTTCTCTTCAGTATGTTTTCTCTCCCTATATAGGCCCCCTTCTACCTTCATGACCTATATATTTTAATATTGAATATATATTGAAATCTAACATCTACATGTGAAAGAAAATGTGATGTTTGTCTTTCTAGGTCTGGGTTATTTTGCTTAAAATTGTGATCTCTAATTCCATCCATTTCCAGCAAATGTCATAATTTTGTCCTTCTTTATGGCTGAATAAAACACCACATTTTCCTTATTCACTCATCTGTTGATGGCCACCTCGGTTCCTTCCTTAACTTGGCTATTTTGAATAGTGCTGCAGTAAACAGGGATGAACTAGTATCTCTCTGGTATTTTGACTTACATTCCTCCAGATATTTACCCAGGAATGGTATATCTGGGTCATACGATAGTTCTACTTTTAGTTTTTTGAGGAACATCCATACTGATTTCTATAGTGGCTGTATCAACATGCATTCCCACCAGCAGTGTAGTAGGGTTCCTTTCTCCCCACATCCTCACCAGCATCTGTAGTTGTTTATTTTGTTGACATTAGCCATTCTGACTGGGGTGAGATGCTACCTCAAAGTAGTTTTGATTTGCATTTCCCTGATGGTTGAGGATGTTGAACATTTTTTAATATGATTTTTGGCCATTTGTATTTCTTCCTTTGAGAATGCACTGTTAGGTTCATTCGCCTGTTTTTTGATTGGATACTTTGATTTTTTGGTGTTTAATTTTTTGAGCTGTTAGTATGTTGTAGAGATTAATCTGCTGTCTGATGTATAGCTGACAAAGATTTTCTCCCATTCTGTAGGGTGTCTCTTCACTTTAATAATTGTGTCCTTTGCTGTGAAAAAGCTTTTCAATTTCATGCAATCCCATTTGTCAGTTTTTGCTATTGCTTCCTACACTGTTGGGATCCTTTTCAGAAAAACCTTGCCTGTGCCTCTGTCTTGAAGTGTTTTCTTCTAGCAGTTTCAAAGTTTCAGGTCTTACTTAATATAAGGTATTTGATCCATTTGGAACTGATTTTCATACAACGTGAGAGAGAGGGATCTAGTTTTAGCCTTCAACATGAGGATATCCAGTTCTCCCAGCACCATTGTTTAAAGAGACTGTCTTTCCTCCAACTTGTATTTTTAGCACCTTTGTCAAATATCAGGCAGCTGTAACTGCATGGATTTACTTCTGGATCTTCTGTTGTGTTCCACTGGTCTACATGCTTGTTTTTGTGCTAGTATGTTTTTATTACTGTGGACCTATAGTATAATTTGAAATCGGGTATTGGGATTCTCCCTGCATTGCTTTTTCTGTTCAAGATTGCTGTAAGCGATCTGGGGGTCTTTTATGTGTCCATGTGAAATTTAGGATTTTTTTTCCTATTTCTGTGAAGAATGTCTTTGGGATTTTGATGGGGATTGCATGAAATCTATAGATTGCTTTTGATAATATAGCCATTTTCACAATGTTAATTCTTCTACTCCATGAGCATGAGACATCTTTTCCTCTTCTAGTGTCTTCTTCAATTTCTTTTTTCAGTGTTTTAAAGTTTTCATTGTGTAAGTCTGTCACCTCCTTGGTTAGGTTTATTCCTAGGTATTTAATTCTTTTTGAGGCCATTACAAATGGGATTGTTTTCCTGATTTCTTTCGCTATCTGGTCGTTATATAGAAAAGCTATTAATTTTTGTATATTGATTTTTGTATCCTGCTACTTTGCTTGAAAGCATTTATCATCTCTAAGAGTTTCTGGTGGAGTCTTTAGGATTTTTTAAGCATAGGATTGTATCTGCAAATGGAGATAATTTGACTTATTTTTTTTCCTATTTATAGCCCTTTTATTTCTTTCTCTTGCCTTATTGTTGTGACTTATAGTTTAGATACTATATTGAATAGCAGTGGAGAGAGAGGACACCCTTATCTCCTTCCTGATTTCAGAGAAAATACTTTTTTTCCCCATTTGGTATGATGTTGGGTGCAGATTTTTCATATATTGCCTTTACTTTGTTGAAGTATGTTCCTTCAGTTCCTTGTTTCTTCCAGGCTTTTATCAAAAGGATGTTGAACTTTGTCAAAGGGCTTGTATGCATCTATTGAGATGATTTTGTGATTCCTGTCTCTCAGTCTGTTTACATGCTGTATTACATTTATTGATTTGTATATATTGAACCGCCCTTGCATCTCTAGAATGAAACCAACTTAATCACAGAGCTTGATCTTTTATGTGTTGTTGAAACTGATTTGCAACTGCTCAGGGTTTTTGTGTCTGTGTTCCTGGTGTTTGGTGAATATATATTTACAATTGTTATATCTTCTTGATCTATTGTTCCCTTTATTAATATGTCGTGACCTTTATTTTGACTAATTTTAACTTGAGGTCTACTTGTCTAAGGGTGGCTATTCCTTTTTTTTTGTTTTTTGTTTTTTTGGGTTTTTTTGGCTTCCACTTGCTTGGTTAATTAATTTCCATCCTTTCACATTCAGTCTGTGGGTGTTCTTGCCAGTGAGATGTGCTTCTTGGAGACAATATATTGTTGGATCTTGTTTTTTAATCCAATATACTAGTCCTTGTCTGTTAGTTGGTGAGTTAAATCCCATTTATATGTTTTTTTTTTTTTTTTTTCTGTACTGGAGGTTGAACCCAGGGCCTTGCGCTTGTGTGCTTTACAAGTGCTAGACCACTGAGCTGCACCCTCAGCCCATTTTTTTTTCACTTTTTGAGACAGGGTCTCACCAAGTTACACAGACTGCCTCTGGTCTCGAATTTTGATCCCCTTGCCTCCACCTCCTGAGGCACTGGGATTACAGGCACGTGCCACCATGCCTGGCTAAGCCCATTTATATGTAGGCCTGTTATTGAGACAGTTTTGAGGATTCTCGTGGTGGTGCGTGGGATGTTTTCCTGGTTGGTTCGCATTATATTTGTTCTTTCTGTTACCCATGTTCAGGGTTTGCTGGCTTTTTTGAGCTAGCATGAGTGATTCTCTGCTAGTTCTTGTAAGTTCCTCTCTTTCTCTTGTGAAGTACTCTTTCCTGTACTCTGGTGACTGAGACTGTCTTCTGTGCGTGCACAGGATTCCTCTAAGTATCTTCTGCAATGCTGTCTGACAGGTCTTTGGGAAGAAATAGATGTAAAAATGGTGGGGGCAGGGACAAGTTTGGGAGAAAATATGTTTTTCTCCTAAGGTTTAGACAAATGGGGAATGACTAATAAAATGAATACCCTGGGGGAAGGGGGAAATTTCTCCATGTTGCTTCATCCTTCAATTTTGTTGTCTTTTTCTTTGTCCAGATGAAAAATTTGTACATTTTTCTTGAGAAGAACCAATTTATCATCTCACTAGTGGTTTAGGAGATCTTTATGTGTTGATTTTCAAAAGGTGAATTAAACTTTTCACATCTACTCAAAGTCCCCAAAAAAGTACTTTCATCAAATGTCACATCTTTGGAGTTGTTGCTTTCTGGAACCTTGGAATGGGGTTTTCTTGTCTTCGCTCAAAGGGAGGGATTATGATGTCTCCTATTTCTTAGTTGGGGCTGGGATTTAGCTCAGTTGGTAGAGCGCTGCTCTGCTGTCTCTGAGTGCCTGAGTTTGGCTCCCAGCATCACAAAATGGGAGAAGGACGTGGTAACCCACTCCCAAGGCAATCCCAAAACAGTCAGCCATTGAAAACCTATGAGGGTCGCTATCAGTTGGACTCGACTTGATGGCACCTAACAACAACAACAACAACAGTTTCTTAGTTGAGCTGATTCTTTTCTTAACCGTATCTCTGGCTGTACCTTCAGGTTCCATTTCTGTCTGTGGGTGGGGACATCGGGATCCGGACTGTTCGGCACCAAGACCGCAGCCCCTTGAGTGGTGACTACGTGATCGAGGATGTGCAAGGGGATGACAGGAGGTTCTTTCGGCGGCTTATCTTCCTCAGCAACAGGAATGTGGTGCAGTCCGAAGCCAGGTTGCTGAAGGATGTGTGTCACAGAGGTGAGGCATCATGGATGTGGCTTTGGGACTCAGGTGGGCACCGCATAGCCTCTCGATTTGGGATGGTCATAAGAACTGGGAGCTTGGCTAATGTGGTGTACAGATGTGGGCACCTCTGACAAGAAGCTCTGTTGAGTGTCCCTTTTTACCACAGGTTCCTAGGGCTCTGTGGTGATAAGCAGACTGGAGGTATGTCTTCTCTTCTTGATCACAGGCTGGCTCTGAAATGATAAGAACAAGGGTGGTGAAACCAAATAAATATGATAATCGTTTTAATGCTGTCAGTTTAGAAGACGTCTGTTTTACCAGTGGCTACGTATATATCTCTACATGATTTCAGTTAGCCTCTGAGCGGAGGCAGAAGCATGGAAGTTGCAGGTGAGGCCTGCCCTCCTGCATAATGTGACCCACTATCACCTACGTCAGAGGGTTTCTGAGTGGAAGGGTGCCTTGGAAGCACTCTAGTCTAGTGCTGTTCATAGACCTGAATGTAATGAAGGGAATCTTCAGCATGTGTGCTTCTAGGTTGGTGGCCCCTCGCTGTAAACAGCCCTGAGCACATAGAATATGGGTGGTGTGACCGAGAAGAACTGAATGTGAATCTGAATCTACTTACATTACATGTGAATCTACTTACATTTAAATTAAAATGGCTGCACATGGCTAGTGGCTCCAGTGTTAGGTAGTGTAGATTTAGATCTTTTCCTCCATCATCCCTCCAAAGTGGTCTCCTAGGAGTCTCACAGGAACTTTCATGGATGGGGAAATCAGTAGTTTGTTTAATGTGGTTTTTCTCACTGAGTGTGTATGTTTATGTTGTGATCAATGTAAAAATCACGTGTTTAGAGGGCAAAGTAAGTGCTCTGTCCTCCCTTTCTGCAGTGCAGCTTTGAGTCACATGATCAAGAGATTCAGGGCAAGCATCTGAAATTGGGTCTCCTAATGCCCATCTTTCCTTCTGCTTGACCCTGCTGTTCTTGTAGCGAGGCTGTCTGGAAGAGGATGGGGAGAGGTTTCAGATTCTTGAGGTTGCGGATTTGCCCTGATCAAGCACTCGCAGGATGATTTTGCTTTAGAGGTTTCTCCTGATTAAGCACACCCATGTTTGTTGGGCCCCTATGCTGTGCATGTGGTCATTTTGGCTGTAGGTCTGTTCAGTTTCATCTCAGCTAAATCCCAGTAAAATTGCTTAAAAGTACATTTTACCCCTTTCAGTTTGGATTTCCGTTTTTTTTTTTTTTTATCATCAGTCTTCTTGCCTTCTTGGTATCCCTTCTCATAAGAGGAATAGTCTTCCTCATGGGCGAGCAAGGTGGAGAGCTTATTCAAAGTGAGTTAACGTCGCTGAAAAGCACCCTGTAGCTACACACCAGTTCCTGATGTTACCATGAAATGC
This sequence comes from Pedetes capensis, assembly GCA_007922755.1. NCBI lineage: Eukaryota > Metazoa > Chordata > Mammalia > Rodentia > Pedetidae > Pedetes > Pedetes capensis. Next base: position 164,722 of record VMDO01000356.1, on the reverse strand, counting down.
AGGTGGGTCCTATGAACATGGAACCATCTGTTCAGTCTGAGACTGAGGGAGCACTTGAAGGAATAGGTAGAGGGAACATGCAGGGGCCTTGTGTAGATTTCTCCCCTTCTGTGATTTTCTTGTGCAGCAGGATGGCATGTAGTACTCTCTGGTGGCCCAGTAAGAAGGCAGTAGCTATGGGAGACTGGCAATCCTTGGTGCATATGCTGTCTGCACCACCTGCCAAGTCTGTGCCTGGTACTAATGCTTCAGATGCTTGGCTTTCTTGTGTCAAAATCAGAAAGAAGGTTGTTAGAGGAGCCAAAAGAGTAAGTCCTGGTATAGTAATTGTCACAGATCATAATTTCACATCTTCTCTAAAACAATTGATGAGTAAACATTTCTCCGATTAGCAGACTTACGTTTCTCAAAGGGGAGGAACAAGGGTCCCTCAGTTGAGTTTTCCCACATTTTTTAGTGTACTTGTGCCACTTCCTTTTTCTGACTCTGGCATCCAGAGTGTACATTGAGTGTTAAAACAACTATCTCTTTGGCAGGGAGGACTGGCAGCCCTGATTTATACAGTTTGCCAATTTCTGTGACATAAATACCACCTCCATGACCAGTTTCAGGCAATCACTATGTTAACCAGTTTGTAAAATTCCCACACCTTTAACACTTGGCTCTCAAGCCTGTTCAAGCCAGTTGCGCACACTATTGTTAGTGTCCTTTACTTTCCAAGAACTGGTGGAGAAGCCTAGGACTTCATTGGTGTGTGAATCTCTTATTTAGCCCAGAAAAAACGGAAAAAGGACAAGAAGAAGCAACTATCTGCTGATATTTCTGAGGACTTGCCCACCACCCCAGGACAGTCCATCGATAAGAGTTACTTATGCTGCGAACACCATAAAGCCATGATCGCGGGCCTCGCCCTGCTGAGAAACCCAGAGCTGCTACTAGGTGAGAAAGACACCACCGGCTTCCACAGTGGAGACCACGTAAGATTACAGAAGCACACGAGTCGCCTTGTAGCTTAAGAGCAGTGGTTATAAACTTGACAAATGCACATGTATTTATCGCTCTTTTTATTATCTTCTGAGTTAATGAAAATCTAGGTGACTTACACCTCAAACTCAACCTATAAATCTGGACATGGCTACACATGTTGGTATTTAATTTTTTTTCCTTTCATTTCTTTTTAAAATTAAGGTATAAAATATATTCAATGAAGTATGTGAAGTATGCAGATTTTAAGTTACTCAAGTTGATTGAATTTTTATATATGCATATACTCATGTTAACTAGATGGTACATTCAAAAATCACATCTCCAGTGACTTTGGTAAATGTGGCTTTTCAGTAGTACATTACTTGAGCACAAGATGCAATTCTGTCGCATATTTTTCCTTTAAAAAGTTCTTAGGCAGTGATCACTTTCTCTCTAATAACAAGTTTAGATCTGACCACATTAGCAGGTGTGTTCCTGTTTCCACACTTACAAGTGTCTTCACCTGAAATCCCCAAGCACGCCTGATTTAAATACCTATGCCTTTGGCCTCTCTTGGGGTTATCTCTGTCCCTGGAATCTTGGTTCTTAGGTTTAACCCCATGGTCCAGCTCCTTGCAGTGAATATTTTATTTCTTGTCTTCCTATAGTCCTCATGTGGTTGCTGTGATTTCTCTGCTTGGGGCTAGGATTTGACCCTTGCTTTTCTCTGATTTTTGGAACTTGGGTGGATTTCCCTCATTTGGTTGTGGTGTCTGAGAAGACCCTTTTGGCATTTGAATCAAGAGGCGGGTGAGGGACCTTGTACCTACTCTGCCTTTGTGATCTTAAACAAGATTGCTTGGGCATTGTCCTTCCATCTCCTGGGGTGGGTGTGTATCCAGTAATTCTCATGGGACCCTCTATACCATGTCAGTTGAGTGCTTTGGGGTCTTTAAGAGACTGTAATAATAACACACAGGTTCATATTGTGGGTTTGATCAATGCAAAAGCAAGGTTGAGTTTTCCGCTGTCACTTGACTCCTAAATTTCCAGGACTCCAGGAAGCTGGGGTCTTTGAGTCTTGCATCCCTGGATAGAGGCAGCAATCCACCTTCTATTTTTGTCCTCCCTGAGGCTGCTACAAACTCTTCCAGTGAGCATGTGGCCCAGTGATGCACTTTTCTATTGTTACAGAGACTCCGCTGGCACTGTTGGTGGTGGGCCTGGGTGGGGGCAGTCTCCCCCTCTTTGTTCATGACCATTTCCCAAAGTCCCGCATCGATGCTGTGGAGATCGACCCCTCTATGCTGGAAGTGGCCACCCAGTGGTTTGGCTTCTCGCAGAGTGACCGGATGAAGGTCCACATTGCGGACGGCCTAGATTATATCACCACCCTGGCGGGAGAAGGTACTGCTCTGGAAACATTCAGAGGGATGTTGGGGAAGATGGACCTGAGGTTGTCAGGCTTACAGGGGCCTCTAGAATTCACCTCTGTGAGGGTGGTATCAGTGTCACCCTAGTCTTTGACCTGTTCATTTACTGATGCATTCAATCAGTGATTACATGGTACTAACTGTGTGTGTCCTTAGCACAGGACTAGTGTTGAGTATAGCAGCTATACAGATAGTCTCTGGTCTTGGGGCACTAACAGACCAATTGGGCTCCCTTCTGACCTTGTAACCTTGCCATTTCCTGCCATCCCAAGGAAGTAGAAATTCAGCTAGATGAAGAAAAAGAGAAGAAAAAATTAGGCTGTGTGTTAGGAGATGATTTTTATAAATCCTTCTGCAGGAGGAAGTCAGAAATGGAGTAAAACAGCATTCATGTCCATCCATGGTTCTCAGGCTCCTTGGAGATTTGGCAATGTCTGCAAACACAATTTTGATTGTCACAAAATGAGGAGGGGTGCTACTGCATTTAGTGGGTTGACACTAAAGACTTTTACTAAACATAATATATGTAGGATAGCCGCTGATGACAAAGAATTAACGGGCCCAAAATGTCAGTAGTGTTGAGATTGAGAAACACTAATGGAGATGTCACGTGGGAATTTTGATGGCCCCCCTAGTGCTAGAATTTGGGTTTCATTTTGCTTTAATAATTTGTACCCTGGACTTAGGACAAAAGGCATCAATTTTCTGTAAAATGTTAGAGACAATGGCTCCCCAGCTCCTTCTCTGCAACTTCATGTCTTCATCAAAGCCCAAGTGTCTCCAGAGGAAATCAGTCAGATTTGTTCAGTTCTACATTGGAGCTCAGTCCACCCTTCCCTAGTCTGCTCATTTGGTTACAGATACTCTGGTTCTCCCTGGTTTAGAGTATGTTCTGGTAAACCCAGAAGGGAGGGAGGATTTTGGGTTTGGGATGAATGGATAGCAGCCTTGATTTTTTTTTTCATTGAAAACTGAACTTAATCATATCAGCTTCACAGTTTCCTTCACTAAGATCAGTCGGGAGTTCCAGGCCCATGAGAGCTAATACACGTGAAGCATTTACCACAGTGCCAGGCACATGGTGGGTCCTCAGTGCACAACTGTATTGCTGCTGTCATCTCTAGGTCAGTTTTCTGGCCATCTTAACCAGCGCAGCCTTTCACATGATGGGAGGGCTCAAGGCTGCAAATGTGGGCCATGCTTTTCATGTTTTCTTGTTGAGAAACCAAACTCAAAGCTAGTGGTATAGCTCAGTGATAGAATGCTTAACTAGCATATGCACAGCCCTGGGGCCAATCTCTAGAACGCCAAAACAACACCAAAATTAGATCTGTGCTATGAATAGTGGTGGGAATGCAGTTGTTGTTGTTGTTAGGTGCCATCAAGTCAGTGTTCGACTCATAGCAACCTTATCTACAACAGACGAAACACTATTGTCAGTGCCTCTCTGCTGTTCATAGGGTTTTCGATGGCAGATTGTTTTTTGGGAGTAGGTTGCCAGGTCCTTCTCCCAAGCCCATAGCGCCTGAGGTTCCCAGGCAGTCTTCTATCTAAGTACTAACCAGGCCTGACCCTGTTTAGCTTCCAAGATCTGATGGGATGGGACACCACAGTGGTACGGCTGCAGGCCAGGAACACAGTAGGCTGAAATAAATACACATTAATTACTGAATCATCATTAACCCAATCTCACAGATTGCTAGGAACAGGCCAGTGGCCAGCTAACTGTAAAACTTTACATTGTAGGAGGGAGTAGATCCTGTTCACCTACAGTTCTTTCTTATTTAGCAAAACTGTCTGTGTCTCTATGTCTGTCTGTGTCTGTCTGTGTCTGTCTCTCTCCCTCTCTCTCTCTCCCTCTCTCTGTCTGTCTGTCTCTGTCTCTGTCTCTGTCTCTGTCTCTCTGTCTCTCTCTCTCTCTCCTGCTCTTGATCAAGTAACTAGAAAAGATACACTGACTCAAATTTTAGAATAGTTTGTCCTGTGATAGATCATATGCTGTTTCTAGAGTTAAGTTAAAGTTACAGTTTGCAAGGACAGCCCTAAAGGCCCAGTCAGCTGCTTTGGCTAGATCACTGATTTTTAACTCTGTACTTGCAGAATTACCCAGGGAGGCTAAATAAAATAGAGAGCTTTCCATCTGCTTCCTGCCAATCATTTTTGACTGGATCAGGACTATGTATCCTGACCAACTATTTAGAAGCTTCTCAAGATGATGCTAATGTTCTTGCCAGAGTTAAAAATCACTTGTATAGCATGTAATATCCTTGCTGGAATGGGCCCCATTAGTATGTATGCCTTTGGAAGGCACATTTAAATGTGGGGAAGGCCTCATCTTTACTGTGGGACAGTTTAAACTTTGATGACAAAGACTTCTCTGTACTGTGACATCAGTGCTCATCACAGGCAAAGTACATTGTCCATGTCGCCCTCCAGACTCACTGCGGATCTCAGAGCAGGTGTGGTGTAGGAAAGTAAAATGGTGTTATTTTGCCAGCAGACCAGGACTCATTTGCTTCTCTTTTCCAGCGCGGCCTCATTATGACATCATAATGTTTGATGTAGACAGCAAGGACCCAACACTGGGAATGAGTTGTCCACCCCCAGCATTTGTAGAACAACCTTTTCTGCAGAAGGTCAGAAGCATCCTGACTCGGGAAGGTATGGAGAACTAAAGGTTGGAGGAGGAGGAGGAAAGGGTCTTTTAAACTTTTTTTTGTCTTGCCAAGCATGGTGGCAATGCCAGTGACTTGGGAAGCTGAGGCAAGAGGATCAGGAGTTCAAGGCCAGAGGCAGCCTGGGTAACTTAGCAAGATCCTGTCTCAAGATAAAACGTAAAAATGGGGCTGGGAATGCAGCCCATTGGTAGACCACTTGCAAAGTATATGCAAGTCCCTGGGTTCAACCCCCAAGTATCACCAAACAAACAAACATAAATCTTTAATACAAAATGCATGTGAGTATGTAGTTTGATCAGTTTCCTCAAAATGAATATACCCATTTCCCAGTATGGAACAAAGAACCTTTCCCGAATCCCAGAATCCACCTCTTACCCCTGTCAGTAACTCATGCTCCCCGCAAGGATGTAACCACTGTACTAACTCTGTTATCACAGTGTAATTTTACCTTTTTGTTCTCTGTGTAGATGGGAGCACACGTAATACATTCTTTCAATGTTTTCTTTTATTCAGCATGATGTTTGTGGAATTCAACCACAGTGTTGTGTTTATATTGTTCATTTTTATTGCTGTTAGCATCATGTGACTATCCTACAGTTCATTTATCCGTAATCACTGTGGGCCTTTGGGTTGTTTCCTGTTTATGGGTGTTATAAGTAGTGCTACCATTAATGCCATTTGGTGAAATATGTTTGCTGGTCTCTTGGGTTTATTCACAGGGCTGTAACTGCTGGACCAGGGATTATGCAGGGATTATGTTTAGCTTTCCTAGATCCTGCTGTGCACTTTTATCAAACAGTTGCAGCAGTTCACACTCCCAGCAGCATGATGCCTCTGGCTTCCACTCGAATATGTCCCATATTTTCTGGACACAGCAGTGTATTATTTCATCTTCATAGTAGCCTATTGTCAAATGAGGAAACTGAGGTTGAGAGACTTGCCAGGATGACACTCGGTAACAGTTGATCTCCAGCACAGGCCCTTGTCATTTGAAAGCTGGAGCTGTTAATCTCTGTGTTCACAGCCCCCCTAGGAGTTTTGTTTTGGTCTAAGATCCTGTGGGACACTGGGTGAACCTTAATTTCTAGAAATCAAAGTAGCCTTGGCCTTCTCATTTATTAATAAATACTCCATGAAGTGTATAAGAACATAACATCCCTGTGGAGGGGCTGGTATTTAGCTCAGTTGGTAGAGCACTGCTCTGCAGTGTCTGAGTTCCCGAGTTCAATTCCCAGCACTGCAAAAATGGGAGAAAGACATGGCAATCCATTCCCAAGACAATCCTGAAAATAATCAGCCATTGAAAACCCTATAAGGGTCACTATGAGTCCGATGTGACTTGCCAGCACCTAACGACAACAACAACAATCCCTGTGGAGTTGGTAAGTTTTTTCTTTCTTGGGGATATTCCTTCTCTATTAAAATAATTCTTTAGGACTGAAGCATGGAAAATAGCAGAGTAATGTGTCAGCCACACAGAACAAGAAACAAAGCTGAAGAAATCTTCTGATTCACAGACTCCCCATGCTTTTCTCTTTTCTGCTTTCGTTGTGCTGTGTGTTCCTTATAAGCTCCCTGCTGCTGTGGGTGTCTTTTCTTAGACCACCAGCCTCTCTGGGACAGCAGTTGGCTTTCTGCTCAGAGCTGATCCTTGTTCCCAGGATCCTTGATCCTTGTTCCTGACCTGTAGTCATTCTGACTTTCCTTCACACTCTACAGGTGTCTTTATTCTCAACCTTGTGTGCCGAGACACGGGGCTAAAGGACTCAGTGCTAGCTGGCCTGAAGGCAGTTTTCCCTCTCCTGTACGTCCGGCGGATCGAGGGAGAAGTGAATGAGATCCTGTTCTGTCAGCTGCACCCAGAACAGAAACTTGCCACACCAGAGCTCCTGGAGATGGCCCAGGCCTTGGAGTGGACCCTGAGGAAACCTGGGCATGGTTGGGATGACACATATGTCTTGTCTGAGATGCTCAAGACTGTGAAGATTGTGTGATTGCTGGGGCCAGGCAGCCCTCTCAGCTCCCTGTCCAGACTGACCTTGGACTCTTGGCCTGCCAGAAATTGAAGAAATAGAGAGCACAGTACATTTGGGCCTCATTTTTCTTGGTTTCGTTCTCAGCTACACGTAGCCCCCAGCTTAGGCTGCTTGAAGATCTGGGGAAATAAAAGTCCTTCCCATCCTACCCTCTTCAGTGTCCATGGGTGGGTCTTCTTTACTTCCCACACCATGGGCTTGAGTTGGATCCCTTGCTAGAGCTCATGGCAGACACTGCCTGCTGGTTTGTTTTTTTTTCCCCTCAGTATTTGGGGGTTGAACCCAGGGCCTCATGCATGCTTTGCAACCACTCAGCCACTGGGCTGCACCCCAGCCAATTTTGTACTTTTTTATTTTCAGTCAGAGTCTTGCTAAGTTACACAGGCTGCCTCTAGTCTTGACCTTGCGATCCTCCTGCCTCAGCCTCCTGAGCTGCTGGGATTACAGGTGTGCTACCATGCCTGGCTCAACACTGTCTGCCTTAAAGAGCATGTGCTAAGCTCCTTAGGACTGGAGACAAACTTGAATGCATCTCTCCTTCATTGATATGTGTTTGCCCTGCCTTTCTCTTTCTTCTGGAGGAGTGATCTCCAGTGAGCTAGCAGAGCGCCGTGTGCCAGAACACTCAGCCGCCAGAACACTCAGCCGTGGGATCTGTGTAGGCGGAGGCAGATTTGAGAAAGCATCTTCTTGTCTCCCTGCAGATGGAGCTATCACTAAAATTGTCCTAATTTTTAGGATTTGTTAGCTTATCCTGTTTAACAGCTGTTTAACAGCTTTCCTTTACTACCCAGACCTTTCAGCCTACACCATTTGCTTGTTCTGTTCTTAGTGAGGGGTGTATATAGCTGATCTTATAACCATGTACGTCAGAGACATGGAACACTGAAGTCACTGGTATTGTTTACTTAAAACATTCATTGAGTGACAGCTACATGCCAGACTCTGCATAAAGTTCTGTAATGGAAGTAAAAATGTGGAAGATTTAGCCAAAAAACTCGGGTTAGCAATAAAAGTGAATATGTTCTAGGCACTCTTGTCTCAGTGGTGTCTGTACAGTGTCATTTATTCTGAGATAAAGAATAAACAAAAACTGCATCTAACCCAAGTCTTACTTGAACTGGAAGTATCAATTTTATCCATTTATTGTGACTGTTAAACCATTTGTTCCCATATTCGCTCACTTTTTATCTCCTAATTATTCCGGGGCTGACTTAATGAGCAATGTCATGAAAAACAGACATTGTCACCAACAACGCAGTTTATCTTTCCACAGATCCTTTAAAATGGGCTGTAATCTCTTGTTGCTGTTAGGTGCTGTTGGGTCTGACTCATATCGACTCTATGTACAGCAGAGGAAACACTACCCAACACTGCTGTGCTCAGCACTATGTCAGCGCTTTGCTGCTACTCATAGGGTTTTCTTTTCATTTTCTTAATTGGCAATTTTTAATGTACAATTTAATGGGTTTCGTTATGACATTTTTATATATGCATTTCATTGTACAGTGCTCACATAACTTCCCCCTTAACTCTCTCATGACCCTCCTTCCCTATCTCCACCCCTCCCACCAATGGTCTCCTTTTTACTTGCATGTTTTTGTGAGAATATTTATCTATATACGGCATCCTGATTTTGATATATGTCCAAACTTTTTTCTATAGTGATCTACCTTTTTACATTCTCAGTACTACATGAATGATCTAGTCGGTTTACATTATTGCCAGCCTTTGGTATTATTGCTATTTTTTTATTTTAGTTATTCTGGTAGGTTTTATTATTTTTTTTCTATCTTTCCCTTTTTTCCACAACATACTCATAAAGTTCTGCTGTTTACATTGAGATTGACATCTCCTTCATCCCTCCTCATTGACCCTCCTTCCCTGCCCCCCATCTTCTCCAATCTTTGCTTCTCTCTGCTAGATCTCTCCCTCCTCCTTTCCACTCCTTAAATTGTCCCTTCTATGCTAAAGTTTAATTGAGCTTTTTATTATGTTTCAACTTATGTATAGGATTTTTTCCTTCCTTTAAGTTTGATTCAGCTCCCACATATGAGTGAGAACATACGGTATTTTTCTTTTTGAGCTTGTGCTCATTCACTTAAGGTGATGTTCTCCAATTCTATCCATTTTGCTGGAAATTACATTATTTCATTTTTTTTTAAATTGCTGAGTAGTATTCCATTGGGTATATGTACCATATATATATATTTTTTATCCATTCTTCTGTTGATGGGCACCTTGGTTGAATCCATATCCTTGCTATTGTGAAAAGTGCTGCATTGGATATGGAGATGCAGGTGTCTCTGTGGTATGATGACTTGTCTTCCTTTGAGTATATTCCCAGTAGTGGTATAACTGGGTCATATGGTAATTCTATTTTTAGTTTTCTGAGGTATCTCTGTGTTGACTTCCAAAGTAGTTGAACCAATTTGCAGCCCCACCAACAGTATAAGAGGGTTCCCTTTTCTCCACAACCTCACCAGCATTCGTCGTTATTTGTTTTATTGATCTTGGCCATTCTCACTGAAGTAAGGTGGAATCTCAGAGTTGTTTTGATTTGCATTTCCCTAATGGCTAGGGGCCTGTAGCTGTATCACCATGGCATTGTATCCTGTCAGATCTTGGAAACTAAGCAAGGTCGGGCCTGGTTAGTACGTGCATGGGAGACCGTCTGGGAACACCAGGTGGTGTAGGCCTGGGTGAAGGACCCAACAGCCCACTCCCAAAAAACAGCCATTGAAAACCCCATGAATAGCAGAGAACATTAACAATAGTATTTCTTCTGTTGTAGGTAGGGTCGCTATGAGTTGGACACCGACTTGACAGCACCTAACAACAACAATGGCTAGAGACTCACAGAGTTTTCAATGGCTGATTGTTTTGGGATTGCTTTGGGAGTGGGCTGCCAGGTTCTTCCATTTTTGTGGTGCTGGGGATCAAACCCAGGGCCATAGTACAGAGCAGTACTCAACCAACTGAGCTAAACTCCAGGCCTGCATATTTCAAAGTAGTGTCAATTAAGGAGAGGGAGGGTGAGTATGGAGTAGCATGATCAGATCTTGGCTGTTAGAAATATCTGGTGTTCTTTCTTGAGGGAAGGGTCTTCCTCTGGAAGTAGGTAAGAGGAAGGTTATCCCTCATGTCGTGTCCCTGTACCCGCAAAGGCCTCAGCTTGGCAAATCTTTTTGCTTTCTAATCAGTAAGATCCGGTAGGGTTAGGATGGGTTATAGAAAGAAGCCCAGGGTGTGAGTCAGAGGACCTAGTCTTCCTTTCCTTGATCAGATCCTTCTCTGGTGCTGTGTAGAATTTGGAGTCACAGGTGGCACAGCCAAGCTGGGGAATTATCAGAATGATGAAAAGTTCTCGAACATCTTAAGGGCGATCCCAGGAATTAGATGTGTTTACTGGTGCACATACATGCTTACTTTCCATCTTGCTGGGTGGGTGGTGAGGAAGACACTCGGTGATTATTTAAAAAATTTGGAAGACTAAGAAGAGCTGGGCATGGTGGTGCACGCCTGTAATCCCAGCAGCTCAGAGGCTAAGGCAGGAGAATCGCAAGTTTGAGACCAGAGGCAGTCTGTGTAACTTAGCGAGACCCTGTCTCAAAAAAGTAAAAAAAAAAAAAAAAAAGGGCTGGAGGTGCAGCTCAGTGGTCTGGCACTTGCAAAGCATGCAAGTGCCAGGCCCTGGGTTCAACCCCAAATACTGGGGAAAAAAAGGAAGACTAAGAAGAGTGAAGTTGGTTGTCTGACTCTGAAGGCTGAGGAAGGATCAGTGGGCAGAAGTTAACACTGGGCAATGCAGTAGTGTGGATCTTGAATGTTCCCCAAAGTCCGTCTGTTGAAGGCTGACTCCCTAGCCTGTGGTGCCATTGGGACATGGTGGGACCTTTAGGAGGCGGGACCTAATAAAAGGCAGTTAGACTACTGGCATGTCATGTCCTTGAAGGGGGCATACTGGGACCTTGACTCTTCTCTCCCTTTGCTTCTCTCCTACTATGAGCTGAGCAACTTGCTCCCCCATGCTCTCCCCACCATGGACCTTAACGCAGGTCCAAAAGCCATGAGTCTGCGCAGTCAGGGACTGAACCCTCCCAAAGTGTAAGCTAAAGAAACATTTCTTCCTCATGAGCTGATTTATCTTAAGTATTATAGTAACAAAGCTGACTAATGCAGTTTTCAGCTTAATTTCCTCTGCGAAAGGAAATTTGCACCAAAGGACGTTCTCCAGCTGCAGGCTGTTTACTCAAATTGGAGTGTGCCTGCCTTCTCCCCCGCCCCTGGCGTTCACCAGGTTTTGAAGAAAGGGTTTTGTAGGCAGAGTTTTGTGTGCGCAGAACCTTTGGTCCCATCCACAAGAGATTCACTTTTGCTTTAATGACAGGTGAACGGGTTTTTATGAGAATTTGCCTAACTTTAGGCGTGTGTAAGCTGGAGGAGGATGGGGGTTGTAAACTTAAATTCCTACCAAGCCAGGAACAGATGTGTGAAGTGAACCAGGAGTAAAATAAAAAGATGAGGGTGAAATGGGAGGCAAACCAGAGAATAAATGCCCCATCAAATGGCAGCAGCTGTTTTTCCAGCTGAGCGGTGGCCTGCAGTGTGCTAGGTCTTTAGAACGAGCCAGAAATCCCAAGCATGGGGCAGAGGGCGATTTAAAATGTTGGGTCCATCCAAGCACATATTCAAGCCATATTCAACCTGTGAGCCAGGAAATTTTATCTTCCACTGCAGCAGCCTACGCAACTGCAGAAGGCTCCGTAGTGACAAACACCCAGGCTCTGAGTGAGCATAAAACAAGGAGCAGGCTGATAGCTACAAGTCGTAAAAGTCTGGGAGAATCTCATCTTGTGTTATGACCTCAATTTTCTATAATGGTTACAGCTGGTGGGGGTGGTCCCACCGTTTCTTGGGAGAGTGTACAATTTGTCTTCCCAGCATTATCAGGGAACACAAGGAGAATAACTCATGTGGCAACCCGGTCTCCAAACAAGTTCAGCAGCAGTGTAAAATTGGTAAGGCTGACTATTGCCTTTTCTCTGCCTCTTTGCCCTGCCTCCACACCAGTTTTTTCAGTGTCTCTCCGCTGTTTGGTCCTGGCTCAGCTTGCCAACTGAACCGCTTCTCTAGTCTGTCTTCTATGGGTAGAGCAGTACTTCTTATCTTTACCACACTTTGGAGTAACTTGGTATGGTAACCAGAATACATGGTCTCCCAAGTACAGCCATGTCCTAATCCCAGCCATGTGTGAGTATGTTACACTCCACAGCAGAGAATTCATGTAGCATATGGATTCCATGTTGCTAATCAGCTGCCTTTAAGATCGGCCACTCTCTGCTAGTTTTGGAGCTGGAAGGTGACCGCTAGCCAAGGAACACAGCCTACAGATGCTGGAAAAGGTAAGAGAAATAAAAGGAAAAGATGTTCCTCTAGAGCGTCCGCTAGGGAGTGCAACCACGTGCTGTTAGCCCAGCAAGACCCACTTTAGACTTGTAAGCTATAGAACTATAAGATAACAAACTTCTGTTGTCTGAAGTTTGTGGTAACTTGTTATGGCAGCCCTAGGAGACGCTAATGTACCTGGGAAGCCTTGAAGGACGCTCAGCTCTGTGTCCTTTGAGAAGCCTAAGGAAAATTCCTCTGGACAGCATAGCGGCCCCAATCTCTGGAACTGAGCCCCCAGTGCCCATCCTGAAGTCTGTGTCAAAGACTCCAGTAAGCCACGGGTTGTGCAGGTTCCCACTGGTGGCTTTGTCTTGCTTTTTGGTTTCTTCACATTTGTTAACAGCTAATAGTTGGTGAGAAATGGGACTGTGAAGCTGGGTTTTCCTTTTTTATATTCAGTGGGCATTTTTTGGAGAGGCTGTTGCCCATCTTAACACCATGCTGGTGATGTCAAGGGAAGACCCAGGTCCAGCTCACCCTCTAGATGCTCTGACAGGTGGGGAGAGTGCAGCGTGTGGGGGAGTTCTGGAACCACAGGTGCACAGAGTGTGAGGGCAGCGTGGAATATGGTCAGCTGTTTTCCCAGAAGCCTTGTTAGATCCTTGTTAGAGCAGGCAGGCAGGGTTCCGCCTCAGTAGAAACTGCCCTCTTATGGTTAGAAGCAGCACTCAGTTCTGTATTCCTAGCTCAGGGCTGAGCCAGTTCCCAAGTTGCCCAGTAGATGGCAGTAGAAATCGCATTTAAATTCTTTGGTTGTCAGGTGCCCAGTCAAGTCCTACTCACAGTAACCCTATGTACAGCAGACAAAACATTCCCTGACACGCCAGGCCCTAAACCACGTCAGCGCTTCTCTGCTGTTCATAGGGATTTCAATGACTGATTGTTTCGGGAGTGGGCTGCCAGGTCCTCCTCCCAAGCCTCCAACACCTGGTATTCCCAGGGGATGGCCTACGCAAGGACTAACCGGTCTGACCCTGTTTAGCTTCCAAAATCAGATGGGAACAGTCGCCTGTGTGGTACAGCGATAGACAAGTTCTGTGGTAGTCATCTACAAAATTCCCCGTGGGCAAGTGGAACTTATTCAAGGCACTATTTCGCCTGCACCATATTCCCTGGCTCACTTTCGAAGATGTGAAGACAGACTCCTACTTTGCTTATTTTTCTCTTGCCTCACCTAATGCCATGCCCCCTCTGCTCTCTCACTGTCATCTTTCCTACCTTCCCAAGGATGTGGAGAGAGCGGGGTTTTCTCCAGTCAGTCTCTATTGGGGCAAACCTTCATGGAGGTAGAGATCCCTTTGCCCCTCATCCCTGATCTGAAAAAACAGGGCAATGAGATTATGCTAGTAAGATAGGAAGAACTTTTTTTTAAAGCTGGAGGGGCTGAGGATTAGCTCAGTTGGTCCAGTGCTGCTCTGTGCTCTCTGAGGCCCTGGGTTCAATCCCCAGCACCACAACACACATACTTACACACACATCCCATTTATCTGGTGGGCATCTAGATTTAGTCTATATTTTAGCTATTGGGAATAGTGCTGCAGTAAACATGGAGTGTAAGTATCTCTTTGGGATAATGATTTCTTCTCCTTTGGGTGTATAACCCAGTAGAGGAATAACTGGCTCATATGTTAGTTGTATTTTTAATTTTTGAAAGATTCTCCATAATGTTTTCCATAATGAATGTAGTCATTACATTCCCACAACAGTAAGAGTTCACCTTCCTCTGCGCCCTCACTAGCGTTTATCTTTTTTTTTTTCTTTTCGTCTTCATGATAGGCATTCTGACTTGGGGGAGATGATATCTCATTGTGGTTTTGACTTGTATTTTCCTGGTAATTAAGGAGACAGCTGTTTTCGTGTGTGTGTGTGTGTGTGTGTGTGTGTGTTTACATGTGTGTCTTTTGAGAAGTATCTATTCAGATCTTTGGCCCATTTTTAAATTGGATTGTTTGGTGTTTGGTGTTTAGCTTTTTGAGTTCCTTATGTATTCCAGAAAATAATCCTTTGCTGGATGAATAGCTTGCAAATGTTTTCTCTTGTTCTGCAGGTTGTCTCTTTACTCTGTGAACTTCTTTTGTTGTGTGGAAGCTTCTACATTTGATACAATTCCATTCCTTGATTTTTACTTTTGTTGTTTGTGCCTTTGGGGTCCTATAAAAATTGTTTCCTCCACCAATGTCTTGAAGTATCTTTTCTATGTTTTCTTGTAATTTAATTGTTTCAAGTTTTGCTTTACGTCTTTGGTCCATTTTGACTTGAATTTTTGTGTACAGGGAGGGGACTGGATCTAGTTTCAATCTTTTTATGTATGTGTGTTTTTGCCAGCGCTATTAAAACTACTGTCCTTTCTCCATGTTCTTGGCACCTTTGTCAAAAATCAGTTGACTAGAGGTGAGGCCTATATCTTAATAATAGAGCACTTGCTTAGTATGTATAGGCCCTAGCTTTAATCCCCAGTACTGCAAAACCAAAAGAAAACAAAGTAAAAATCAGTTGATTATATGTACGTGGATTTATTTTTGTGTCCTCTCTTCTGTCCTATTGGTCTGTGTGTTGGTTTTTATGCCAGTACTGTGCTGTTTTGGTTATTACAGTTCTGTGCTATCTTTTAAAGTGATGTCTCTGACTTTGTTTTGCTCAGGATCACTTTTAGGTCTTTTGTGGTTTCATATGAATTCTTAGATTTTTTTTTTATTTCTATGAAGAAAGTCATGGGTATTTTGAGAATTGTATTGACTTTATAGAATGCTTTTGGAAGTAAGGTCATTTTAGCGATATTAACTCTTCTGATCTATGAACATGAGTGTCTTTTATTTTGTGTGTCACCCATAGTTTCTCTCATCAGTGCTTTATAGTTTTCATCTTCCACTTCCTTGGTTAGATTTCTTCCTAGATATTTTATTTTTGTAGCTATTGTGATTAGGATTACTTTCTTGATTTCTTTTTCAGGCAGTTTATTATTGTTGTATTAAAATGCTACTAATAGCTGGGTATGGTGGCACATATTTGTAATCCCAGCACTGAGGAGGCAGGAGGGTCATGAATTTGAGGCCAACCTGGGCTACATAGTGAGACCTTATCTCAAAAAACGAAAGCTAATTTTTTCTTTTGTTGATTTTTGCCTTCTGCAACTTTACTGAATTTATCAGTTCTAACAGCTTTTTGATGACATATTTAGGTTTTTCATATCACCTACAAACATGGATAATTTAACTTCTTTCTTCCCAATTTGGATGCTCGCTCTTTCTCCTGCCTGATTGGTCTTGCTAGGACTTCTAATACTATGTTAAATAAGAGTGGTGAAAGTGGACATCCTCTTCTTGTTTCACATCTTAGAGAAAATACTTTCAGCTTCTCCTTGTTTGGTATATTTGCTGCAGATTTTTCATATATAGTCTTTAGTGTTTTGAGATATATTCTCTTATACCTAATTTATTGAAAGTTTTATGAAGTAATGCTGAGTGTGTGTGTGTGTGTGTGTGTGTGTGTTACTAGGGAGCTGAACCAGGGCCTCACACATGCTTTGCAAGTGCTCTACCACTGAACTGTACACTCAGTCCCTTTTTTATTTATCTTGTGGTCCTCCTGCCTCCACCTCTGAAGTCATTGGGATTATAGGCATGCACCATCAAGTGTGGCTTAAATGCTGAATCTTATCTAATACTTTTCTTGCATCTATTGAGATGATCACATGGTTTTTGTCTTCATTCTGTTAATGTTTTTTTTATCACATGTATTGATTTGCATATGTTGAACTCCCCCATATATCTGTGAGCTTGTTGTGCTGTGGGGGCTTTTGTGTTGCTGTGATGCTGAAAGCTATGCCAGCAATCTTTCAGATACTAGCAGGGCCACCTATGGTGGACAGGTTTCAGCTGAGTGTTCAGAGTAAGATCAGGGAGAAGACCCCAGGAGCCTACTCCCAAAACAATTAGCCCTTGAAAATCTTATGAATAGTAGAGAAGCACTGTCATATATCGGGCCACAAAATGAGGCCCCCAGGTTGGAAGACATTCAAGAGATGCCTGGGGAAGAGTTGCCTCCTCAAAGTAGAGTTGACCTTAATGATGAGAGTGGAGTAAAGACCCTGAGACCCCCTTTTGCTGATGTGGCACTAATCAAGATGAGAAGAATCATAGTGACTGCAACAATGGGCCCAAACATAAAAAGATCATGTGCATGGCACACATTTGTGAAGTGTTTTGTTCTCCTGTACTTAGGGTTGCTAAGAGTCAGATCCAACTTGAGGGCACCTAACAACAACATTTGTTGAACTATCCTTGCATCCCCGGGATGAATCCCACTTGATTATAGTGTATAGTCTTTTTTATTTGCTATTGAATTTGACTTGCTACTAGTATTTTATTGAGAATTTTTGTTTCTATGTTTGTTAGAGATATGGGTCTATAGTTTTTGTATTTTTGTCTGGTTTTGATATTGGGGTATGCTGGCTTCATAAGAGTTTGGCAGGATTTCTTCCATTTTAACTTTCTGGAATAGTTTAGAAAGAATTGGAATTTGTTCTTTTTAAATGCTTTGTAGAATTCAGCAGTAAAGCTATCAAGTACTGGACTTTATTTTTGTGGTCCTGGGGGTTGAACTCAGGGCTTCTCGCTTGCATGCTTTGCAAGTGCTGGACCACTGAGCTGCACCCCCACCTCATTTTTTTCACTGTTTTGAAAAAATGTCTCACTAAATTACACAGATTGCCTCTGGTTTTGAACTTGAGATCCTCCTGCCTCTGGCTTCCAAGTCGCTAGGATTACAGGCATGAGCCACCATGCCTGGCAGAACTTTATTTCTTTATTTATTTGAAATGAAAGGCTTTACTCTTTCAATCTCATTATTTATTGGTCTGTTTGCATTTTCTGTTTCTTCTTGATTTGGTTTTGGCAGGTTGTATGTGTTCAAGAATTTATCCATGTCTTCTAGGTTCTCTGTGCTCTTTTGTGTTTGGTTACTTTCACTCAGCATAATTACTTTGAGATGAATCATGCTGTTGTATGCATGAATAATTACTTAATTTTAATTGCTAGGAGCAATGAAAACTTATGGATATAACCACTTTGTGGATATTCATATTCTGATAAATATTTAAATCATTTACAGATTTTGGCTGCTCTAACTGAAATTGCTATGAACATTCACAGTCAAATTTTTAAATTAATATATGCTTTTATTTGTTTGAGGTAAATACCTAACCACGGAATGAATGTGTCCAGTAGTAGGTGTATATTTACTTTTTCAAGATACTACCAGACTGTTTACCAAAGTAATTGTATGATCTTACATTCTCAGCATCAGTAAGCTCCAATTGCTCCATGTCCTTGTCAGCACTTAGTATGGTCAATCTTTTTAGACATTCTGTTAAGTGTATAGCAGTAATGGCTAATGATATTGAGCATATTTTCATATGTTTATTTGTCATACACAGATCTTCTTTGAAGTATCTGTTCAAATCCTTTGCCCCTTATAGAATTGGGTTTTTTTGTTACCATTAAATTTTGAGAATTTAAAAAATATATTCTAAATTTGTATCTCTTTGATCACATACAATGTGTGCAAATATTTTTTCAGTCTGTGGCTTGCCTTTTAACTTTTGAAGACATTTGAATAAATGTCTTTTGAAGAGCAGACATTTATTTTAATAAGGTCCAATTGGTCAGTTTATCCTTTTATGTGTTATGCTTTGACCCATATAAGCAATCTCTGACTAATCTAAGGTCAAAAATGTCATCTCTTTTCTTCTAGAAGTTTTGTAGTTTTAGGTTTTATCTTCCCATCTATGATCAATTTTGAGTTAATTTTGTAGCTAGTTTGGAATGTGGGTAAAGAAGTTTTTTTTAAAAAGGATTATAATAGTCATTTAACATCTAAAGATAAAATAATAGTTGTATGTTTCAGGTTTAATCAACTTCATAAAAATACTTCAAGGACAGCTGTGTCCACAAATTTTTAACTATATGATTACTTCTTTGCCCGTTCTTGTCTCTCTTTCTCAAATAACCTCTTTGAGATACAGCTCAAGGTAGATTTTATCCTCCTTGTATTTTGTCCATTGCTCTTTAGTCAAGATCTGATGCCTCATAATCAGGCCCAGTGCTCTCTTCATGTGAAACATATTGCCATGATAAAGATGGTCAGGAAGCCTTCTTACGTCTTCTTTCCCATCTTCATCCTCAGATTGTATCATCTTGCATTAATCTCAGTTTATTGAATCTGCAGCATTGTAATACCATTTTCAAATACTGTGCCCCCAATCTGAAGCTGCAACAGCAAGCCTGATCACCATTTTGACCCCTGCCCCTTCAAAAAATGTGGATATCCAATTGCTCCAGCACCATTTGCTGAAAAGACTTTCCTTTCTTTGCTAATTGCCTTTGCACTTGATGTAAAAATCAATTGTTTAAATATATGTGGCTAAATTTCTGGGTTCTCTATTCTTTCATTTATCTCTTTGTCTTTATGCCAATACTGCTCAGGCTTGAAGGCTATATATCATTACAATAAGACTTGAAGTCATACAGTATAAGTTCACCAAAGTTGTTATTGTTCTTGTTCATCCGTCTGTCCATCTGTCCTTCCTTCCTTCCTTCCTTCTGACAGGGTCTTGTTATATAACCTAGGTTGGCTTCCAAGTCATAACACTTCTGCCCCAGCATCCTGAGGGTGGGATTACAGGCATCCACTACCACACCCAGCCACCAAAGTTGTTGTTCTTTTTCAAGATATTTTGAGTATTCTAGGTTTTTTTCATTTTATATGAATTTTAGAATCAGATTGTCAATATTTACACACACACACGCACACACGCACATATACACAGACTTCTGGACTTTTGATTGGGATTGCATTGAGTTTATAGATCAGTTTCAGATGAATTTACATCATTGAAGTCTTGAGTTTTCAGATATTTGAGCATAGTGTATATACTCACTTTCTTTGTTGTTGTTGTTGTTGTTGTTAGGTGCTGTCCATAGGGACCCTCATAGGGTTTTCAATGGCTGACTGTTTCGGGATTGCCTTGGGAGTGGATTGTCAGGTCCTTCTCCCATTTTTGTGGTGCTGGGAATTGAACTCGGGACCTCAGAGATTGCAGTGCAGCGCTTTACCAACTGAGCTAAATCCCAGCCCTAAAGTGTTGCCCAGGCTGTCCTCGAACTCGCAATCCTCCTGCCTCATCCTCTGCAGCAAGTTGATTACAGGCGTGAGCCACCATGACTGGCCACTTTCTTTAGTACATTTTAATTTCAGCAATGTTTTATGTATATGTCTAATGTGTATTTTGTCAGATTTACTTGAAAATATTTCATATTTAATGAAATTATAAATAGTATGTTAAAATTCCAACTTCCGTTTGCTTCTAGCTAGCATATGGAAATATGTGATTTTTTTAAATTGATTTTTGTATCCTGATACTTGGTAAGACTGATTTATTTTAATAGCCTTTGTTGTAGATCCCATAGGATTTTTAGATAGATAATCATACCACCTGTGAATAGAATGTTATTCTTTCCAATTTGAGATCTGTTTCTTGCCTTATTAGAACCTCTAGCACAATGTTAACTAGAAATGGTAAGAGCAGACATACTTCATTGTTCCTCCTTGGGGGAAGGCACTCAGCCTTTCTCCATTGTGTACAATACTAGCTGTACATTTTTCAAAAAGCCCCTTTATCAAGTTGAGAAATTTGCCTTCTATTCCAAGTTTACTAAGAATTTCTCTTTTCTTAGAAGTGGATGTTGTATTTTGTCAAATACTTTTTCTGTATTTATTGAGATTTTCTTCTTTTTGGTCTGTTAATAGGGGGAATTACATTAGTTGATTTGTTAAATTTTGCATTCCTGAGATAAAACTTACTTGATCATGATATATTAAAAAAAATGGTCAAATAGATTTGCTAAATTTTTAAAAAGAATTTCACATTGATGTTCATGAAAGCTATGGGTCAGTAATTTTCTTAAAATATCTTTGCTTATTTTGGTTAAGTATAATGTATACTCAGTATATGAATAGGGAAATATTCTCTCCCATTTTCTGGAAGCATTTTTATAGAATTAGAATTGTCTTCCTTAAACTTTTGATATAATCCACTGGTAAATTCTTCTGGATCTGAAGTTTCTTCTATGGAAGAATTTTAATCACAAATTTCATTTCTTTAATAGATGTAGAGATATTCAGGCTCAAATTCTCAAGCATGGAATTTTTCCATTTCATTTGTCAAATTTATTGACATTAAGATGTCCATAATATTCCTTCATTTTCCTTTTTTATATGTGGTCTAATTCATAGTGATGATATTACTTCTCTCATTCCTAATATTAGTAATTGGTTTCTTCACTTTTTCAATCTGGCTAGAAATTTATCAATTTTAACCATCTTCTCAAAGAACCAGTTTTTAGTTTCATTTTCTATCTTCTATTTTTTTATCTGATTTCTGTTCTAATCTTCCTGTTATTTGAATTTAATCTACTCTTCTTTTTATGGCTTTCTTGGAAGTATAAGCTTATATCATTGATTTCAAGCCTTTCTAGTTTTTTGTTTTGTTTTTGCGGTACTGGGTGTTGAACCCAGGGCTATGCACTTGCATGCTTTGCAAGTGCTGTACCACTGAGCTGCACCCTCAGCCCATTTTTTTTTTTTTTTTTTTTTTTTTTTTTTTTTTTTTTTTTTTTTTTTTTTTTTTTTTTTTTTTTTTTTTTTTTTTTTTTGTACTTTTTGAGACCGTGTCTCACTAAATTATGCAGACTGCCTCTGGTCTCAAATTTGCGATCCTCCTGCCTCTGCCTCCCCAGTCGCTGGGATTACAGGCGTGCCCCACTGCATCAGGCTGCTTTTCTAGTTTTTTAATTAAGAAATTTTAGTTCTGTAATTTCCCCTGTAAACACAGTTTTTAGCTTCAGTGCATCAATTTTCATGTTCCCTTCATTTTCTTTTAGTTCCAAAAATTTCCTGTTTCCTTTGGTTACTTCTTTGTTTTAAATATGTCCTATTTATTCTAAATCTTTGAGTTTCTAGTTATCTTTTTTTATTTTCTAGTTTATTTCTGTTTTGGTTAGAGAACATACTTTGACTGGAATCCCTTTAAGTTTACTAAGACTTGTTTTATGGCTGATAATATAATCTTATTGTGTTAAATATTCTCCATATAAATCTAAATATACTGTGCTGATTTGGGGTGTAGTGTTCTATAAATTTTAGTACAGTTAAGTTGGCTGATAGAATTGTTCAAATCCTCTGTGACCTTACTGATTTTCTATCTGGTTATTCTTTCAATTAATGAGAATAGGATGTTGGAATCTCCAATTATAGTTGTGGGCTTTGCATTAGTCCTTACATTTGCATCAGGTTGTACCATATGTATTTTGAAACTCTGTTATTAAGTATGTTGTTTGTGTGTTAGGTGCCATTGTGTCACGTCTGACTCCTAGTGACCCTCACAGGGTTTTCAGTGGTTGACTGTTTCAGGATTGCTTCGAGAGTGGATTGCCATGAATTGTGATATCCCCCATGATCAATAGACCCCCTTTGAAGTTATAAAATAATTGCTTACCCCTGGTATTATTTGGATTGAAATCCTTCTCTGATCTAAATAGAGACACTCCAGTTTTTAAAAAAATTAGTTTTAACATGGCACATATTTTCCATCTCTTTATTTGCAGTGCTGAGAATTGAACCCAGGGTATTACACAGGCTAGGCACAATTTCTCCCACTAAACTATACTGTAAGTCTTATATCTTTACTTTTACCCTACTTGTTTCTTTATATTTATAGTGATATTATTTTGCTGTTTTTTGTTCTTGAGGCAAGGTCTTGCTGTGTAGCCCAGGCTGGCTTAGAATTCTCAAACTTTCTGCCTCAGCCTCCTGAATGCTAGGATTACAAGCATGCACTATCATGCCTGGCTATGGTGCTCATCTCGAAAGCCCTTATAGCTGGGAATGGTAGCTCCTTCCTGTAATCCCAGCAACTCCAGAGGTGGAGGCAGGAGGATCGCAGGTTTGAGGCCAGAGGCAGCCGTGTAACTAAGCAAGACCTGTCTCAAGATTAAAAAAAAAAAAAAAAAAAAAAAAAAAAAAAAAAAAAAAAAAAAAAAAAAAAAAAAGGGATGAAGGTGCAGCCCAGTGTAGAGCACTTGAAAGTATGTCTGAGGCCCTGGGTTCAACCCCCAATACTGCCAAAAAGAAAGAGAAAAGCTATTCTAGTTGTGTCTTGTTTTATTATTCAATCTGGAAGTCTCTACCACTTAATTGAGATTTTTAGGTCATTTATATTTAAAGGGATTAATAATATGATTGGGTTTAAATCTACTGTATTGCTATTTGTTTTCTACCTTTTCATCTTTTTGTTTGTTTCAATTGACTTCTTTTCCTGCTTTATTTTGGATAGAGTAAGTCTTGTAATTTTCCAATTAGGGTTTGAACCCCAGGGCTGCACAGTTCTAGGCATGCTCCACCATGGAGCCACACCCCATCCCCTTCTTTATTTTTTATATTGAGTCCTGGGTCAATCCCTTATAAGCTGTGTGACTTTGGGGAAACTGCTTAACCTTTCTGACTCTTGTTTTTCTTTATCTATAAAGTAAGAATAAAACTATGTCTTCTAGGGGTATCTATTATTAGTCATATGGTACTTATTTTTTCCCACAATGCACCTTTCTTGTTCCACTAGAAGCTTCCCATCCATTAAAGCTTCCCCTATTTCAGACTTCCTGAATCTACCTTTTCTCTAAAATACTCATTATTTATAATTTCTGTCCAGTTTAACAATGAACTATATATTATTTCATATCTTTATTTTTAGTGCCTTACTAGATTAGAAGCCTTGGGGAGATGCATAAGTCTAAGCCTTAGATCTCAGTTTATTTTATGGTGTTGAATACTTCATGGAATAAATACTTGATGGAATGACACAGTGCTATGGTTTGAACATGTCCCCCAAAGTTCATGTACTGGAAACCTTGTCTACAAATTCACATGTTCATTGTATTTGGAGGTGGAGCCTTTGTGAGTGTATTAGTTAGTTTTCATGTTACTATTATAAAAATACCTGACAGCAACGGCTTAAGGGAGGGAAGGTTTATTTTGGCTCCCAGTGTCAGAGGTTTAGTCCATAGCTGCTTGGCCCCAGGCATTTGAGGCTAAGGAGAGATGTTCACATCATGTGAGACCAGGAAGCATAGGGTGAGCTCAGAAACCAGAGGCCAGGTGTAACCTTTAAGGGCTTGCCCCCAGAATCCACTCCCTCCAGCTGGGTCCCACCTCCTAAGGGTTCCACAGTTTCCCAAAAATAGTACCACCAGCTGGGAATCAAGAGGTCAAACATGAGCCTGTAGGGAACATTTCAGATTCAAACAATACCAGTGAAGTAATTAGGATTAGATGAAATCATAGTGGGGGTTGAGGGAGCCTCTAAAGAGGTAATGCTGCCATCCTTGCTTGACTGGTGAGCAACCAGAAGCCGAGAGAAGTGAAATCATCACAAGATCAGATCTTGTCCTGTTTGATTGGAGGTCTGAGCTCTCAACCACTAAGCTCTTCTCTCTTGAAAGTTGTAAACTTCTCTTGTTAGTTTGTTTCCCTCTGTTTACCTTAGAGTGAAAACTACTTGTGTATATGAACAACCCAGGGGAGAGAGTGATCATGGTCCAGGTTGGGAAGTTGGTCCTCAAGAAAATAGAAAGTGGGAGAAAGGCCACAATCCCAGAGAGAGAATTATTGGAAGACAGCACATACACACATGCATGCACACACACAGCATAAATTTACCAAAAGCAGAGAAGGGAACACACACTTGCAGACTGAACAGGGAAACGTGGTGAATTTTGGATTGGGGACTGCCCTGCAGGAGCCCTATTTCTTCTCAGTGGTGTGAGTCAAGATCACAAGCTGTTCTCTGGAGCACATTCACTGCTTTCTGATCGGAGCTTATTTCTAGAGCTCAGCAGGTCCTCGTAAGCATCCTAACCATCGCCTGGGATGTGACCCCAATATTTCACTCTTCATACTGCTTATTAACTGAACATGGCAGCACAGTTGAGAGGGAAGTTTCTGGGAAAAGGGAAACAAATTTTTTTTTTTAATTTTAGTGGCTAGAATCATGTAGTCTCAATATGAAAAAGAAATTTGTCCATTTACTTTTTGAATCTTGAGTCACTTCATTATGACAGCTGTGCCAGGTACAGATATGCAGAAGTAACAGATCCTTTTCCTAAGGAACTAATGTGAAAATGTCAGTGTGATATACTATGTTTATAAGTAGAATTGAAGCATCAACCATTAAAACCTCTTTCAAGGACAGTGTGTTCCAAAGTAAAGTTGTGACCTTCCCCTTCCTTGGGGTTTTAAGCAGGTGCTGGACAACCACCTGGCTATGAATAAGGTAGACTGGATTCTTGCAGTGGATGGGGAGATGGATTCTATGACTTGAAAATATTTTCTTCTAGGGATGCTGAGACTGGATCCATTTATGCAGCAGCTACAGTGTTGTGTAGTTCTAGGGTAAAGGCAGAAATAATGTAGCACATGCTCCATCTTGCCTCTTTGCTAAGAGAAATCCAATTTTGTCCTAGTTTTGCCCGGTTTAAAAGACACAGCTTGGAACATGCTGGGTGTCTGGAGTTTGCCCCGTGTTGTCTCACCGAACATGTCATACAGTCTTATACTAAAAACGGTACCAGGCCAGGTCAACGGTCCAGGTGTGGCCCTGACAAATGCCGAAGAGGACTCCACCGAGAGAGGACAGAGCTGGGAAAGAGACTGGAGTAAAAGCCACTTGGCTGAGGGTCCTTGCCTCTCAAATTGCGTTTCTTGTGAAAGCTCAGATTGAAATGCAGGTGAGGCAGGGCTTTGGGGCCATGGATCCCAAGCATCACAAAATGATTAAAGCATGGTGCCTGGCTGGTCTCAAATACTCTAGGCCCAGGAGCTGTAACACTAGCTACTGGCCTCTTATCTCAGGCACACAGGCACTGTGCACCTGATTCGTACTCTGTGATGTGCCTTTTCCGTGCGTGAGGTTGGAAGGACAGAGCTATCAGAGGAAGCTTAGAGGACTTACAGGAGAGGACATTTGAGAGGGAGACCGAATAGCCTGGGGTTCTCGGTGCTTTTTAACCCCCTGATGGCCAGGAACTTGGAGGAGGTGAAGCCCTGGTTTATCCAATTTTTATTCAGCTCAATGCCCCATTGACAACACAGTCTGTCTGAATCACAGGGGTCAAGTGACTGCAGCCTCTCTGAAGAGTCATTGTCTTGCTTCCACTGATGCCCCAGCAGTTGGGGCTGGCTTGTTTACTGAGAGAAAGCTACAGCTGTCTGCAGGTACAGGCTGCTGGGGGTCAGACCTCAAGAGCAGAGCCCAGCAGGCTTGGGCTGAGGGGCTTTTGCATTTGGTGAAGGTTTCCATGTGGAGCAGGCCAGAGGGGCTGTGTGGTGTCCTGGGAGGATGCTCTGTCCTCTGAACTGATATCAGGGATAGCAGATAGTTAGAGTTGGAGCCCGCAGCATTGGGCAAGAGTTAGAAGGTGGGAACAAACTAACATCTATCACGCAGGATGCCAAGCAGTCCCCCACAGGTAATTGAAGAGCACTCAGTACAAAGAGTGTTCACAAGTTGTGGGCAGAGTTCTGGGAAAACCTGGGGGTGGTGTCTGGTCTCAGGGAAAGCAAGTGTAGAGAGCTGTGACTCTGGGGAAGAAGTAAGGCAGGGACCCTTCCACCAGCCGAATATAACCAGAAGCCAGAGAGCCAGCAGGTCATCCTCCTGGGGAGATAGCAGAGTGGAGAAGGGGCCCAGTGGCTTTCAGGAACAAGCAGAAAATAGCCAGCCCAAGTTACTAGCTAGACAAGTCTGTTACCACTTGTAGCTCTGTTTCTCGCTCATCAGCAACATGGGAAAATGGAACCAACTGCTTGAGTCTTATGAGAATGGAATGAGATCATTGAGGTAAAAGGATTTGAGAGGCTCTCAAAGGCTTTGCAAGAATCGAGTGTGAAGTGGCCAAATAGCTGTTACTTTTCAAGGAGAAAGGAAAAACCATGTCACTGGGGTAAATTGCTTACTTGCCATCTGGTTTACCAGCCCTCTGAAGACCCTACTAAGTATACAGGCCATGCCTGATGCTGGCAGGAAGCCTGGCGAATAAAGATGTGTGCCTATGAGAAATGTCATGGCAGGTGTAAAGCATAGCCACCAGTCCCTCAAAAGCTTGTCCTATATAGTTGGAAAGCTTGCAGCTGTAGCACTGTGGCATCTGATCCTGTCAGATCCCGGAAGCTAAGCAGGTTAGTATTTGGATGGGAGACTGCCTGGGAACACCAAGTGCTGTAGGCCTGGGAGAAGGACTTGGCAACCTGCTCCCAAAAAGCAATCCACCATTGAAAACCCTATGAACCGCAGAGAAACACTGACAATAGTGTTTTTTGTCTGTTGTACATAGGGTCGATATGAGTTGGACACCGACTCGACAGCACCTAACAACAACATAGTTAGAAAGATATAAAATTGTGTATGTGTTTGTATATTCCTATGTTGATATATGAAGTGCATATAAGACATGAAATATCTATTTACCAAAAAAGAAACACAGCCAGATATGCAAAATGAAAACAAACAGATACGGATGATTAGAGCAGGATAGGGACATTCAGAAAGGGTGTGCAGAGCAAGGGACTTTTGCAGTAGAAACTGGATTTTGAAGTGCCAAACTACTGACCTACTGGGTGTGTGTTCTCTGTCCAGGTGAGAAGTAGACTTTTTCATAAAGAATTTAAGCTTTTTGAGTTTGTAGAGTTTATATCTTTGTTTCTTTGTATTCTTTTAGTCTAGTGCTGGGCATAGTATTCGGAAGGTCCTCAAGAAATGTTTGTCAGATGAATCAATAGAAAAAAATATGGTATTTGTGCTGCCTTATTAAGTGAGAGAAGAGACTATGTAAACAGCCTGCCTGTGGTGTTAGTTTCTGTGAGAATTCTGTTGGTGTTTGGAGTACCACTGATTTATAGACAATAAGCCACAGTGAATGAGCTTAGCTTATGATCTTAATAAGTGATTTACATAAGATTAGTGTGTGCACAGACTGTAGTCGTAGAAATTTCAACACAGAAAATGATTGCTCTGTAGAAGATGTTTAGTTTATTAAAAGCCTATGGCATGCCAGGTGCAGTGACACACACCTGTAATCCCAGTGACCCGGAAGGTGAAGGCGGGGGATCACAAGTTTGAGCCAGAAGCAGCCTGAGCAACTTAGTGAGACCCTGTCTCAAAATAGAAAGTAAAAAGGGGGTTAGGGGTGCAGCTCAGTGGTACAGCACTTGTAAAGTATGCACAGGCCCTGGGTTCAGCTCCTCAGTATTGCCAAAAGCAAGCACACAAACAAAACTAAAAGCCAAAAACCAAAAACAAAAATAAGAAAAAGCCCAGTAGAAAGAAGACAACTAAGGAGGGGGCTGTAATAGCGTCCTTAGGTCATTGCAAAGCTAAAAACAATGTCTAGCAGCCAAGCACTTGTCACATGGCTATTGATTGATGATCTAGGACTGAGGATGTGCCACAGAAAGTGAAAGTGAAAGTCATATCATCCAAACTTCTTTGGGCAAATATCAGTGGAAATGATTCTCATGTGGGAATGCTCAGCACAGCCCAGGGAACAGAGCCTTGGAGCAATGCCAAGGCTTCTTGGTCTTTGAGATAAGCCTATAGCTGGTGGGAGCTCTTGGGACTGACTGAAGGCAGTGGAAGAAAAACACAGCCTGGGTCTACTATCAGCTCCCTGCAGAAGAAAAAGCCTGGCTGCTTCAGAAGAATGTTTCAGAGAATGTTTCGTCCAACTCTGCTCTCTTCCCAGCCTCAGGGTTATGGGCATACAATACTGAAATCAGACCTCCAAAGAACAAGGGAGCCACACCCCACCCTAAAACACAGGTTTGCCAAGTCTTGATTGAGGGCTGCCTGTGATGTGCTGTGCGTATGTCTAGGTGGGCCCTCTTTGTTGAATGTTTTTTGTGTATATGTATGTATGTGTGCGTGTGTGTGTATATATGTATGTATGTGTGTATATATATGTATGTGTACATATATATATACACATATATATAAAATTTTATTGACAGAAATTCACATAATGCAGAATGGACACTTTTTTAGTACATTCACAGCACTGTATAACTCATCACTGTCTAATTCCAAGACATTTTCCTCTTTCCAGAAAGAAACTGTTATGCATGTTAAATTGGGCTGGGGTTTAGCTCAGTTGGAAGAGCACCTGCTCTGCATTCTCTGAGGACCGAGGTTCAATCCCCAGCACTGCAAAAATGGGAGCAGGATGTGGCAATCCACTCTCAACCAATCAGCTATTGAAAACCCCATGAGGGTCAGACCTGACTTGATGGCACCTAACAACAACAACAACATGCACAGTAAGCAGTCATTCTCCATTTCCTCTTCTACTCAATTGGGGTTCTGCCCTGTAGAGTTGTCTATTCTGAATATTTTAAATGGAATTGAGACAGATCGAGGGACCCACCTCTCCTTGGGTTGCTGGGCATGCAGTATTGTTAATACACTGTTAAAATCAATATTAGTCTTAATGATGAGCTGTTTTCATTTTTACTGTTAGTGCTCCTGCTGCTTGTTTTCCTGTAAGGAGGCACAGAGGTTCAGGGATAGGGTGATCTGACGCCTTTATTGGCAGCTGTTAGACTCTCCCTTGTTACCCTGGCTGCTGTGAGTAAAGCACTATCAGTCAAGCAGCCAGCTGAACAAGCCTTATGCCAACACTGGTGGTTTTGAGCACTTCACAGATGCATTGAGGAAGCCACATGACAACCCAGGCCAGAGTAGGGGCATTTCCCTTGGTGTCCCACCAGAGACACTGCTGTGATTGGTGCAAATACAAACTTTCATTTGTATGAGAGGTTTCTATGATTAGTACAAGCTTCCTTCTCTGACTATATAAGAAGGCTGTTAGGAAGGAAGGAACATAAGTCATCATACCACAGGGACACCTGCACTTCCACAGTTAATGCAGAACTCTTCACAATTGCCAAGGTATGGAATCAACCAAGATGTCCATTAACAGAAGAATGGATAAAAAGAATTGTGGTATAGATACACAATGGAATATTACTCAACAATGAAGAATGAAATTATGTCATTTGCAGCAAAATGGATGGAACTGAAGAACATCTTCTTAAATAAATGAACCCAGTCCCCAAAAGAGAAATACCATATGTTCTCACTCATATGTGGGAGCTAAATCTAACTTAAAGGAAAAAATCCTATACATAATTATTTATTTTATATGTCTACATATCTAAGAAGGGAAAATATAACAGTAGAAAGAAGGAGAGGGGACTACTGGGGGATCAGAGGTTGTGGAAGTATGGAAGAGAAGGGGAAATAATGTAGAGGAGGTAAAAGGGGTGAGGATAACATCAAAATATATGACGCAACTATATGAATACATGGGAAAAAGTAGGGGAAGGGAAAAAATCAATGAGAATATAGCCCATGATTGCATACAATCTTTATTACCTATTAATCAAATGGTTCTGTAAAATACGTAAGTTGATGAAAGTGCAACCAAAGTGAGGCAATGTCATAGCAAATGACACTACTCTGTACCCCACTGACATTTATAAAGGAGAGAAAAAGGAAAGGCTGTTTGGCTCCCTTAGTGAATTGGCCAGGAGACAACTTCCTGTGCTGCCCCCTGGTGTTGCAACCTTAGGCCCAATAAAAGATCTCTTGAGAGGTCTTTGCCTGCTTCTAGTCACATGGGCTAAGCTGGGAACATGAAGAAAGAAGCAGCAGACATGGTAGAACAGTAGTGATGGCAGTAGTGAGGGATGGCAGAGACAGGAGAATAGCCAGAAAGCTGAGCTTCAGAAGCAGCAAAGTGACTGACATTTTGACAGCTGAAGCGGAGAGACTGAAAGACCAGTGACCAGCAGCAGCAACATAAGGGCCACCATAGTTGCTTTCCAAATGGCGACAACAATGACAGTGACCATAGCAATAAGAAACAGCTGAATGAGTGAGAGAGTGAGCAGGGCAGGAAGAAGAGGGATGGTGGAAGAGAGAGAAAATAGCTTGCAAAGAGCCAGGCAAGAGACACTGCAGGCCCTGGTCCCTGAAAGAGTTCCAGAGAGCTGTCAAGTCTTTAGGACCAAAGGTCTCAAATACTCTAGGCCTGGGAGCTGTAACACTAGCTACTGTCTAGGACTGAGGGATCTTAATATGCAGTCCTACTGACAAGCTGCAATGCCAGCCACTGTCAAAGGCTGAGCAATCCTGATACATAGGCTCCTCACAGAAGTTGCAATGCCAGCTGCTGTTGAGGAGAGAGAATTCCCAGCCTTCTGGGCCTACATAAGAACTGTAACACTAGAAGGCACCACTTTCTGCTGCTTTTTCTTTCTGTCTCCTGTGACCAGTCACTGCCATCAAACACTGAAGGATACAGATGCTGCTAAAGACCAACATTTGAAGGGCTTCTTGCCTACCCATGACTTCTGCCCAGCTAGAGCAAAAGGCCCCCAGCCAGCTGATTGGTAACATAATTATACCACCTGCATCGATTTTTATCTATTCTGGGCATTTTATATATCGAATCATACAGTATGTGGCTGGGCTCGGTGGCAGATACTTGTAATCCAAGTGGCTCAGGAGGCGGAAGCAGGAGGATCCCAAGTTTGAGACCAGAGGCAGTTTGTGTAACTTAGCAAGACCCTGTCTCAAAAGGTAAAAAAATGGGCTGGGGATGCATCTCATTGGTACAGTACTTGGAAGGCATGCAAGGACAAGGTCCTGGGTTCAACCCCAAGTACTGCAAAAAAAAAAAAAAAAAAAAAAAAAAAAAATCATAAAGTATGTGATCTTTTGTCTCTGGATTTTTTCACTTAATATAGTGTATCCATATTGTAGCATGTGTTGGTACTTCATTCCCTTGTTTATGGCTGAATAATGTCCCACCGGGAGAAGATGTGGCAATCCACTCCCAAAGCAATCTCAAAACAATCAGC
Organism: Pedetes capensis; assembly: GCA_007922755.1. Taxonomy (NCBI): domain Eukaryota; kingdom Metazoa; phylum Chordata; class Mammalia; order Rodentia; family Pedetidae; genus Pedetes; species Pedetes capensis. The sequence continues at coordinate 133,132 of VMDO01000356.1, read as the reverse complement.
CATTGAAAACCCTTTGAGGGTTACTATGAGTCAGACGTAACTTGACAGCACCTAACAACAAATGTCCAAAAGTATGGGTATACCACATTTTATCTATCCATCAGTTGGAAATTTGTGTTTCTACCTTTCAGCTATTGTAAATCATACCGCTATGAACATTTGTATGTAAGGTTTTTTGTTTTGTTTTGTTTTTTTGATACATGTTTTCAATTCTTTTGGCTATATACCTAGGGAAGGATTTGCTGGGTCATTTGGTAATCCTTATTGAGGAATTGTCAAACTATTTTCCATTCTGGAAGCATCATTGTATGTTTCTCCCAGCAATGTATCAGGTTTTCAATATCTCCACATATTCACTAATACTTATCTCCCATTAAAATTGAAATGGTATCTCATTGAAGCATTTTTAAAAAGTTTTGTTTTTTGAGCGAAGGTCTCGCTATGTAGTCCAGGATTGCCTTCAATGCAGCCTGACCCTCCTGTCTCAGCCTCCTGAGTGCTGGAATTATAAAATGTGTGGCACTCACCTCGCTTCATTGCAATTTTAACTGTCATGTCCTTGGAGATTAAACGTGTTGAGCATCTTTTCACTCCCTGATGTTTTAATTCAGCTGAAATATTCTGTATTGATAGTTTTTTGCCCTTGAGTATATTTGTAGCAGGATTTAGATGGTAAATTCTCACATTTAGATTTTTTTTTTGAGTCACATGGCGAAGGGTACTGTTGCAAACAAAGCATAATAAACACTCCTAGGTGATGGCATGGATGTGGAAATAGCTGAAGGATTTTCTCAGAGGCAATATTTATTAAAACTATGCTATTAATGGAACTTTTTTTTTTTTTTTTTGCTTAAAAGTTTTATTTTAAAGTCTGTCCCAGAAAAAGAAATGGGACAAATGGCAACCCCTCCCCCCATTTGATGGGCTTGAGTATTTCTTCAAGTGATTCAACTGAAACCTGTGAGACTCAATCCTACCTTTGATCCTGAGTGACCTCTGACCTTTGATAACTTGTCTTCTATGTTAAGATATCCCCCTGCACTTCGTTTCCATCAGCTCAGGTGTGGAGGATGATTAGCTCCTCCCACAAGGAGGCCCATGAACTAAGCATGATAAGGTTGTGAGGATCTTCTCAAGCTGGCCCTTCAACTCAGTAACTCTGGCTTGGACTGGATTTCTCCTTCAATAGGGCCATTACCTCTTTCTGATGCCAACTTTTCCAGGCAAAGGACAGGGTAATGCGTGTCCCAGTAGAAAGAGGAAAATTGCCAGGCACAGTGGCTCACCCCTGTAAGACCCATGACTTGGGAAGAGGAGGCAGGAGAATCACACCACAGGCAGCCTGTGCAACTTAGTGAGACCCTGACTCAAAAAATGAAAACTGGACTGAGGGTGTAACTCAGTGGCAGAACGCTTGTAAAGTATGTGCAAGGCCCTGAGCACTGCAAAAACAAAACAAAACAAAAACTCCAGAAATTCTCTAGAATAGTTTCACATCAGTTTTGTTTAGCTAAAAAATATTTACATTATAACAGAAAAGTGGAAAATTATATGAAAATTGTTGTTAGGTGCCGTGGAGTTTGCTCTGACTCAGGGACCCTATGTATAGCAGAATGAAATATTCCCCACACTCTGGCATGCCCAGTACTATTGTCAGTGCTTCTCTGCTATTCATAGTGTTTTCAGTGGCAGGTTGTTTTGGGATTGTCTTGTGAATGGGCTGCTGGGTCCTTCTCCCAAGGCTATAGCACCCAGTATTCACAGGTGGTTTCCCATCCAAGGACTAACCAGGCCCAATGCTGCTTAGTTCCAAGATCAGACAGGATCAGACACTAAGGTTTGTACTATCTTTTTAAACAAGTAGGTGGTGGTGGTGGTTGTTAGGTACTGTCGAGTAGGTGGCTGACTTGTAGTGACCTTATGTACAATAGGCAAAACCCTTTTGTTAATGCTTCTTTCATACTCATAGGGTTTTCAACGGCTGATTGATTTTTGGGAGTGGGCTGCCAGGTCCTTCACCCAAGCCTGCAGCATCTGGTGTTTCCAGGCGGTCTGCCACCCAGGGACTAACCAGGCCTGACCCTGCTTAGTATTGGAGATCTGATGGCTGCAGGCTAAAAATAAATAGGTTAGTGCTCCAGAATTGTTAAGTTTAGTGAAGTTCATAAACTAAATAATAGAATATCAAGGCACTGACCTGGTATTGGCCCAGCTATCAAGGGAGAAGGGCCTGGCAATCCACTCCCAAGGCAATCCCGAAACAGTAGCCATTGAAAACCCTGTGAAGGTCGCTATGAGTCGGATACCGACTTGATGGCACCTAACAACAACAACATCAAGGTGAGGTCTCCAACCAGGCCCTGATGAGCTTTTTTTCTAGTCATTTTTCCTTACTGCTGGAATTCAACCTCCCTTCCCTAATACTTAACTTTGTCTGTGAAAATTTGGAACATTGTGAAATATTTTAAATTGAGAACTGAGACTAAGTCTTTGTACAATAGAAATTTCAATCTAACTCTCAAACTAACTCTCTTTTCTTGCCCTGCCAATCATACTCACTGTTCTGAGTGAATTGCCTAGCTACCAGGGCCCTTGGTGGAGGCCTCTGGTAGGCTGGGAGGTACAGACATGAATGGAAATTGTCAGAATAATTATTTTTCCTGGAAGTGAAGTTACACTAAAATTATTTTGGTAGAGGAAGAAGACAGTCAAGGAGGGTTGATAATTTCTGGATGGAAAGTCATGAAAAGGTCCTTAAAATCTGCCATTTCCTTCCTACCATCTTCCATCTCCTGTTAGCAACATGTAAGGTCAACCACTTTGCCAGAGATATAAATGAGATTGATAGTCATTGCATGAATCTGCTTTCAATGCTTACATGTTTTCCTATGCATTGTAAGATTCTCCCAGATGTGTCCATTATGTTTAGCTAGAATAGAGATTGCATCATTTCCCTTTCTATGTAGCTTCCTGCCTTCGTGTTTTCATAAGTGGACATTGTGAGCTCATTGTGGTGATTTTGAGTTGTTGCAAACTAGTCTTGAGCATTCTGAGATAGATGCTCTTTTAATCTCTTTCATGCCACTACAAGAGAATAGCACAGCCTGGGTGATTTATGAAGAACAGAGATTTATTTCCCACTGCTCTGGAGGCTGGGAAGTCTAAAATCAAGGTACCGGCACCTGTCGAGGGCCTTCTTGCTGCATCATCTGGAGGCAGACGGCGAGACCATGAGAGAGGGCTGAACTCAGAACAAACTCATGACGATGAACCCACTCCTGTGATAACATTAATCCATTCCCCAGGGCTCTGCTTCATGACCTAAACACCCCTTAGAAGTCTCATTTCTCAACCCTGTTGCATTGGGGATTAAGTTTCCAACACATGAATTTTGGGGGACCCATTCAAACCATACCAAATGCCACCAAAGGACTGGAATCTATTAAGAACACAAAGTGAAATCTCATTCCTCTTTCTTATTTGGACATTATCTGTGCCACAGAAATGTTACTTTCTTTATGGTAAGATTTCCAGATACATAGAATATCTTGTTTCGTTTTATATTTTCCCCTAACTTTGGCAACTCTACTGCCTGGATGCTTAGCCAGACTGCACTTCCCAGTGTTCCTTGCAGGTGCATGTGGCCACGTGACTGAGTTCTGCCAGTAGAGTATTTGTAAAGCCATGGGTCACTACTAGGACTGCTCCAGAAAAATGCCCTGTGTGTGCTTCTGTGTGTTCTTTCCCCTTTTTGATTAGTTAGGATGGAGAAAATTTTCAGGGTGACTTTGGAAGTTGCACGTGGACGATAGCAATGCATCTATGAGACTTGTTGGCATCAGGAAAAGACCATTCACTAATCTCGCTTTCTCTGGACTGTTGTGTGAGCAAAAAGGAACTTTTTATTGCTTTTAAGATGTTGTGCATTTGGGCATCAATATATTTGTTACAAAAGTAGCCTACTTAACTGAGAAAGACATGCAGCAGGCTAAACCATTATAGTGGTAACTAAATTACTAGAGAAAGAGGAAACTCTGCATCAGACAGCTAACTTAATAAGATGGAAATTATTCATAACTTCCAAAAGCAATGGTGTAGAGACTGTCCCAATAGGCTTTTACTCTGTAACAAATAACTCTAAAACCTAGTGTCTTAAACAACAGCAATCATTTTATTATCTCTTTTAAATTTTATGGGTCAGAAACTTGGGGAGCTTTAGGCTGATCAGGATAATAGTTACAGCACAGATCAACTCAATAGACACTTAATGTTGAAGTCCATTTTTATGATTTGTGCTGTCAGGAAAGTGGTGGCATGATTCTAACCAGTAAAGAGCTTATAATACTGCTGTACTTTTGTACCTGGATAGGTGCAAAATAACATACAACCCCTAGTTAGGGTGTTAAAACCATTCATTCAACAAATATTTACACATCTATGGTGTACTGGGTATTCTATTAGGTATTGGTTATTTAGGTGTGAACCAAACAGAAAAATCCCCCTTTCCCAGTGATTATTATTTTTTTTTCAGATGCATGTATAGGAAAGAGGCAAAAAAAAAAAAATGTAAAAGTGAGTTGTATAGGATATTGGAAGATTGCTGTTAGCATGCAAGTTAGTACATTGAGACTGAGGTTTGCTAAGCAATATGATAAATTAAGAAAGAAACAAGGTAGAGAGCACATGCAAGAGAGTGTTCATAATGATAGGTCATGGCCCTTAAACAGGATCAGGGAAGCAAGGACATGAAGGGGACCAAGGACAGCTAACAAATGAGAGAATTACTGGATTGTAGGTCCTAGTGGAGCTGAAGGATTTCCTACAGATGGGCACTATAGAAAGCAAATGAGAAAGAGTACATAGAGAGCTGAGTTTGAGATGTTTCAATCTGACATAATACCTGGTTATAGATTTTGGTAATGACAAGGACTAGAGACTGACCGTGGGAAGATGGGTTGAGGTAGGGGAGAAGATGAGATCATCAGAGGCGAGGAAACCAAAGAACAGGGAGGGCGGTGCTGAAGGTGCCATTGATATGGAATCAAAACCATCAAGAATTATTGTGAGCATGTTTTAGAGAGAGGTAGTGAGCCATGGGCTAAAACCTTTGAAACACAAGGCAGAATAAGCCAGAGGTTTGTAGATGCCTACTGCAGGAGAGGTAGTGATGAAGTCAGACTGATGATACAGGCTCAAAGCTGGAAACTTAGGGAAAGGGAGAGAGATTGGCTTAGACGCAGTGAGGAGGAGCAGGATGTATACCTCTCCTGTCTTATAGTCTAGGGCTTTAGAAGGCATGAGAGATGACAGCTACCCCTGGAGACTAATCCGATAGAAACAGTCTCAGGGGAGAACCAGGTTAATGTTCTTGACTTGGGAGAAAAGTTGAGGGGAGAAGAGATTTTACTTCCAATTGGACTTTGGGGGGAAGAGTATCAGGAGTAGGAAAATGAAGAGAGAAGAGACAAACTGTTATGATAGACCCTCAACAGAACCTTATGAAAATAAAGGTCCCGTGTATAAGGCAGATTTTTGGCGATGATGTGAGGAAATTCTTTTTCTATTTTTATGCCTTTTTTCCTGTGGCAAATCATGTCTCCTAATTCTCTCCTCTCCAAAACCGAGCTAGCACTGAATCAAATAAGAGAAGATTATCAAGGATCCCTCAGCCAGTACTGTAGAATTGATTCTAGCCATCGGTCAGCTCTCTAGCTGATTGTGATTTTTCTCTTTCTGTTTAGATCAGGACATCTGGGCACCTTTGGAGGAGTAAAGGAAAACTTTTGAAGAGCCCAACTCAGTTGGATGAAAGACTTGGCAATAGAGAACTTTTCCATCTCACTGCAGTGCCCAGACCCTGCAGGGAGGGAAATTGTGACAGCAGATGGAGGGTCAACACTAACACTCTAGCTATACCCTTTTGTAACAAGCTACCAATGAAAACTAGTTTTAAAAAGAGAGAAAGAGAATGAATTTTTACTAGAGATGAGCCATCAGATGTGTTCACACTCACAGAAAACATAATTGTCTTCCTGCTGCTGTCCATAGCCTGCATGGGGGAGCTGCCATTTTGCAGAGGTCAATGGCTTGAAGGGAATCTGTCCATGGGTGTGTGTGTGCATGTGTGTATACTATGGTTCGAATATAGTTTGTCTGTGTGTCCCCACCAAAGTTTCCTGTGTAGGGAACATGGTTCCCAGGGTTATATTAGGAGATGGTGTGGACCTTTAAGAGGTGGGGCATAATGGGAGGCTATTAGATTATTGGGGGCATGAGGTAGTCCTCATGGACCCCATGGTAGTTCTTGAGGAAAAAGTTGTTATAAAAGGAGCTAGACAGTCTCCTCTTACCCTCTCTGTTCCTGTTGGATGTGTGCCTGGGTTGCTCCTATGTACACTATACCCATGGTGTACCCCTGTCTACCAGAGGCCAAACTGGTGGGGGACCAATTTTGGACTTTGAACCTCTAAAACTATGAGCTAAATAAGCCTTCTTTTCTTCGTAAGTAGCTTGTGATAGGTATTTTGTTACAGTAAAAAAAAATTACTAAGTCTGTGTATATGACAAGTTCTGATTGTATAGCACTGTATATGTAGGACATGCCCTGATGGAATCAGAAGCATCCTATCATTGGAGTTGTAGCTCAGTCTTCCCAGTCCAATTTTTCTTTTCAGAACATATTTCTTCAGTAACTTTTTTTTTTTTGTTTGTGCAGTGACAATTTTCACCAACAAAAAATAAATTGTGTAAGGGGAAGATGGGGTCAAACTCACCTATTACGTTGTGAATTCTCTCTTTTGATTCTCTCAGCACTCATCTGACACCATTTATGCTCCTACAATGTTATATGGGGACAGAGGGAAAAGAGAAAGGAAAATAATTTCTTCAAGCTTGTCTAGAGTAAGGAGACTCTGAGGATCATGAAGGGAAGCATGGAGACTATTTGATCAAATGGAATGACTGATGCATGGAATAGTCATGTGGTGGTAAAATTTAGGGTCTGTAGCTTTGTCTTTTTTCCAGGGCCAGCTAGAAGGCCTCAGAATATTGGCTTCTCACCATGAGTTGGCTTCTAGCAAACTTAATGAAAGACTGTTTCTTAGGTCTACAGATGCTTTTCCAGGGAAACAAGGATGACACGCAGGAGGATCAGCAGGCAGAGGTAAAGAGGGTAGTGTAGGATCTCTGCAGGAACAGATGCTAAGGAAACTAAAGAGAGCTTTGCAAGGCATGGGCATTTTTGGAGATCTCTGGCTACAGAGATACGGGGTACTTTTCAACTATTTTTCTGAGAATATGGAAATTATACCTGTCACTGGCTGTTATGATCCCATTTTAAGCTCTTCAGCTGTATACATGCACACACACACACACACACACACACACACACACACACACAAAGTTGAAAAGAAATTCAACTTTATTGTAATTTCTCAATCAAAGTCAATTTTAGGTCATTTATGAAAACTCACCTTGTTTTCCTGTATCATGCTTGATTTCTGGTGAATTGTTTCTTTCAATTATACTTTCTGGTTGGTATTTCTGGCTCTTCCTAATAGGGAAATAGTCTATAATTCTATTTATCACGTTAAAGGAATCCTGAAATCAATGAGATGAGCAGTAAGTTACTTGAAAATATTTTTATTACATCTTTATCATGTTAATCATTTGAAAACATAATCTACAAGATCTTTTACTAATTGCTATAGTGTATTTACAATCCCTGTGCAGATTTGGATAATTATAAATAAATAGTAACTTGATACTATGCAGTAAAGAGAACACTTTAATATTCATTATTTGATTTTACAATGGTTTTATGAATTAAGAATACATATTAATGTGCCCGCCTGCAGCCGTACCCCTGTGGCACCTGATTGTGTCAGATCTTGGGAAACTAAGCAGGGTCGGGCCTGGTTAGTATTTGGATGGGAGACCGCCTGGGAACACCAGGTACTATAGGCTTGGGAGAAGGACCCAGCAACACACTCCCAAAAATCAATCAGTCATTGAAAATCATATGAACAGCAGAGAAGCACTGACAATTCTGTTTTGCCTGTTGTATGTAGGGTCGCTATGAGTCAGACACCAACTTGAAGGCACCTAACAACAACATTAATGCATCTATTTCGCCAATGAATTTGAGGCCTGAGGGAGAAGTATACAGCCAGTAGGAACTTGAATCTTCATCTGTTGACGTTAAGTCATAGACATTGAAATCATTTATGTAAAGATAAAGCCTATTCTTCATAAAATATTTTTAGGACAATAATTTACCATGCATTTTCCGATCTCCATATTAGACTGGCAAATGCAGGTAGTATGTTTTACCAGGTTCAAGGTTTTCCCATGGAGATGATCCAAGTATGACCCATGAGAACCCATCAGCGAGCATCTCGGGTGGTTTTTAGCTGTGTGGCGATGTCCCCTCATCTCTCTGAGTTGTCTTCTGGAAAGTTTTCCTAGCTGGGAAACAGGAATGCTAATACCAGCCACCTGTTTGTTATTACTTCAAGGATAGTTGAGTTGATCTAATGAAAAGACTGGCAGGAAAATGATTTGTGGATGTAAAGTAGTATGCAAAAGTTGTCAGTGTTTGTTACCGACATCCTTGGCAAAAGGTCCCGGAGAGAGGGAAGTGAGTACAACTGGACCTCACATAGATGCTCAGGGGTTAGCTTTCACATTAATATTTCTCCTGTAAAGTGAAACTAATGGAGACCTTGTGAAACAGGCAAGGTTTGTCTTAAGACACTCACCCTGGGGTAGTTTTCAGGCCCCCTCCACTCATATCCACATGCTCACTCCCAGATCCTCCTTCTAGAAAGTCACTTCTTCTAAAAGACAGTTGATACTGCCTTCAGGTCTTACTCTTTCCCAAATGATGTTTTTCTTGTTGTTGTTATTGTTAGGTGCCGTCCAGTCAGTGTCTGAGTCATAGTGACCCTATGTACAACAGGTGAAACACTATTGTCAGTGCTTCTCTGCTATTCATAGGATTTTCAATGGCAGATTGACTTTTGGAAGTGGGTTGCTGGGTCCTTCTCCCAAGCCTGTAGCACCTGGTGTTCCCAGGAGGTTTCCCATCCAAGTACTAACCAGGCCTGACCCTGCTTAGCTTCTGAGATCTAATGGGATCAGTCGCCACAGGGCTAAAGCTGAAGGCTATGTTTTTCTATTGATAGAATATTCAGAGTTCTCTTAAGGATGACTGTATTGGTAGAATTTTGGAGTCATGGCAGTCTTCTTGGATGATCAGTGTATTTTTATTTTAGACTCTTAAAACCCAGCATGACTGTGGCTGCCTATTATCAAGGTTGTCCCACACGGAGACTGCCATATCCTGTATTACCATTACATACCATCTAGGAGTGAGCCATAAATGCCATGGGTTATAGTTTTTATTTTTATTTTTACACAAAAGAGAACACACCATTTAAGGAGTACAGTTCAGGGAGTTTTGACGTGCATTGTGCCTATGGTACCCACCACCACAGGCAAGACATAGCTTCCAAGTGTCCCTTCACAGTCAATCTCCTCTTTACCCTCTGCTCCAGACTGCTTTCTGTCACATAAACTAGTTCTGTTTTTTTCTAGAATGTCATCAAAATGGGTTCACATAACTTATAATCTTTTGTATCTGGCTTGTTGATGCCATAGATTATGACATACTCTTCAAACAACACATTTCAGCTCACAGGCTTGCTCTCTGTAAGTAGACATTTGTGGCTAGTCGGTGGGTTGCTGTACTGAATGAACTCTTGACTAACAATAGTCCATGTAACTGGAGGCCTGGGCTTATGGAATTTCTTCTCTTTGAGTCAGAAAGAAAGAATTTCCCATTTTAAAATCTTGATTATCTTTGGTTAGTTATTAGCTGCTAGTGAAGGGAAATGTTTGTGGATAGGAGAACTTGTGGATTTGCCTGTTTCTACCTGTAGTTGTTAAGTAGTATGCAAACCAACGACAGATCAACTAAATGGCACTTGCTTATTTTTCATTTTTGCAGTACTGCAAGGTTGAATGCACTTGTGCATGCAAGGCAATTGTTCTACCACTAAGCTTCGCGCTCAGCCTCCCTTTCTTATTTTTATTTATTTTATTTACTTTTAAATTTTGAGACAGGGTCTTGCTAAATTGTGCAGGCTGTGAACAGCTTTGAATTCACAATCCTCCTGCCTCAGCCTCTTGAGCTGATGGGATTACAGGCATGTGCCATGGTGCCTGGCGATTTTTTTTTTTAATTCTAAAAGGAACACATGCTTGCTGTAGAAAGTTTAATAAATAGCAGGAAAAAGCCATGAACATTCTTTCCATATTATGTTATGGAAAATAATATTAACTTTTTGTTTATTTATAGGTTTTCTAAACATGAAGGTTTTTTTTTTTTTACAAAGATATAATATGTTACCTTTTAACTATTTTGTTCATGGCATTCCTGTGTCATTGAGAATTTCACAAACATAATTTTAAATGTGCATTTATAGCTTACCTCATATGTATACACAGTACATATATATGTAGAGAAAATTTAAGAAATGAGATTATTAAAAGGACTAGGTATCTTCTCTTCCCTAAGAGGGACCCTGAGTGATTCCTGTTTTCCTTCAGTATATATGGATTACGCTTACAGCAGAACACATCTATGCCTTGATACAAAGAAGCACAAATTAGTCACTAAATCAGGCACAAATGATGTAGAGAGTTCTTCCTAACCCTTTTTTCTTAACACCTTCAGCTTGCCTGCCAGTATTTTCTGCCCTGAATGTGTATCAACTGAGCCATGCTTTGATGAGCTGACTGGTGAGTTTCCATCTGTCAGATCTCAAATGGACAGAAGTGATTGGAGTAGGAGACTGGAGGGGTTCTTCCAAAGTTATTTTGCTTCCTAATGGCAGCTGATAAAGAACAGTATAAAGGCAATAAAGTTGGGAGTCTTCTCCTTCTCCCATATAAGCATCAGCCAGAATGACTGTAGTCTTGAAAATCTGTCTATTTATATTGGATGTTCACTGAGTTTAACAGAACTCAAAAGATGCCTGCAGGCAAGTTGATTTTTAGTAAGATGTAAAATCAATCCAAGAGAAGACCTTTGGGGAGAGAACTGAAGGAACTGAATAGGTCCTAATAGTACACAGAGTAATAATATTACTTACCAGTGATGGATAACATAACAAATGCTTACCATTTTGGTTCAGCTCTGCCTTATAAAAATTTATTAAGCACTGAGCTAGGCATTGTGGGAACTATGAGATGTGACCCTGCAGTAACGTGACTTTTTAAAAACATGAATTCCTAAGTATTTATTCTTCTTTGAGGGTGTATTTTTCCAGAAATATTTTCACTACTCAAAGATTTTCTAACTACCCTTAGAACTTGCCTATAGCATATTAAAAATATACATTATATATGTGGGTGTGTATATGCACACATACATATTTAATTTTTGGAAATAGCTAGGTGATTTGGTGCTAAGTCCTATGAATGAGTTAGGAGATCAAGATGGATAATGCTCTGTATATTAAGATGGAGTGTGATTGTGTATTACTGAGTGTGATTTTTGGGGTATAGCACATCAGCTTCAAAGGAGGGGTGCAACTTGTAAGTGGGAAATAGTGGCATTTCTATATTAAGGTTGCCTCCTTTCAGAATGGTCCCAGGAGGCTTCCCATCCAAGTACTAACCAGGGCCTGCTTAGCTTCTGAGGTCTGATAGGATCAGTTGCCACAGGGCTATAGCTGCAGGCTATGTTTTCCTATTGATAGAATATTCAGAGTTCTCTTAAGGATGACTGTATTGGTAGAATTATGGAGTCATGGCAGTCTTCTTGGATGATCCTAATGGTCCTAATGGAAAATACTCATCTACACATCAGTGCTCTGATGTGTTTATAAAAAGTTCTAACTTCTTCCATATTGAGCCACACTAGAAGGAGGCTATGGCCCTTTAGGAAACTTCCTCCTTGCTAGGAAGGTGGTATGGAGATAAACATGAGAGCCAGGGAGCAGGGGTTGGCATTGACTACCTGTGGGGCCCCTTAGCCCGGGGTTGGAACCCCACACCCCAACAGGCGGTGAGTGCAACAGAGACATAGCCACTGCAGGAGCGTTTCAGGAATGAACTCAAATTTTATTTAGCAGCTCAGCCTTATATGCAGTTGCTTATGTATTTTCTATGTGGCACTGTCAGTGCTCCTTCCACCTATGGGGAGGGACCTGGTGGTGGGAAACCCTCTGAGGCTGTGTCCAGAAGACCCCCAGGGAGCACCATCTTGTCTTCTGACTTCTAGGCCAGGACGGGTGTGGCTTGTGGGTCTTCTTTTAGTCCTGGGTGTGCCTCAGGACTCCAGGTGAACCAGATAGGCTTGAACCCAGGGTCTCTTAGGGTCTTGGTCCCACGGATGCCACCCCACAACTACCTGGTGCTGAAACAGGGCTGAGGTGATAGTATGATACAGTCGTACAATCACACAACTGGGTGGTTGACCAGATTCTCCTCTGATTTTCACATTTATGCTAAAGGGGGAAGTTGTTTTCCTGACAAAACCTCTCCTCTGCTTTTCCCTTTCAGGTTTTCCTTTTCCACTTTTTTTAATCCAGATTAATTTATGAGAGAAGGTCTGCATCTCTGAAAGACTTGAGTGTTGACAACCATATTGGGGGTTAGTGCTTCACTGTATGAATTTTGGGTAGGCACAATTCAGCCCACTGCACCCTTGGACACATTACATGTGTTGTAATAATTTGCTTTTATCCGTCTCCAGTAAATATGGTTTCCTAAGGTGCTGAGCACTGTGGTAGTTGTTGAAAATCACAAGATGGATCTTGCCCTCAAGGAGTTTGCTGTAGTTTTTTGTTGCTGCTTTAACAAATTACCACAAACTTACCATTTTAAAAACAATGAAAATTCCTTATCCTACAGTATTCTGGGTTAGAAGTCTGGCATAGTCTCACTGTACTGAAAACAAAGTGTGAGCAGCTGTGTTTGTTTTGGAGGCTCTCTTGTTGTTAGGTGCCATTGAGTTGGTGTCTAACTCATAGTGACCCTATGTACGACAGATGAAATACTATGTTCATGCTTCTTTGCTATTCATAGGGTTTTCAACAGCTTTGAAGGCTCTAGGAGAATGTATTTCTTTGCTATTTGCAGTTTCTAGAGGATGCTTGCATTCCTTGGTTTATGACGTTCTTTCTCCATCTCCATGGCCAGCAAAATTGCATCTCTGTGACAATTCTTCCATCCCTGAACTTTTCTTTGACACAGGTAGGAAAAGTTATTTGCTCTTAAGGATCCATCTGATTAGATAATCTGGAGTAATCGCCCTATCCCATGGGCCTTAATTTAACCACACCTACAAAGTCCCATTCATCACTTCAGGTAACATTCATATGTTTCAGGGCTTAAAATGTGAATATCTTTAGGTAGTCATTATTCTGCCTATCACATTAGTGAAGCCAGGGACATGTAAATTAGTGATTTAATACAATGTACTAAGTGAAATGGTGGAAACCTATTCAGAAGTATATGTATATGGGAAACACAGAGGAAGGTTATTGTTTAACAAGTGTCAATTATAACTGAAGCTCTGACAGCAAGGATGGAGAGGAGGATATGGGTTTCAGGCAGGTAGAATAGGCATGATCTGGGGATTCAGGTGGTGTAAGGGAAAAGGGAGAGAGAGACAGAACTAGGACAGCTTCTAGATTGTGGAAGCTGAGATAAGGAGCACACTAGGAGATGTAGGATTTTTTGGTTTCAAGTGAAAGAAATCTGAGTTGAATTAAGTTAGGCAAAAAGGTGGAATTTATTATAAGTTGTGGAGGCAGGGAGGCCGGCTCATAGTACTCAGGACAGGATTATAGCTCAGTGTCAGAAATGAACCAGAATGAGAAGCCAAGTACCATCAGGACTTCCCTCTGCTTTCCCTCCGCTCCCCTATGTCTCTTTAGTTTTCCCTTTCTCTGAAGACTAGCATCGTTTGTACCTCCCTTCTACTCCTGGAAATGTTACTAACTATAGTTACCAATTTTATTCCTCACCTATAGCCCAGTCATTCAGACAAAGATCCATCTCTTTTCATCCTATATTCTTAGGAAAGAGCTTTGGCTGGTGCTTCTTGAGTCAGCTCATCCTGGCAGGCATGACTGTAGCCAGGGCCCAGTGACTTATCCTCCGTGCCACTCTGTCTGCATGATTACTCTGGCTGTCAACAGGTGGGGGATGGAGGAGTGATGCTTAAAAAAGGAGGGCTGGACAGATGTTCTAGTAGGGATTCACTTCAGTGGAGAGGACATTGCTTACTGTTTTCTCTCCTGCTGTTTCATATGTTGACTAATCATGTATTTAGCTGAGCTGGGAGAGTGCTGCTCTGCACTCTCTCAGGACCCCGGTTTTATCTCCAACACTGCACAAATGGGTGAAGGATGTGGCAATCCACTGCTGAAGCAATCCCAAAACAATCAGCCATTGAAAACCTTATGAGGGTCACTATGAGTCCGACCTGACATGACAGCACCTAACTATGAGTGTATTTAATTTATAGGGGAGCACATAGTTTAATGCTTAGTTTGATAAGTTTTGAAAAATATATATCCACATACCAATCAAGATAAAGAACAATTCTGTTACTCCAGAAGGGTTCCTTATGGCTTCTATAGTCAATCTTCACCCTTCAAAGGAAACCACAGTTCTAATTTGGAGGCTCTAGGAAAACATATGTCTTAGCCTTTTCTAGTTTCTAAAGGCTGCCTGCTTTCCTTGGTTTATGGCCAAGAATAGTTTAGCCTGTTGTAGAACTTCACTTAAATCAAACAATATGTTCTCTGGACTTTTAATTTTTTTGTTATTTTGTGTATATTTATTGTATAAAGTAAGGGATTTCATATGTATATAGAAATATACATGTGAAAATATAGATATTTCTTAAATGATGTGCTTTGAGCCTGTCATTCTATATCATGCATCTGAGACCCAACCATATTGCTGCTCCATCAGAAATCCATACATCTTATTCCTGAGAATAAAACCCTCATGGGGTTTTCAGTGGCTAATTGTTTTGGGATTGCTTTGGGAGTGGATTGCCGCATCCTTCTCCCATCCTAATTCCTGAGGGAGTATCAAATTTGAGGATCAGAGGAAAGAAATATGGTCAGTTATCTTTGCATCTCTATCACTTGGCACAGAATCTGCCACCAGTCATATCTAAGTGTGCTAAACTTAACAGAATGGGTGCAGAATACGTGGTTATTGATAGACCCCCTAATCTCTCTCCTTATCCTACCCGAAGCTAGCTGAGAGGAAAAATGGCCTAAGGAGTCTCAAAGGCCAGAATGAATGTGGCAGATGACAGCAGGAGGGAACAGGGAAACCTTTGCTTACACGAGACTGGGGAAGACAAGTCCGTAAAGATGAATAGGTAGGGAAGGTCAGAGCAAACTGTGACCTGAGAAGTCCAATGGACGTCAAGCTGAAGAATGTAGGCACCCACAGTTACATCCCCTGCCCCTTCAGGACCCATGCTGGGTTCTGTTGGTTGATGAGATTTCCTTTTGGGAAGTGTATTCTGGTGGCACTTTTTCCTGGTGGTGGTGGTGGGAGCAGGGGTGGAGATGCTGCTGCCACAGCTGGGGACAATGGTGTGATGTTGACCATGCTGTCCCCAGGGTTTTGTCCTGGTAGCTACTCGAAAAGGAACAGCGTTGCCCGCTCACAATGATTTGGGGGCCACTGCCTGACCACATGTTGTGACTCTGCCTCTTGGCATCTATCGGCAGCAGAAGGCAGTAGTGGTGGCATCTGGCAGCAGCTGGGAGGCAGTGCTCGCGCGCCAGGACCGGGGCGATGGGAAGGCTGTTGCTGGGCGGCCCAGGGGTGGGGAGTGGGCGGGGCTGTCTCCGAAGCAGGCCACGCCCCTAGGCCTTGCGCAGGCGCACTGTGGGCCGTTAGCTGTCAGGATCTGAGCAGCAGCGGGGCAGCGGGATCGGACGTCTGCTGCCAGGACCCGCGGTCGGTCGGTCGGAGCCCAGTGCGGTCAGCTCAGCTGGGGCGGCGTGGCGGAGACGAGCAGGGCGCGATGGGAAACCGCGAGATGGAGGAGCTGATCCCGCTGGTGAACCGGCTGCAGGACGCCTTCTCCGCGCTGGGGCAGAGCTGCCTGCTGGAGCTGCCTCAGATCGCTGTGGTGGGCGGCCAGAGCGCCGGCAAGAGCTCGGTTCTCGAGAACTTCGTGGGCAGGTGAATGCCGCGAGTGGGCGGGGGTGCCCCCCGGGGGTGGGGGACAGCCTGCGCCAGGCCGTTGGAATGGGGACCAGCGGGTGGCGCACGGCAGGGTATGGGGGAGCAGGGCCGAGAGCAGCTGTGCCCCGAGGGTGGGAGGGCCCTTCCTCGCTCCGGGCAGCCTCCATCTCCATCCAGCCTCCCTTACGTGCGTTGACCCTGCTGTCTGCCTTTCACGATGCCGTACAAAGCCGTTTCCTCCCCGCCCGCCCCAGGATCCGCTGCCCCGCTGGTGTGAGCCCACCCGGGTGCTCATCGCGCCTGGTGTTCTCCAGTCCCCTTCTCTGTTTCCCGGTCTCAACATGCTCCTCCTCCTCCTGCCACCCCGCCTGAGGATCCCTGGAGGCTGTGGGGCTTTATACCCTCCCCCACTCTTGGGGAGATGATTTCCCTCTTGCCTTGGCTCCCTGATGCTCCTGGCTGTCTACTGTTCCAAAAGGGCTGCTGTGGGTCCCTAGCCGGGGAGGCGGGGTGTGAGGAGAAAGAGATCGTTTGTTGCGGTGCAGCTCAATCTAGGGATGCTTCTCCACTATGCGCCCTGGAAGTCGAATAAAAGGTGGTGTGTTTGCCTGTGTACCCGTTCACTCCTCCAGGCGTGTCTGAGAACCCAGACATTGACTCTGCTGGGGGTAGACTAGACTTGTGTTGTCCAGGTGCCATGTCATTCCTGCATCATCTCAGAACTGATCAGCGTCTTTCTCGCACTCTCTCTGTGCCCCTCTCCCCCAGCATCATCTCCTGTTCCCTAAGCTCTTATTTGTCCTGCGTGTCTTCAGGCTCACATTCGGAATCCAAATTGTTGTGATGGCTTTCTTCATGACTCTCAATACAGAAAAAGCTGAACAATTATTTTTTGAATTGGGAACCCACATTTCTTCCATTGAGCAATTTCATGAGGGATTAAGTTACCTTCACGGCCTTGCCCGAGTGCAGACATTTGCTAAGAAAAGCCCATTTGGAAGCATTATAAAAGCTGAAATCTGTTTCCCAGTAGTAATCCGGGTAGAAATGTATAGTACCCAAGACAGTGGGCTGAAGGGGTCAATCCAGAGATTGTAGTTTTTTTCTTTTTGTCTCTTGAAGGACTTGCAATATAGAAGATTCTTCTTCACGTTTCTCTTTCTTTTCTCTTTCTCTTTCTTTCTTTCTTTCTTTCTTTCTTTCTTTCTTTCTTTCCTTCCTTCTTTTCTTTCTTTGTGTTTGGTAATGTAGAGCTGGATATTGACACATCTCCTTTGGGGGTGTTAGTATGCATAAAGTGGATATTATCTCAGATGATGCTCCATCTCTCAAATGATACTCTTTATTTTTTCTCTTTTAATGTGAGCTAGGGAGAGACCTAATAAAAAAAAGCAAAATTACTGACAATGGCTACTATTGAGTAATCCACTTAGTCACTTTGCCTTTGTTTTACAGTTCATTTTGATTAAGGAGAAAAGTAATGTTGAAACATTTTGCCTACGTCATCTTAGATGTCTGGCCTAAGTGATGGAGTTATTTAATTGCATTTCTTTTTTAAAGAAATAATTTGAAATACTTCTAATTTTAATCTTCATCATGTACTATGCATCTTTCATATATTTACTTGGCTAAGCCTATATTAGTGCATTATGGCCACAGCTTTTTAACTTAATGTAAATTTTATGCATGTATCTCAATTCTGCTCTTCGGGGTTTGCAAATCCTAACAGTCTTCTTAATGCTATAATAAAACTGGGCATATTTCCTCTCACTGGCTGTATTCTTTTGTAACAAGAATTAAAAGAAGATATATAGAAGAATAAAATACTTAAGCTTGACTTTTTCATGATAGAATGAAAAGTAGAGACATTATAAACATTATAAAAATCAGAACACTTATCAGAATGCATTAATAATTTGTTATACTTTTAAAAGTTTTACCAATAATTATGGTTAGAATGATAAAAGAATGAACATAGAGGGAAAAATTCATTTAATAAATATGGAAAGAGTTTATTATCTGTAGAGGTGGCACCTGCCTAGCAAAGCCTATACATTAAGAAGACAACTTAATTAGAAAGGTCATTTGACTTTCATAAAGATTTCGGTCATTGAATTATTGAAGAATCTAATTTCTAATTATAACTCAACCTTAGGGAAAATGAAGTTCTCTATTTTGACAAGAGATTCAACCTGGGCAGAAAAAAATAGTGTTCATATTCCACTGTAACTTTTAAACTTTTTATTATCCAGGACTTTTGGAATCGATATAAGGTCCTTTGCTTTAAGGACATACCTTTTCTCTTTTACATGTGACAGTTTTTGTTTTTAAGACCTGACCCAAATTGAATATAGTCATAAAACAAGGGGTCATTTCTTGTGTAAATGGTTGGCTCACGAATTAAGCTTATTCTCTTCAAGATAATGAGGCATTTGAGTTCCTTAGTATTTAACAATCCATAGTTAGTGGACTAGTCATATCTTTTTCTCAGATACTTTGCTTGCATTGATATTTTTTTTCCCCACTACTGAATGAATTTGGATGTGAATGTGTTTACTTCATTTAACTATAGCTATAAAAACCAATTGGGAGGTGACAGGCCTGAGATTGTTATGAATAAAATGAGTCATGAATGAGCTACTTATTTGTGATTTTTCTTGCTGAAGTGATGAATTTACATATTAATGTGATATAGTATGAGTAACTACATTGCTCTTTTGGTTATTCAGCTGCTGGCCATGAAAAGCAGCTTAAGGTCTTAAGGAATAAGAGCTGAGACCCATGGTTTGATATAGAGGTTCACTAGCTGGCTTGAGTCTGCCCATTGGTCTGGTTTGTGTATGGAAGAATTTAATTTATTCATATATATACACACGGGGCTGGGATTTAGCTCAGTTGCTAGAGCGCTGCTCTGTAGTATCTGAGGTCCCGAGTTCAATTCCCAGCACCACAAAATGGGAGAAGGACGTGGCAACCCATTCCCAAGGCAATCCCGAAACAGTCAGCCACTGAAAACCCTATGAGGGTCACTATGAGTCGAATACCAACTCGATGGCACCTAACAACAACAATACACACATATATGTATAAATATATTTATAGGACAGTGATTATAATGGTTAACATTTATTGTTTGCTGCAGGTCAGGTACCATTCTGTTTTATGTTTTTTACATGGTTACTCTCATTTTAATCCCTATAAATCTAAAGGAGGTGAGTATTCTTATGAGATCCATTTTACTGAAAAGGAAATTAAAATGTAGTGAGTTTGAGTAACTCACTGATGGGTAATTTAATTTAATTCAACACAAAACCAGTTTATTGGGTTTCAACCTAAAGTGTTTGAGCTGCATAAACCATGCTTTATAACTTCTGTGTCTATAGCCATACCACCCTGGCAACTGATCCCGTCTGGTCTCAGAAACTAAGCTGGGTTGGGCCTGGTTAGTCCTTGGATGGGAAGCTATCTGGGAATACTGGGTGCTGTAGACTTGGGAGAAGGACTAGGCAGCCTACTCCCAAAACAATCAGCCATCAGGAACCCTATGAACAGCAGAGAAGCACTGACATAGTGTTGGGTATGGCACAGTGTTGGAGAGTGTTCTGTTCTGGTGTACGTACATTGGGTCACCATGAGTTGGGTTTGGCTCGGCTTGATGGCACCTAACAACAACACAACATGACCACAAATAAAGTCTTTTCTATATAGGACGCCTACTTGGTATCTGCTGGAAAATTGCTTAGTGTGTGGGGAATTGAGGGCACCTGACAATAACAACAACATAAATTTGTATCACATTGCCTTACCTCATTGAGGTTTATCAGTTCCTCTAGTATTTTCAACTTCTTTCTTCCCATATAAACATTATGTATATAAATAAAGGTGTTATATTAACAATTCCATTCACATTTATTTATGCATATCTACTTTGCCTCATTTTGCAGAGTATTTGAGATGACCCCTCAGGCAGAAGCCTTAGTTAAAAACTTACTAGACATTCCTGAAGAGAGTTTTATATGTAATTGGGTTGTTGATCTAAGTATTGCTTAGAGAACACATTACTTGTTTACAGAGGTGCTAAGTGAATACTATACTCGTTGCTAATGTGTAAATGTTTTTTAATGATATACTTGTTAGAAACATTGGTTCTTCAATGCTAATTATATAGGCAGAAGATTCACATTATTTTATTCTAGACTGAGTGGTAAATAGACTTCCAGTTCTGCACAAATAGAAAAGGGTTTGTGGTTAATGGAAACCAAATAAAAGATTTTAAAACAATAACTACACTGATGGGCATTTACTCCAATGTGGAAGTGTTCAAATGATGTATATTGCTTTACGTATGAAGTTTACAGTGATGTTTACTCCCAAATTAGGATTGTTTTGAAGTAGAACCTTAAAGTAAGTCATTTGATACTGTTGTTGGACATGATCAGAAAATGAAAAAAATCTAAAAGCCATTTGTATGGCTTAGACACTATTCTTAAATTCTTTGATTTCAAGAATGTATCTCAAAATTGAGTAGGTAAGAGTCCTCTAGTTGTAAATGCCATTAGGCACAGAAGCATTAATATTGTTTGTTGTTGTTAGGTGCCTTTGAGTCGGTGTCTGACTCATAGCGACCCTACATACAACAGGAGAAACGCTATTGTCGCTGCTTCTCTGCTACTCATAGGGTTTTCAGTGGCGGACTGACTTTTGGGAGTGGGTTGCCTGGTCCTTCTCCCAAGCCTACAGCACTTGGTATTCCCAGGCGATCTACCATCCAAGGACTAACTAGGCCCGACCCTGCTTAGCTTCCAAGATCTGACAGGATCAGACACCACAGTGCTACAGCTGCAGGCTATTCATATTAGTAAAATTTATTAATTCAGAGATAGGTTTGTATTGAGGAAAGTGGTTTTGTTGAAATATCAAAGCATCTAAATCAGTGAAGATTTCTTTTTTCAAGAAATGGCTCCCAAGATTACAGTTATTAGGTTAATAGATGCTGACAATTAAAATGTGGTAACTATTGAAAATCAAGCTTTGAGATTCCCAAGGGTCTAGTCAATAAATCACAAACTATTCTTCATCCAACAATGAATTGGTAGCACCTGAAATCATGGAGGTATTTTTGCTGAATTACATTATATAATGTACTTTAAGGTTAGCAAAAATTCACGGTTGGTAGGATTTAATTAACACAATCAGTTTCTCTTTTATTAATAATGCCTAAAAAAGCAATACAACTAAGTGAACAGGACTGGATAGAAAATATGTTTTACAATTTACTTCTGATTAGAGGATAAAACAATGCAGTTGACTTTCTTAAGAATGTGGGGGCAGGCAGTCATCCAGAACCTTGGAGGAATGGAAACTCAATATTTAGCTATGTTAGAAGGTAGGGTATTAGGTTTGGAATCAGTGGAACATCTATTTAGTATATGTATTAGTCTGTTTTACATTATTATTACAAGATACTGGAAGCTTGGTATTTTATAAAGAAGGGAGGTTTATTTAGCTCACTGTCTTAGAGTCCAAAGATTCAAACAGCATACTATGGTTCTGGTGAGAGCCTCATGGCAGAAGGCTTCGTGGTTGGAGACTATGAGAGGGAGAGATGCCATGGTGAGAAAGGAGGGGCCAGTCTTGCTCTTTTTAAGAAGAAGAAAGATTTATATGACTGGAAAGAAACCAGAGTATCAGTCTTGCTCCATTTATAACAACCCTCTGGAGAACTCAGCAAGATCTCATGAAACTACATCAATTCTTTCTTAGGGTAGAGCCCCTTATGACTTTAATTACCTTACCCTGGGTCCTGCCTCTTAAATGTTCCACCACCTCTTAACGTTGTCACACTGGCCACCATGCTTCCAAGACAAACCATATCCAAACCATAACACTATATTAGGTTTTTTCTTAGGCAGTATCTTTTGCTGGGAGTAATAAGTGGAGTTAAATTGTGAGGTCTTATTATTATGGTACAATGTTGGAGAGGGCTTGTTCCTTTGTGCATAGGGTCACCGTGAGTTGGACCTGACAACGGCACCTAACAACAACAACAACAACAACAACAACAACAACAATTTAGTTTTAAGAGCATTGCAAGCAGCTACAAAGAACCAGCTGATTTTTCCTCTCCTACCAGATCAAAATGAAGAGAGCTGCAAGCTTATGTATTGAATAAGCCAATACAGTTTTGTATATATTCAAAGTTTTGCCATTTGCCTAAACCTGCTTTGCAATTCTCATACTTCTGGTCATTGATTAAAATACTAAAGGATTGTTATACTAAACATATTTTCATATGGCAGAGGAAAGAAGGGGG
This sequence comes from Pedetes capensis, assembly GCA_007922755.1. Taxonomy (NCBI): domain Eukaryota; kingdom Metazoa; phylum Chordata; class Mammalia; order Rodentia; family Pedetidae; genus Pedetes; species Pedetes capensis. The sequence goes on along the minus strand of VMDO01000356.1, from coordinate 110,583 downwards.
CCAGCATTTGTTCAGACCTTACTTGGTAGCATGGACTCATATATTTTCCAGATCTTCTATTCTTTGTTTGTTTGAAATGCAGAGTCAGAGAGGCAAGTCATTTGCTCAGGATCACATGACTAGTAAGTGACTAGCCTTGGATTTAGTCTGGGATATGACTTCTGCAGGAACTCTTGAAATATAGGCAGGTAATGTCAATGCACACATGTTTATTCTAAGTACTGGGTAAGAATATACAAGGAAGTATAAACATTTAGAAGGTGCTGTATATATAAAATGATAACCTGCAGGATAAAGTATGGGACCACAACTTTCAAGTTAATATGTAAAACAAAGACTGTTGAGTATATTGTAAATTAATTGGGATAAAAAATTTTATAGCATATCAATTTGTATTTTCATAAAACAACTCCCAAGAAACTACAGTTCTGAAATTGAACTGGCATGGAAGTGGAAAGTAAACATTATATGAGTTTCCAGTGTTGTTTGGCAGCCAGTATCATTTTAGCTCAAGGCTACATGTACTGAAGTATCAATGTCAAAGCAAGGAGGTAGTGATCTGTGTCTCAGTATCTGACTTGACAACAAGCCATTGAATTGAGACTGTCACTTTATCACAAAGAGATACTGTATGTTGGAGAGGGCCTGGGAGAAGAGTAGCAACCAAGAAAAGGCATTGGAGAGATTAAAAATATAACTGAAGGGCTGGGGGTGTAGCTCAGTGAATGAGCACTTGCCTGGTATGTTCAAGGCCTGGATTAAAAATACACATCTGGATTCAATAGAGGTGAACTGAGAGTGGGATGGATCACAGCAACTGCTATTCTAGAAGGACCTTTAAGGCATTAATGTTTAGGGGAGGTGAAATTTTCTTTTCTTTAAGGCATTTAGTTAAAGTAGCAGAATAAATTAAAGATAAAAACATCAGGGAAAATGTTCTAAAGGCAAACATGAAAATGAAATGTGGTGTTTAGAAAGGAAGGAGGGTAAGGAAGAGGGATTGCCACTAAATCATGTGCATTTATGAACTAAAATTATTTCACAAATTAGAGGTTTTATCAACACATCTATGATCTCTCTCTCTCTCTGTTTCTGTCTGTCTGTCTGTCTGTCTCTCTCTCTCTCTCTCTCTCTTTCTCTCTCTTTCTCTCTGTGTTCATATGTACCTTAGCTTTTCCTCCTTTATCAGAAGCAAAGACTAGCATTTCAGTTGGTTGCTGTAAGAAACTTTCCTATGGCTTATTTTTCTCTGACTTCCTGCAGCTACGTTAGGCTGCAGAGAAACCAGGAGGTTTGTCCAAGGTCAGAAAAAGTCAGAGCTGGATTTGGAACTTGGTGTCCAGAACCTGGGGCCCTGAGTCAGTTCATCTCTTCCTCTTGTTGCAGAGCACTAGCCTCCTGCCCTCACCCTGCTGCCTCTGTTTCCCATTCCTTCTCAATATTGGGCAGGTTTTTCTCCTCCTTGCTATTCCCCTGCATTACTCTTCTCAACAGCTGATCAGCAGTGACATCACACTGTTCTTTTCCATACAGAGTAGTGGATGCAGATAGGGAGCAGAATTTTCCTCAGATTCTGACCAGGTTAATCTTCTGAGGTAGTATAATCTTGAATGAAATGTGTGTTTTAGGGAACAGATGGATTCAAGAAAAGACCAAATGAGATACTGGATGTTTTTGTACCCTGTTGATATTTACCTACCAGCTGGGCATTAGCTAGAAAGTTGTACCTGTGAAGGCCACTGATAGGCTTGCTTCAACGAAGGCAAGCTTCTCAGAACTGCTGAAGGTCTCTATTTCCAGGGGCTTAAAGTGTACCTTAGTGCTTCTTTATGACAGTATGTCATCTTCATTTCCCATCCTTCAAGGTCCTGATATAATCATGAATAGAATATACACACAGGTCAGAAGTAGGTAGGGGCTCTGAAGGATTTCATTGTCTCTTGTTTCAGTGGCTTGGAATTGAAAAGACTAATCCATTTAAATAAGTAATTTAATGGGTAACTAATCTTGCTAGTGGGCTGGAGTTTAGCTCAGTTGGTAAAGTGCTGCTCCATACTCTGAGGACCTGGGTTCGATCTCTAGCATTGCAACAATGGGAGAAGAATGTGGCAGTCCACTCCTGAAGCAATTCCAAAACAATCAGCCATTGAAAACCCTATGAAGTTTATTATGAGTTGGACCTGACTCAGTGGCACCTGACAACAACAATCTTTCTCATGGTGTTTATTTTCTTAGATTCTTCCAAAAGCAAATATTTGAGGAGTCATCACATTATGGTGATAGAGTGAGTACTCTGCTGACTGGTGTTTGAGTCTCACCTCTGACTCTTGCTACTAGCATGGATTGCTTCATGGGGCCTGAGTTTCCTCATCTACAAAATAAGGATAACAGACTCCATTTCTTAAAATGTGTGTGTGAATTCCAAGATGTTGTCAAGTGTCTAGCCCAAAATATGCATGCAATAAATGATGGATATTTGTTAAAATCTTTTGTTTAGACAAAAGATTTTCTGAATATTTTAAAAACAAAAGTAAGTTTGCGAATGACAATGGATGATAACATGTATTTGCAAAGTTATCTTTTTGTGAATGTTGGAAAATAATGGTTGCATCAAAATTCTAACCTTTAGATCAGGCTAACTAGAGTATATCTAGGCCTTGTCTAAAGAAAGCATTGTCCATATTTAGCATTAGCACAATGTATGTTTTCTTTCTAGACATGCACAACTAATTAGAGGATTTATTAATACTACATTAATGATTTTCCTGCCACCTATAACCCTCTCTCTCTCCCCCCCTCCTATGTAGCTTATCATTTCTTCCTTTATCGGAAGCAAGGACTGACATTTCACTTGTATCTTCTACTTCGTTGTTTGTTGTATTACTCTTCTCTTTCAAGAGTCCCAGAGCACTTTTTCAATTAATTCATTAATACTTAATAATTTCCCTGAGAAGATAATAAAATCATATTTTGTTAATTTTAATTTATAAATGGAGAATATTCAACTGGAATACATTAAGTGACATACTCAGAACCACCTGGTGAATACTAGGGCTAACAAACCTGAGAGAATGGATATGGAGATAATAGAGTTGGAGTGAATTTTGTCAACATTTTCAGACATTCTCCTAGAGAACAGATTTTAAAGAAGGCATTTGATTCTGTGATACGAAGTAAACCATTCTTAGTATCTCTTTGCTTTTCTCAATGTTAGATGAAATTGTAGGCAAAGATGGTACAGAAGTGGGAGAAGCGCCTGAGGAAGTCCAGCTTGAGTAGCAGGACCGTTTGGCAACAGTGCAGGCCAAACCAAAAGAGCAGAAGAGTTTGACAGCCATAGGGTCAGGAGGCAAGCTTTTATTAGTCCTTGAAAGAAGGACCAAAATTTATGTTAATATAATACCCAATGACTCTATATTCAGCAGAAAGATTCCTCTTCTGTCTTGACTGACATTCCTACAACTTGCTAATCATCAGGTTTAGCTCTGGGCTAGTTAACTGGTTTCATCAGGAATTGCATTAACTTTGTCTTAATCAATATGCTGTATAAGATTTATGAAAGAATAGCTTTGGGTGCTTTATCTCCTGGAGGCATAGAACTTTGCTGGCAGTGTATGTCTATATTTTCTGGTGAATAAAGATGAGATCTATTCTTTTTCATACATGAAAAGAAGCAAAATCCTTCAATGTGTCTTTTGCATATGCTAGCTGCATGGCTCTCTGAGTCCTGCTACCTGAGCAACAACCACTGTCTGGTGAGAATTCATTCTCTAGAAATATCACTATAACCAGCTGAATAATGCAGTACTTGTAGATTTGATTTAAGAAACTTTACTTAGTCTGTTTACTTAATCTTTTTTAAAAAAGCCAGGTGAAATTGAGAGAATACTTTAGTTGAACTGTGGACTTTGATTGTTATATTTTCCTGAGGGTTTTTTTTTTTTTTCTTTTTCCCTGAGTCGGTGAAGAAGGGAAGTGGCAGAAGGATCACGAGTCTTCTGCTTCAGGAGAGAGGAGGGAGGGAGGAGGAGGAAGCCTTGCTTACTTGAGTGTCTACTGTATTGTAGGGCAATAGGAAGAAAAGAGACCATTGAAGTCTTGCTACAGTGAGAGTGAGGAGTATTTGTGAGTCAAATGGTGGCGGATTTGGTTTCCACCTGCGACAGGCCTTCTGTGTGTGTGTTAAGGAACACTGCAGGTAGGCGGAGGCAGCATGGTGGGCACAGAACTGGGTAAGCCAGTCCACTCTCTGCTGTCACTGGCTGGTCTTCCTCAGCTCCCTCTCACCTCAAGGCCCCTCCTCAGTGTCCTTGTGTGTTCTTTGCTGCCCAGGGATCTTACCCTACAGTTGGTTATCTTGTCTGTTTGCCCAACTATCTGCAGCTGCCATGGAGTCAGGAACCGGGTCTCCTTTCTTATTTTCTATAATGCAATGCTGGTATACGTTGTTTTTGTTAAGTGCTGTTGAGGCAGTATCCAACTCATAGCTACACTACATATAGCAGGTGAAACAACTATTGTCAGTGCTTCTCTGCTGTTCATAGGGTTTTCAATGGCGATTGATTTTTGGGAGTGGGTTGCCGGGTCCTTCTCCGAAGCCTACAGCATCTGGTGTTCCCAGGTGGTCTCCTATCTAAGTACTAACCAGGCCGGACCCTGCTTAGCTTCTGAGATCTGATGGGGTCAGATGCCACAGGGCTAGGGCTCCAGGCTATGCTGGCATACAGCAGGGGCTAACTGAGTGAATTAGTATGTGATTTTGCACAACCCATTTCTCCAAGTTGAAACACACCTCCTGCATCAATATCATTGCAAATGGTCAGCAAGGGGTGGGACTAGATCAGTGTTTTTCAAATTGTGGGTTGTAAACTATTAGTGGGCCATGTCATCAATGTAGTTGGTTGTGACAGCATTTTAAAAAGTGTCAGTCCACATTCCAGGTAGCAATGGCAAGTCTTGTTTTGTAAAACCTTTGTTATTCGTTGTATATTTGTATATGCATATGAGGCTGCAACATAAAATGTATTTCTTACCATGTGTTATCCTTAACATTACTGAATGATTCCAAACTACATTAAATACAATGTGCTTCTTTATTTGATTCCACATGGAAATGGTTGTTGTTGTTACGTGCCATTGACTTGTGTCTGGCCCGTAGCAACCCTCATAGGGTTTGCAATGGCTGATTGTTTTGGGATTGCCTCAGGAGTGGATTGCCACATCCTTCTCCCATTTTTGTGGTGCTGGACTCAATCTCAGGACCTCAGAGACTATAGAGCGCTGCTCTACCAACTGAGCTAAATCCCAGCCCCCATGGAAATTATAGGACATATCTTTTTGTTATAGCAGGCAAAATTCACACTTATCATGCTATTCCCCTAGGATGAGTTCAAATGTAGATACTTCTATTATTTTTATTTTGTTGAATTATTGTTGTTAGGAGTCGGGTTTGACTCCTAGTGACCCTCATAGGGTTTTCAATGGCTCATTGTTTCAGGATTGCTTCGGGAGTGGATTGCCACATCCTTCTATTTTTGCGGTCCTGGGGATCGAGCTATCTTTTAATTGAAAAAGTAATATGTAAATGTAATAAAAATTCAGACACTCCAAAAGTATATATGATAAAAATTGCTTTTTCCCACTGAGGTTTCTTAACGTTTCATTTTTTATTTGCATGCCTGCCAGATTATGTCTGGGTTTATATTTTCAGTATCTGAAATTTATTTGATTTTCAAGGGGAGAGAAAGTTTAATAAATTTGTCTGTAGGTAGATGATAAAATCAATTGAGAAAGATTATCTTTGAAAATTCTATTAGCAGAGGGGTTTGTTCTTTCACTGAGCCCTTTACATAGGATTGTATTTCAAGAGTCTGCCATGTGCCAACAACTGTGTGAAGCTCATTGGATGCAATCTTCCTTCAGAGAATTTGGTAACCAGTTGAATCTGATGCATGGTACTTTTACAATCATGGTAGCCAAGCTAACAATTCTTTCACAAGGCATTTGTTAAATGGTGGGGGCATGATGCCATCTCCAGGTATGTAAGGAACTATTAGTCAGAAAGGGCATGGATTGACTCCATGTGTCCCCAGAATACAGAATGAGAATGAATAGGTGAAAGTTACAGGCAGAGAGATTTAAACTCAAAGTAGGGATGACTGTTAACCAGAATAGTTAAAGAACAGAATGGGCTGCCTGTGAGGCAGTAAGTATCCCATCACTGAAAGGATAGATGCTGGGCATTGGAGCTGGGTACAGCTCACGCCTGTAATCCCAGCGACTCAGGAGGCAGAGGCAGGGGGATCACGGTTCGAGGCCAGAGGCAGCCTGCATAACTTAACAAGACCCTGCATCAAGATAAAACATTTTAAATGGGGCTGGGGGTGCGCCTCAGTGGTCTCCCAAGTACCACCAAAAATCAATTAGTCAACCAGTCAATCAATAGAAGAGAGAGAAAGAGAATGGGAATTGGTGACTCTTAGGCTGCGAGGGGTGGAATAGTTGGGAGGGAGGCTGAGCAAAAGCATTTTGAAGATTCTTTTTTTTTTTCCACTTACAGTCTATGATTTGGCTTAATGAATGTCAGAGGGGAACCTGACTTTAAAAGGTAAATGTTTTCTACAGTCTCTAGGTAGATAAGAAATGAGAGATATGTTAAATCATTAAAACTTGCTGAGTGCATCCCTTCTTGTTGTTGTTATATGCTGTCAAATCAGGTCTAACTCATAGCCACCCTAGGTACAGCAGAACAAAACACTCCTCAACACAGTGCCATGCACACAATCTTTTTTATGTTTAATCCCATTGTTGCAGCCACTGTGTCAGTCCGGCTAGTTGAGGGTCTTCCTATTTATTTATTTATTTATTTATTTATTTATTGTTGACCTGCTACTCTTGCAACCATGTCTTTCTCCAGGGATTGATCTCTCCTGGAAAAATGTCCCAAACATGTAAGACAGTCTGGCCATTCTTGCTTCCAAGGAACACTCTGGTTACACTTCTTTTAGGACAGATCTGTTGGTTCTTTTGACAGTCTATGATATATTCAGTATTTGTCTCTAGCACCATAATTCAAAAGCATCAATTCTTTTCCTGTCTCCCTTATTCAATGTCCAGCTTTCATAAGCATATGATATAACTGAAAATACCATGGGATGAGTTAGGTGCACCTTCATCTTTGATGTGACACCTTTACTTTCCAACACTTTAAAGAGGTCTTTTACAACAGCCTTTCCCAATTCAATATGTCTTTTGTTTTCTTGACTGACGCTTCCACAAGTTTTGGTTGTAGAACTAAATAAAGCAAAATCTTGGATGACCTCAATCTTTCCTTCATTTTTCATGAAGTTGCTTATTGACCCAGTTGTAAGGATTTTTATTTTTTGATGTAGAGGTGCAGTCCATACTGAAGGCTGTATTCTTTGATCTTCATCAGTGTTTCAAATCCCCTTCAGTTTCAGCAAACAAAGTTGTCATCTGCATAACACAGGAGGGTAATAAGCTTTCCTCCAATCCTGATGGCACATTCTTCTTCATAAAGTTTAGCTTCTCAGATTATTTGCTCAGCATAGACATCGAAGATGTACAGTGAAAGGATATAGCCCTGACGCACACCTTTCCTGACTCTGTAAAATCTTTTACTATCGCTACTTGAGGCTTGAAATTTTTCTTCAGTTCTTTAAGCTTGAAAAAAACAGTGCTCTTCTCTTTTGGTTTTCTATCTCCAGTTCTATGCACATGTCATTATAATATTTGATTTTGTCTTCTTGAGCTGCCCTTTGAAATCTTCTGTTTAATTCTTTATCACATCCTCCTTTTACTTTAGCTCCTCCACATATCAGGGCAAGCTTCGGAGTCTCTTTGGACATGTAATTTGGTCTTTTCTTTTTTCTTGTCTTTTTAATAACCTTTTGCTTTCCTCATGAATGATGTCTTTGATATCATGCCACAACTTATCTGGTCTTCAATGATTAGTGTCTAACTCATCAAACCTGTCCTTCAGATGGTCTCTGAACTCAGGTGGGATATACTCAAGGTCATACCTTGGCTCTCGTACACTTGTTCTAATTTTCTTCATTTTCAGTTTGAACTTGCATATGAGCAGTTGATGGTCTGATCCACAATCAGCACCTGGTCTTGTTCTGACTTTTGATATTGAGCTTTCCCATCCTCTCTTTCCACATATGTAGTCAATTTGGTTCCTGTATGCTCCATCTGGTGAATTCCACGTGTATAATCACTGTTATGTTGGTGAAAAAATGTATTTGCAATGAAAAGGTCGTTGTTCTGACAAAATTCTGTCATGCGATCTCCAGCATCACTTCTGTCACCAAGTCCATATTTTCCAACTACTGAGCCGCCTTCTTTGTTTTCAACTTTTGCATTCCAATTACCAGTAATTAGCACTGCATCCTGATTGCATGTTTGATCAATTTCAGATTGTAGAAGCTGGTAAAAATCTTGCCTTTCTTCATTTGTGGTGTTAGTGGTGGGTATATAAATTTGAATAAGAGTCATATTAACTGGCCTGCCTTGTAGATGTATGAGTATTATTCTGGCACTGAAAACATTGTAATTCAGGAGAGATCTTGAGATGTCTTTTTTGAATTTGAATGCAACCCCGTTTCTCTTTAAGTTATCATTCCTGGCATAATAGACAATATGATTATCTGATTCCAAATGGCCTTTGCTAGTCCATTTTATCTGATGCCTAGAATGTGGATGTTTATGTGCTCTATTTCACTTTTGATGATTTCTAATTATCCTAGATTCATACTATATACATTCCACATTCCAATTATTAATGGATGTTTACAGTTCTTTCATTTTTGAGCCTTGCCATATCAACAAATGGTGGTCATTGGGGTTTACTCCATTCCCATCATTAAGGTGAATTGTACTTTGAGGAGCCAACTCTTCCCCAGTTGTCTGTTGAGTGTCTTGCAGCCTGAAGGGCTCATTTTCCAGAACTATATCTAATAGTTTTTGTCTGCTTTTCATGGTGTTTTCAATGGCTAATTGTATTGGGAGTGGGTTGCCATGTCCTTCTCCCTAGTTTGTTTTAATCTGGAAGCTCATCTAAAACCTGTCCACCATCGGCAACCCTGCTGTATCTGTAATACCAGTGGCATAGCTTTCAGCATCATGGCAACATTACAGAAAACTGACAGACAGGTGAGGGTCCATCCCTTCTAGGCCTTCAGAAAATAGTTGGTGGGCTGGACACCATAGTGCATGTCTGAAATCCCAGCTACTCAGGAGGCTGAGGTAGGAATATTGCAAGTTTGAGGCCAGAGGTAGCTTAAGCAACTTGGTGAGATTCTGTCTCAAAAATAAAAAATAAAGGGACCAGGGGGAGAGCTCGGTGGTAGAGCTACTACCTAGCATCCCCAAGGACCTGGATTCAACCCCTTAGAACTGCAAAAGCAAACAAACAAACATAAAATAGTTGATGGTATTAACATGAATGACTTGTCTTCATGAACAAAAATAATCTGAGGTTATAAAATATAAATATAAAAGATATGGCTGGTATGGTACCATTTACATAACTTGGAAGCAATGATATATATTGTTTTAAATACTTGTGTTTGTAATGTTGTTGTTATTGTTAGGTGCCGTCGAGTTGGTATCCGACTCATAGTGACCCTCATAGGGTTTTCAATGGTTGACTATTTTGGGATTGCCTTGGGAGTGGATTGCCGGGCCCTTCTCCCATTTTTGTGGTGCTGGGAATTGAACTTGGGTCCTCAGAGACTGCAGTGCAGCACTCTACCAACTGAGCTAAATCCCAGCCCTATATGTTGTTGTTAGGTGCTGTCAAGTTGGTGTCCAAATCATAGTGACCCTATGTGCAAAACACTATTGTTAATGCTTCTCTGCTATTCATAGGGTTTTCAATGGCAGATTGATTTTTGGGAGTGGGTTGCTGGGCCCTTCTCCCTGCTTTTGCAATAATAGTGTAAAATATGCATAGGGAATGTAATAACCTAGAATTTGATATTTGTCTTACAAAAGAATGGAATGGTATCAGGGTATGGTGTACCAGGATCTTTATGTGTAATCGTTTTTCTTGTGAAAAAATGAAGCAAGCAAGGTAGAATACTAAAATTTAGTAGAGCTGGATTTGGGATGCAGGAGTAGGATGTGGAGATTCATTTTGGCATTATCTCAATTTTTTTTTTCCTGTGACTTAGAAACAAGTGATTTTGAAATGGAAAAAACATGGTTGATACTGGTGTGTGGGTGAGAAGAAATTGGAATTGCAGCTGTGGATAAGGATGCTTTAAAGACGAATTGTATTTATTCTTTGAAGCAAGAATTGGTTTTAAAATCTACTTTGTCAATCCCACTGCTTCTGGGACTATGCCACTGTAGAAACTTAAAAAAAGTCTCTATTACTCTTCATTTTCAAAGTCCATTTCCTACTCTAATACATATTGTGATTTCTTTATTAAAATGCCCCTTGGGTCTGCTTTCCCTTCTTTCTTCTCTTTTGAGCTGTTCTGGGGCAGGCTCTCCTCACACTTGCAGATCTCTGACAGCTCCCTCACTTGCTCCATTCTCATTTTCCTGTTCTATGTTACTATTGCTTCGCTCAGACAAAAAAAATTTTTTTAACCCAGGGCCTCACACATACTTTGCATTTGTTCTATCACTGGGTTGCATCCCTGGCCCATTAAAAAAAAATTTTTTTTTTCTTGAGACAAGAGTCTTAGTTATGCAGGCTGCCTCTGGCCTCAAATCTGTGATCCTCCTGCCTCTGCCTCCCGAAGTGCTAGGATTACAGGTGTGAGACACCTCACCCAGCCTCCAGGAAAATCATCTAATGCATGACTTTAATGCCTAGCCTTCTTGAAAACCTGGAGTTGCTGCCCTCACCCCTTTTAAATCTTCACTTGGTGTTCAAAACCTCTACCTTTCCAGTTGTTGCTTCCCACTCCTCCCACATTATTTTCATCTTGCTTTCCTCATCTTTTCTGTGCTGGCTTCAGTCATTTCTGATTAAAGAGGAGCAAGGATGGCCTGAGCAGAGCATATTTTATGACCGAAAGAAACCAGAACAATCACATCATAGGAGTGCCTGCTTTGTGAAAGGGGCCCGTTCGATAGAAATGTAGCTAAAACATTTTCCCTTATCGGAGTGGGCTGGAGACTTGCGTAGAGTGTCCTCTAGGATTTGTGGAGCACTCAGGGGAAGAATACAGACTGCCCGGGTTCCCATCTCAACTCTGCCACTTTACAGCTCTCTGGTCTTATTGCTGTTAGGTGCCGTGGAGTCGGTATTCAACTCATAGCGACCCTACATACAACAGGTGAAACAGAATTGTCAGTGCTTCTCTGCTATTCATGGGGTTTTCAATGGCTGATGGATTTTGGGGAGTGGGTTGCTGGATCCATCTCCCAAGTCTGCAGCACCTGGAATTCCCAGGTGGTCTCCCATCCAAGTACTAACCAGGCCTGACTCTGCTTAGCTTCTGAGATCTGGTGGATTTGGGTGCCGCAGTGGTACAGCTGCAGGCATCTTTGGTCTTATGAAATCATTTAACCTTTCTGTGCCTCAGTGTCCTCACTTGTACAATGCAGTAATAATAGTCCATACTTCACGGGGTGATTGTAAGAACAAATTAGTTAATACACGTAGAGCACTTAGGATGGTGTCTGTCACATTGTGTTGGTCAGCTTTCATCATTGGAATGAAATACCTGAGCAGATTGATTTAAAGGAGGAAAGATTTATTTTGGCTCTCATTTCCCGAGGTTCTAGCCTAGTCATCTGGCTCCATTGCGGTGCACCTGTGGTGAGGCAGAAGATCATGCTGGTGGGAGCCTGTGGCCAAGGCTGCTCACCTCATGGCAGTCGGGAAGCAGAGAGAACAAGATACACCCTTCACAGACCCTCCTCCCCCTGCACAGTGATCCACTTCCTCTGGCCAGCCGCCCCCCACAGTTTCTGGCACCTCCCAGGAATCCATTCAATTACAAAGCCATCAATGGATTAATCCACTGATTAGATCAGTGCACTCATGCTCCTGTTACTTCTCAAAAGTCCCACCTCTGAACATGGCGTTGGGGACCAAGCCTTCCACATATGAGCCTTTTGGGGTGATACTTCATATCCAAACCATAAAATACATATTTGTGTTTGTGATTATCATTATTGAAGGTGGGAGTAGGCAGAATTTGGGTGCCTTTAGAGTTGCAGAATGTTCTGGATTATCAAAGATAAAGAGCATCTCTTTAGTGAACCCAAGAAAGAGTTCATGAAAAGAGTTAGGATTTGAAATGGAGGTGAAAGAATAAAAATTTGGTAGATTGAGATGGGGGCAGAGACACAGAGGTAAGAATGCTTTTACAGAGCAGATAATTTTCCATCTGACTTCGATACCCGGAAGGGGAGTGGTGGGAGATGGCGCTGGCTGTGTGAATTGGGTCCTATGTTGGGTTGCTAAGAAGAGGAAGTAGAACTTAACTCAAGAGGCAGTAAGGAGCTTTGAAGGTTTATAAGGAACATTGTGGAGTCAGATTTTGGGATGATTAGGTTGGCCACATACTAATTGTAATATACAGAGATGAACAGAGACATCAGTTACAGTGGTGAGAAATGAATGGTAGTGGGGGCTTGAGTAGAATGATTACTGGTGGAAATGGAAAAAGGGTATATCACAGAGTCTGTGGCTACTGACGATGAGTAAAGGAAAGGCAGAGAAAGGAATCCAAAGTAATATTAATCTTTGAGTGGGTCCCTGGAGGAAGGATACTAAAATTGATATAAATGAGTAGATTTGGAGAGGGAGAGATTACATCCTCTCTCTACTTCCAACTAGTCAAATTGTTTACTCTGCCACCAAGTTCAGGGTCATTCATGAAGCTCCCCATCTGACCACTCTTTGTGTACTGATTGTGATCTTCTCCAATGTCCTTATGATTTGTGGTTGGCCCTACTGTTTAGCTATAGAATATTTCTGACTGTTGGATTAACATTGGTTTTTGGCCCCTGAAGTGGACTGCAAACATTTTATTAGCATGGCCCCACCAGACTTCTTAGTCTTGGGATTTCTTGAACAATATGATTTCAGGTACTGTTATAGACTGAATGTTGGTAACCCGTGAAATTCATGTTGAGGCCCTAATCCCCAATGTGACTGTGTTTGAAGATAGGAGCATTAAGGAAGTAAGATTAAAGAGGGCATATAGGTGGAGCCCTGATCCAATAGAATTAGTGTCCTTATAAGAAGAGGCACCAAAGAGCTCACTTTCTTTCTGTGGACAAAGGAGAGGTCATGAGCTCATAGAGCTATAAGCCAGGAAGATCCCCCATCAGAAACAGATTCGGCTGGGTCTTGATCTTGAATTTTTAGCCTCCAGAACTATGAGAAATTTGTGGTGTTTAAGTGACTGAGCATGTGATATTTTGTAATGGAAGGCCGACACAGGCACTTAATTTTTACTGGGTTAAAAATTATTTTTAAATTGAGTTTTCACTAAATTGTTGATCCAGCTTTGATGGCTTGGTACTGAGAGTGAGGACCGTAGCTTCAAGTAAGAGATTTGTTTTTACACTTAGGAGAAAAAAAATTGACTCTTGGATGAGCTAATGTACTTGAGGAACTAATTCCCTTTGCCCATGTGCTTTAGTTTTTGAGTTGTCCCTTCTCTTACCTATCTGCTTTCCTTTTTCTTAATGATACAATTCTCCCTCTGTGTCTCCTGCATTAGCATCTGCCTGCTTCAGCTGTTGGCTGTGCTTTTCTTCCCTTCACAACTATTACACAGCCCTCACTGTCCAAACTCAGGAACCAAATAGATTCCAATGGAAAGTGAGACGTGAAACAAGGGTCCATCCTAATATCTCCCAAAGTTGGTGAAATATCTGCATAAGATTTACCTAGGGAACTTGTCCAATAAAGGTCACTGGTTTCCACTCATAGAGACCGACTCGGTGAGTCTGGAGTTAAGCCAGCATAATCTGTGTTTTTCCAAAGTTCTTATGCTTCTGATAAGCAGGCAGAAATGGGAGCTCCTAATCACCACTTCCACAGTTCCCATTATGTCTGCAGCTGCGGATAACGAATGCAGTGTGTCTTCCTTCCCCATCAGTGTACTGAAATTGCCCTTGCCAAGGTCGCTGGTGATCTCTAAACAGCTTAATTTACTTCCCAAGTGTGACTGAAATTGATTGCCTTGTTTAATTCTCAATTTCTACAAGTACTGACTGAGTTCAAATTATCGTCATTCATCTTCGGGACTACAGTAATAGACTCATAATGTCTTCCCCATCTGTAACCCTCCAATCTAACTCCCACACAGCTATAACCTGATTGGTACATGCTATCATTTGGATCTGGAGTGTTGCCCAAAGGCTATGTGTTAAAGGCTTGGTTTCCAGCTTGTGGCACCATTGGGAGGTGGTGGAGCCTTTACAAAGTGGGTCTAGTGGAAGGGCAGCTGGATCACTGGGGGTGTACTTTTGAAGGGAATACAAGGATCTCAGCTCCTTCTTTGCTCTCTTTGCTTTCTGGCCACCATAAAGTGAACACACTTCTTCTGCCATGTACTTCCCCCATGACGTATTGTTTTGCAGGGCCAAGCAACCACAGAGCTCTGAAACCAGGAGCCAAAATCAACCTTTCATTCTTTTAAGTTGATTTATACCAGGTATTTTGTCACAGCAATGGAAAGCCTAGTAACGCAGTGTGAAATACAAATTAAGTGATATCACTGTCATGAAAATGTTTCAGCTTCTAATTCCAACATCATAACATCTAAGCTTCTGGGTGTGTCACAGAAGGGCCCGCATGGGCCCACCTTCTCCAGGTTATCTGTTATCCTTTATTTCAGCTGCACATCACACCCTACATATACTCACCACAGTTTCATTGCCTTTGTTCATGTGGACCCTTTATGGGAACAAAATTATGGCTAGCTCTTATTATCTTTAACTCAGGCCTCTTCTCCTCTATGAAGCCTCTGCTGCCTCCCTCAGGATCATGTTTGCTAGGTTGTTGGTTCCTCTTCTGGGTCCCTGTAATTCTCTCAGCATTTCTCTAGTCACACTTACTACACCATAGTTTCTTTTTTTTCTTTTTGTTTTTTGGTACTGGGGGTTGAACCCAGGGCCTCGCGCCTGCATGCTTTGCAAGTGCTGGATCACTGAGCTGCACCCCCAGCCCATTTTTTTACTTTTTGAGACAGGGTCTCGCTAAGTTACACAGATTGCCTCTGGTCTCAAACTTGTGATCCTCCTGCCTCTGCCTCCCAAGCCACTGGGATTACAGGCATGTGCCACTGCGCCAAGCCTCGATTGTGGGTTTCTTAAGGGCTATTGTTAGGTGCCATCAAGTCAGGTCTGACCCAAAGCAACTCTATGTACAATAGAATGAAACACTCCCCAACACTGGCACTATGTCAGTGCTTCTCTGTTATTCATAGGGTTTTCAATGGCTGGTTGTTTTGGGATTGTTTCAGGAGTGGATTGCCATGTTCTTCTCCCATTTTTGTGCTTCTAGGGATTGAACCCAGGGCCTCAGAGAGTGCAGAGCAGCACTCTACCAACTGAGCTAAATGCCAGCCCCTTCTTAATGATTCTTTTATTTTCTCATTTTTACTTCTAACACACAGGAATTTCTGAATGAATATTGGATGGATTAATCCAGGGGTCTCCAACCACCAGACAGTAGACCGGTACTGTCTGTATTTACCTTTATATTTACAGCCACTCCCCGCTACTTGCATTACCTCCTGAACTTCACCTCCTGTTAGATCAGAATCACACCCTGCATCCCCACCAGTGGTCCATGGAAAATTTGTCTTCCACAAAACAGATCCCTGGAGCCATAAATGTTGAAGACCATTGGATTAATCAACAAGTATAATGGGAGAGGTTTCAGCCAGGACTTTAAACCTGTGAAAAATTGGGTTCAGGTTTGGGTGCAGGACCAATATATTAAAACTGAGAAGGTTCAAGTTTGGGTTTAAAATTTTAATCCCAAGCCGGACATGGTGGCACACACCTGTAATCCCAGTGATTTGGGAAGCAGAGGCAGGAGGATTGAAAGTTCGAGACCAGAAGCAGTCTGCATAATTTAGCAAAACCCTGTCTCAAAAAGTAAAAAAGTGGGCTGAGGGTGCAGCTCAGTGGTATAGTGCTTGCAAAGCACGCAAGTGCAGGGCCCTGGGTTCAACCCCCAGTACTGCAAAAAATAAAATAAAAAAGAATAAAAAATAAAATTTTAGTCCTACCTGTAGATAAGTAAAATTAAATTTTTTCTTTCAATTTTTAAATAGCTAATGTTATAAAACACTAAACTGAACCCAAATTAACTTTTTCACTAGGTTCAGAAAAAATTTTTAAAAATCCTAGATGCCATCACAGAAATGACCAAGATATAGTAAGAGAGTGTGAGAAAGAGGAAATATTTGTGGATTGGTCGAGAGAGCCTATCTGATTAGGTGACATTTTAGCTGACAAGAAACTGGCCAAGAGCTATGGAAGAGCATTCATTTCAGAAGGAACAATATGTGGTAAGGTTAAGGTAAGTCAGTCACTAGAGCTCAGAGAGGAGGGAGTAGTAGAGCAAGGAAAGGTAGCAGAGGGGAGTTAGGTAGGCTTTATTGGTGCCAAATATAGGCTTAGAGTTTATCCAGAGTGCTATGGTAAGTGATTGAAGGGAGAGTTTTAATCAGGAGAGTGACATAATCTGATTCACATTAGCAAGACCATTCTGTTATTATTGTTATTAGGTGCCGTTGAGTAGGTCTCTGACTCATAGCAATCCTCATAGGGTTTTTAATGGCTGACTGTTTCGGTATTGCCTTGGGAGTGGATTGCCAGGTCCTTCTCCCAGTCACTGTTATTTAGACAGTACTCAGTACCCTATTTAGCTAGTGTAGCTAATGTTCCTGAGAAACTGAATTTTCAACTTTATGTCATTTTAATTACTTTTTGGGAGGTGGTACTAGGGATCGACCCCAAAGACCATAAATTGATGAATGGACAAATTATGGTATATTCACACAATGCAGTATTATTTAATTATAGAAAGGAATGAAGTACTGGTACTTACTTTTTGTTGTTGTTGTTGTTAGGTGCCCTCGAGTCGGTAT
This sequence comes from Pedetes capensis, assembly GCA_007922755.1. Classification (NCBI taxonomy): domain Eukaryota; kingdom Metazoa; phylum Chordata; class Mammalia; order Rodentia; family Pedetidae; genus Pedetes; species Pedetes capensis. Next base: position 93,478 of record VMDO01000356.1, on the reverse strand, counting down.
CCGACTCATAATGACCCTTATAGGGTTTTCAATGGCTGACTGTTTCGGGATTGCCTTGGGAGTGGATTGCCAGGCCCTTCTCCCATTTTTGCGGTGCTGGGAATTGAACTCGGGACCTCAGAGACTGCAGTGCAGCGCTCTACCAACTGAGCCAAATCCCAGCCCCTCTGATACTCACTTTGAAAACATGCTAAGGAAGGAAGCCAGACAATAAGGGCTGTGTATTGTACAATTCCATTTATATGAAATGTGCAGCAGGATAGTTATATTCACCAACACAGAAAGTGATTGGTAGGAGACTAGGCAGAGGATAGGATGGAGAATATTCTTCTTTGCAGTGATGAAAATGGTCTGGAATTAGCTCTGATGGTTGCATGATATCACAAGTATACTAAAAATCACAAAACTGTACACCCATGAAGATTCTGTGGTGTTCAAATTATACTTCAATGGAGGGAAAACCTTTGGGCTAGATTAAATTGCAGGGAGGAAAGATTGTGTGAAAGAAGGTGAAAAGAAGTGAATAGGAGAAAGACCCTACAAAGGAGGCCAAGAAAATGGTGCCAAAGAAATAGTACATAAATCAAGAGACTGTTTAGAGCAGTTTTGTTGGAGTGGTAGGAGCTGAAGTCTAATTGGAGCTGGTGGAGGACCTGAGAGGTGAGTTAACAGGGATAGAATATGTAGATAGCTCTTCTGAAAAGAAGGTGGGAGAAGGTCTAAGGCCAAGGGAGAGCCTTTGTTCTTGAGGAGACATGTTAGAGCATTTTTGATTGTTAGTGGGAATGATCTAGAAGGAGAAGACATGGATGATATAGGAAGGAAAGGCAGGAGAGGGAGGCAGGACTCCATGTGGTGTGGTGGGATGGGCTCTACTGGTTCCATGGGTAGAGACCTCTTACAAGAAGAGGAGGAGGGATGCCTGGTCCAAGGTACACATGAGAAGGGTGTGGGGATTGGGGGCACAGCGAAGAGTTTGAGCAAGTGAAGTTATCAGCTGGTGGTAGCGTAAGAAGGAGGAGTGAGGAAAGGAATAAAGAGGAAAAGATATGCAAAGAGTATCAAAGGAAAAGACTATGTGAGCTCAGTAGAGAAAAATATTCAAAACATATGTGACGTTGCCCCCTTCCTAAGTCAGCAGTAGTAAAATGGACTCTGAAATGCAAGTTGCCCTAAAATCCCCACCACCCAGCTTCTTAGCATGACCTACTGTTGACTTCACCCTCTTCTTCTCTCTTTCTCTTCTGGAATCCTGTTTCTCCTTGAATTTGCTGTGATGTTTAGTTCTACTGAGCTACGTACAGTTCTGAGCATGCGCACCAAGTCCTTTCATGTCTTCATGGCATAACATGGGTTCCCTCCACCTGGAAGGCTCTTTGGGTCCCTTTACTCAGCTAACTTTGCTTAACCTTTCAAGAAATAGCTATCAAGTCATCTTGAAAGCTTTCACTAAGTGCACAGGGAGAAGGTATTCATTCAAGGTATGTCATAAGACTGCAGACACTTAAAGTCCTATTGAAATGAGCTTTTTGAACATAGAAAAAACATCCAGAGAAGCAGTATTGATGGATAAAAGGCAAGGGGTTTTGAACTTATGTGGCTTCTGAGCTTATTTCCTTATCTGGAGAATGGAGATAATATACATTATGTTAATTCCCTTTGCGGAGTCCAAAAAGTGGGAGTCTAATACATATATTTCTCAATAAATGATAGTTAAAAAATATATGCAAAGATTTGCGTGTAGCTAAACATGTTGAAGAGATTGCAGGGGTGCAAAGACACCTGGTCTATTTAAAATGCCACCTGCTCTCTCTCTCTCTCTCTTTCTCACTCTTTCTTTCCTTTCCTTTCCTTTCTTTCCACCCTCATTTCTTTCCTTCTTTCCTTCTTTCCTTCCTTTCATTTCTAGAGTGTTATTTATTAATGTTTATATTTTTAAAAACTATTTTTAGAAAATTTTCATGTTTATAGAAAATTTCAAAGATAGTGTATATGAGGTATGATAAAAATAAGGTGAATGTTTAAATTAAACCATTTGTTACAGTAAAAGACACATTGGCATTAATCTCCCTCAAAATCCTCCCCCTAGCTTTGAACACGCTATGAGTCAGACCTGATTCAATGGCACCTATCAACAACAACAAAGCTTTGAACACATTGATCCCAGCACTCTTGCCACTTTCTGAAGCAGTTTGGGAAGTCCTCTTTCATGAATGTCTTTAATTTCATCCTCCATTATGACGACACACCATGTCACACATCCCTTCTGGTACAGCAATTTCTGTCAATTTTGAAACATTGCACTGTGTCCTCATCTACCTCATTCACTGGATCCGGCTCCATGCGACATCTGGCACTTCCCAAAGTCAAAATGACTGGGAGAGGTAGATGTTTTGAGTTGATTCAGGACATCAAGGCAGCGATGACAGTGCAACTAAAGGCCCTGATGAAAGGGGACTTCCAGAACTGCTTCAGAAAGTTGCAAGAACTACAGGGTAAGTGTGTTTGACGTGTGGGGAAGTGCTATGTCTTTTACTATACTAACTTTTTAAAAATGTAAACATTCACTAATTTTTGGATCACACCTTGTATAGTTCTCATATATTTCATACCCAGGTTCCCTTGTTATTAACATCTTCCATTCTTTGTACGTCTGCTATGAATAATGAAACAATTATATATAGTATTTCTAAATAAAGTCCATACTTTATTCAGATTTCCTTTAAAATGATGCATTTTCTTAGCTTGGCATTTAAGACAAATTATGGAAACCTCTAACTGAAGGCTGTTTTTCCAGATCTTTAGGATGACTTATAGATTTCTGGGTTTGGACCCATGGGTGGTGAATGGAGGGACACAGTTGGTGGAAAGGGAATATATATTCAGGTCTATCCCACACATTTTCCATTAAGGTCTCCAGCTGCCTGGGCCCTAAAGAGCTGAGCCAGGGTGGGGACCAGCCTTGGTAACTGGTTAAAAGGAGCTAAGAGAGCTCATGATAAGGCTTGCCAGGCAGCAGGACAAACTCCCAGTTGTCTGTAGAACAGATAGCACTTGTGGAAGCGCAGTGTGTTAAGTGGAGGCCCCTGAGCTCAGAAAAGGGGCTTTCCTATAAGGCTGGAACCATGAGAAGCACAAACGAATCATAGTTTATATACATTCAACAGATACCTCTGTTTGGAATGAGGCATGGTATTTATTATCAAGCTGTCATTGTGCGGTTTAATTTATTCAGTAGAGTCTCTCCTTAAAAATTGTATATAAATTGAATATTTGTAAATGTTCTCTTACTGAGAACATTTTTGTTCTCGATAATAATTGCATTATTAGATTAGAGATACTTTCATTTTCAGCTTTGTTTGCCAAAAGTTTCTAAGTTTTGCTTAAATTGCTTTTTTAATTGTATGGCATGGAGTTCCTAATTTAGAGGGAGAATCTTTTTGTAAGGCTAAATTGTTTTGTTGTGAAATTAGTCATTGTTTAATTTGCCTTTTAAAAGACTTATTTAAAATCCAGCAGGTTTTGTTAATTGGAGAGAAACATTCTTGTAATTCATAAGAAGTTAACTATCTTCCCTACAAAGAAAATCATGTAACTAATTTTTTTTTTTTTTTTTTTTTTTTTTTTTGGTGCTGAGGATTGAGCCCAGGGCCTCACATATGCTAAGCACACACTCTACCATGGAGTTTACACTTCTAACCCCCATTTAAATTTAAAATTTATGTCCTGTTTTTCCACAAGGAACTGGGAACTGAGCTGGCTTCCTATGAACCATATTCATTAATTTATTCATTTTTTTCAACAACTATTTATGGAGGCATTGGGTGCATAAAATGAAACAATATAGAGCCGAGTAGAAGTGAAGAGGCAGGACCAAAAAAAGAAGTAACTAAGGTAAGACCAAGCAGTGGAGAATAGAATATTTCCAGGCATAAAGATTATTATTATAATAATGGGACTGAACCCAGGTAAGCTCCCCATAGTCAGGTGGAAAAGTGAAATATGACCATTTAGTTTTGTTACTGGAAGGGAATAAGAAATGTTCATATAGATTCCTTTAGAGGTAGGTCAAAAATAGTTTCTCATATTTTGTAACAGGAAGTTTAGTAGCTTCTTTTTTCTGTGATCTTACCCCTTATTAGGGCTCAGTGGGGTGGGTGACTTTGGGATGTTGAGTGTCGATCCCTTACTACATTTTCAGATGTGTGCTGAGACTCAGTTTAAATGCCCACAGTTTTACTAATAGATAGATCATCTTCCGAAATAGATAATTTCCTGTTTCCCATGTGTGTTGGTGGGCTTCACTGTTCTCTTAATAAGACTTGAGACTTCCTTTTTTTTTTTTTTTGGCAGTACTTATAGTTTGAACCCAGGGTCTTGCACATATGTTGCAAGCTCTCTACCCCTGAGCTGCACCTCCAGCCCATTTTCTATTTTTTGTCTTGAGATAGGGTCTTGCTAAGTTACGCTGGCTGACTCTGGTCTCGAAACTGCAATCCTCCTGCCTCCCCCTCTAGAGTCGCTGGGATCATAGGTGTGCACCACGACCCCTGGCTCGTATTTTTTCATATCCCAGTTCCTCATGTATTCCAAATGTTGTGGGTTCAAGTTGAGTGGTGCCTTTCCATTTACATTGCCATTGTCTGAGCACAGAACTTGCTTTCCTTCTGCTTGCTTTATTCTAACAGCTTATTTAATAACATTAGTTTGCCAGATGTCAACCCCTGTCTAAATCATCCTAAGTACTCTTGTTAGAGTTCTCTTAAAGCACAGCTCTAATCATTTCCCTTTCTCTGCACAATGAAACCCTGCCTCTTTGGCATGACACTTAATGCCTCCCATGATCTGGCCACCAACTACTTTCTGAGCTGCACCCCCAGCCCATTTTTTACCTTTTGTTTTGAGACAGAGTCTTGCTAAGCTATGCAGGCTTCCTCTGGCCTCGAACTTGCGATTCTCCTGCCTCCTGAGTCACTGGGTGCCACTGAGCCCAGCTTTAGTCTTGTTTTGAAAGCTTAGGTTTGTGGAAAGTTCTAATAGAAGCCAATTGTTTTTAAACTTTTAATTAATGTGTGTAACTGCGCCTGGAGTACAGCCTTTGAAGTTAGCAGGAACTCCACACCCCATATAGAGTGGTTTGGGAAGGGAGGAGTTAGGCCTTCAGGGTAGGCCTCCCCAGAGGATAAGGGAGCTGAAAGCCAAGCTTTGAATTGATTTGGAGCAAAATTGTATCCACATGAGATGTGACTGATTTCGAAATTTGATATAATTCTGGCCAGTCCTCTGTGGAAATGGCTACTGGTTAAGTTGTTGACCAATATTCCACCCTACCATGATAATTTCATTTCACTAAAAACTTGTGTATTAGCTGGATGTGGTGGCACATGCCTACAAACCCAGCACTCAGGAAGCTGAGACAGGAGGATTGCCATGAGTTTGAGGCCAGCCTGGGCTACATAGTGAGTTCCAGGCCAGCCTTGACTATGGAGTGAGACTCAGTCTCAAGAACCCAAAACCATACCAAACCAAACCAAACAACCAAACATAAGTACCCTCCAACCAACCACAAACCACCACCAACAAAAACTTGTATATTGTTATGGCTGTTCATGCTTCAAATCTCAGATATTTGAATGTAGTATGTCACTCCTATGGTTCATCCAGTCCATGGCTTTTCTATTAATAGGTAGCTGGGTAACATGTCATGGGGAGATGCAGGGCACATGGTGCTCCTTTCATATATTTATCTCTCTATATTCTGTAGTACGGTGAGAAGCAGTCTGGGGTTTAGCTCAGTTGGTAGAGTGCGGCTCTACAGTCTCTGAGGCCCTGGGTTTGATCCCCAGCACTGCAAAAATGGGAGAAGGACATGGCAGCCCACTCTCAAAACAATCAACCATTGAAAACTCTATGGATAGCAGAGAAGCACTGACATAGCATTGGAGTGTTTCTCTTTCTGTTGTACATAGGGACTGTATGAGTCAGAACTGACTCAATGGCATCTAACAAACAACAACAACAACAAAAGGTTAGATGCACCTAGACTACTTTTCATATGTTCATGATATTGTCACTCAAATTTGTCTTCATTTTTTAGATATATTTTGAACTCTCTTTTTATTTAAACCTAATTTCTTCTTGGAATAATATATGTATCCTATTATCTGCTTTGGAAATGATTAATAGGCCTCACATTTACACACTTGGGCATCAAAGGGCATCCTTAGCCTTCTAGTATTTCCCATTTGTGGATTTTACTTCCCTGGTTCCTTTAGTTATATGTCCCGTATTTATATTCATATATCTGTATTTACCATAACCTACCATGTTTTATGAAAGGTGCCACAATTTTAAGATGCACATTATTTTATGGACAGTTAAAAAATTACTCTCAATTACACTACATTGCTAAGTTACGCTGGCTGCCTCTGGTCTCAAAACTGCGATCCTCCTGCCTCCCCCCTCCAGAGTCGCTGGGATCATAGGCGTTCGCCACGGCCTATGGCACTAAGACATATGGGACTTGGAAACATTTCAGAATTTAGAAATAGATTTTTTTATCACTGTTGCTTATCACTGTTATGCGTACATAAACTATAAGATATAAATGAAATAAATTAGTGAACTACATCCAAATTTCTTTGCACTGAGTCCAACTCTTATGCATTAGCCTTCAATTCATAGGTGATATCTCTGTTTTTCCAGCCAGTGTCATCCCCTATACTGTTAAGAATGTTGGTGGTGAATCACTCCTTAAGAGGTTGCTTCTTGCTTCAGCAAGGGTATTGTTATTTCTTAGGGACGACCACTGTGGGAATTCTTCTGTCATGCCCTGAGTGTCACCCTTGTGGGCATGAGTGTCAAGTGGGGTCCTGAGCACAGTTCCTGGTATGCCAGGCATCCATCTTCTGTAGTCTGCCCAGGCTAAAGGGCAGAAATGGAACTCCCTTGAAAGGAGTTGGTATCAAGCCAAATGATTTTTCCTGTTTTCAACCTTGACACTGCAATGTACACATGGTCTGAATGAGTGGAAAATTTTGAGCAAGAAATAGCTTCATGCCAGGTCTATTTGAGATGCTCAAATCCACCTATTTAGTGGCAGCTCTACAGACAGGCATAATCAAGTTAAAGATGTCACAACATAGGCAATTTTTCAGGTAGAAGGAAGGGAGAATTAGCTCTCTTGTAATTCCTTCTTGGCAATTCGGACTTGCTTTATGGAGTTGCTGCTCTCTGTTGACAACCTTCATTTTTTATTTTCTCTCTTATACCAGTTGCATGTGAGAAAGAACAAAAGATGAGTTTTTTGGCTTCCATCAGACTATTTCTTAAAGTACAAATGGCAGGGCTAATTGTTTTTGCATGCACCTTTTTTGAAGCTGTGTTTCTGAACATCATGTTTGGTCTTTGAGAACAAAACACTTGTGAATGCTTTTGGTCACAAACTGTTATTTTTCTCTCTGAATTAAGGTATGTGAAAACATCTGGAATGTACCCTAAGTGCTATTTTGCTTGTCCTCCCTGTCTGGGGCTGCCTTCCTCATGCCTGAGGAATCGGCACCTGCCTGATCATAGCTTGGCCACATAGAACGTTCGCAGAGTTCCAATGTCTCAATATTTCCATTGCGATTTTTCACTCATGGTTGAGTTTGTTCATAGGCATTTCTTCATTAGGGAAGCAGGTAGTTACATCTGTCACAATGTGTTGGGTTTACCCTGGAATTCTTCTTCTCTAGTTTACTAACAGTATTTTTTTCTGTACTTACATCCACATAGGAAATCAAATTCTTGACCTGAAAATTTCTGGCTGTTCATTTTCTCTTTTCATTGACTTAATTACAAATAGATTGATGTCATATCTGGTAATTGTTAGTTTTCATTGAAGTGTGATGCTTGGTTATTGCTGCTAAAATATCTCACTGCCTTGGCTTATTATTATTAATTGAAAATTAAGAGCATTTTTATAGGTAAAAAATGCTCCATACTATATCAAGACAAACTAACTTATCAAATAATTTCCCATTTAATCTAACCTTTGTCTAGTTAAAGCTGGAGAGTAAGTTTTACCTGGACTTAAGTTATTTTTTTACATTTATTGATAAATGTTGGTGGGGTACAGAGTAAGACAACATTTGCTTTTTGCATTGTGAAACTATTATATCACTTTTGGGTGTACTTTCATCAACTTACAAGCTTTATGGAACCTTTTGATTAATATGTAGTAAAATTCATATGCCTTTATGGGTTATATTCCCTTATTTTTCCCATGATGTGGTTAGATCATTTATGTTGAGATTATCCTCTCCCCCTTTATCCTTTTACCTTGTTTTCCCTCCCTATCCCACCTTCCACAACTTTTGCTTCCCTGTGGTAGTTCCCTCTCTCCTCTTCTCTACTCTACTTATATTTTCCCTTTTTGTTGTTAATGTTGTTAGGTGCCCTTGAGTCAGTGACTGACTCATAGTAACCCTATGTACAACAGGTGAAACACTACTGTCAGTGCTTCTCTGCTATTCGTAGGGTTTTTAATGGCTGATTGTTTTTTGGGAGTGGGTTGCTGGGTCCTTCTCTCGAGTCTACAGCACCTGGTATTCCCAGGCAGTCTCTCATCCAAGTACTAATCAGGTCCAACCCTGCTTGACTTCTGAGATCTGACAGGACCAGAAGCCATAGTGGCACAGCTTCAGACATTTCCCTTCTTAGCTTAGTTTAATTGTTCATTTATTGTTGTTGTTGTTAGGTGCCGTCAAGTCGATATCTGACTCATAGCGACCATCATAGGGTTTTCAATGGCAGATTGTCTCGGGATTGCCTTGGGAGTGGATTGCCAGGTCCTTCTCCCATTTTTGCAGTGCTGGGAATTGAACTCAGGACCTCAGAGACTGCAGCGCAGCACTCTACCAACTGAGCTAAATCCCAGCCCCTGTTCATTTATATATACCTGCTTATGTGTAGTTTTTTCTTTCTTTAAATAAGATTCAGCTCCCTTTTATGAGTGAGAACATAAGGAATTTCTCTTTTTGAGCCTGTGTTCTTTTACATAAGATGATGTTCTCCATTTCCATCCATTTTGCTGCAAATGACATTTTCATTCTTTCTTATTGCTGAGTAATATTCATTGTGTATATGTACCACAGTTTTTCTTATCCATTCTTCTGTTGATGGATATCCTTGCTATTGTGAAGAGTGAAGATGCAGGTGTCACCTGCATCTCCATATTTAATTAATCTTTAAATATAGGAAATTCTAATATTTCCTGTAATTTTAATTGCAATGGCTCATATTTGTTGCTCAACTTTATTCACTAATCATTCGGGTTGTAAAGCCATAGTTTGGCACCATTAGTGGGAACTACAAGAAGTACAAATATAGTGCCTAGGATGACATAAATGCCTACTGAAGAACCAGCCTGAGGAATTAGCCTTGCTTACTGAAGAAGTAGCTTCAACTAAGTCTAATGGCTTATTTTAGGATCTGCTGTTATGTTTTCCATTCAGAAAATATTACTAAATAACAATATCTGTTAGACATGAATTGCTATTTATATTCCTGGTTTAAAATAAAATTGATTATGTTATTTTTAATGAACTTACTATATCCTCATGAAGATAATATTACTAAGGATAAGTTTTTATCAAGACCAATTACAAACCAAAAGCTTATGTTGTCTCTGTGGTCTGCTGACTATGGAGTCACTTACTCATTTGCAATCTCTGAAATCTTTTCTATTCTATGTTGTTTAAAAGGTTGGCCCTAGTTCTCTGCAACAAAAAGTGAAGAATTAATCTTCAAACAACTTTTTATTGAATATGTATTACATGCCTGTAGTTTTATAAAATAGATTATGTATCAAAAAGAGATACAGAAAGTTCCTTGCACTCAGAATTATATTCTTTCATGGAAAATCACGGTGCAAAATACTGAGAAAACAGCATGAGATGATAAAAATAAAATGCTAACCTGAACACAGTCAGGTACCAAAATAGCCTGCATGGGAAATGTAAAGGGGAATAATTGCTCTGTGATCTCTTAGGCCTTGAGTTTGATCCCCAGCAATGCAAAAAATGGGAGAAGGACCTGGCAGCCCACTCCAAAACAATCCCGAAATAATCAGCCACTGAAAACCCTGTAATAGCAGAGAAGCATGGACATAGTGCCAATTATGGCACAGTGTCAGGGAGTATTTCATTCTGTTGTACATAGCGTTCCTGGGGTCAGATTTGACTTGATGGCACCTAATAACCTAGGAAGAGTGTATGAAAGAAGTGTCACTTGAAGTGGCCCCTGGAGGTTTATAGGATTTAAGAAGACAGGTGGAAGTTGCATCTGGAGGGGCAATGGCATGAATAAACACCTGAAGACATGAAAATGTATGGAATTTTCAGAAATAGCTTGATCAGATGGTTGAGCATGTGCTAAGGAGGCAAGATTCTAAACAGCCTCAAATGTAAAAAGTCAAAAGTTGGCAATGGATGTTGTCAGAAGTATTGGGGCAGAGGGGGAGCCGAGGGATGAAATGGGGTGTGTCAGGATGCATGGTGCACAAGTACGTATATGCTGCTCACCACTCTCCTCAATACCTACCTCACAGGAATGGGAGTTACAGGCCTGTTGTTACTTTGACAGGTCAAATTTCACAATGGATGTGGACCTCATTTTCCAAAATGATGCACAGTTCTTTACAAAGTTCCAAACAAAACAAAATGCAGTTTTTTCTCAGTGGAAGTGATCATTGCATTCTCAGGAAATTCAACATATTAGCCTAACTCCTTGGTGTTTGTATATAAAACAGAGTTAGGGTTATACCTCAGATAGTTTCCTCTACACAAATGTCCAACAAAAGACTGGAAAATCATGCAGGACATAGGGTGGCTGTTCAGTGCATAGGACTCTCCTAAGCACTGCAGGATGTTTAACATTACTGGTCTGACAATTACTGTGAATCATCCCCACAAATTTCTGCTCCTGCCAGCCACTGTCCTGTGGTTGTATCAGTGACTATGTAAGTTACATATCCTTATATTTCTTTCTTTCTTTTTTTTTTAAATTAAAACTTCATTATATTGTTTGTTTTTAGGTGTCAAATAGAACATTTAAAAAGTAAAAACCACATCTTAAATGTTTTCTCCAGGAAGATAGATTCTCTCAGTTTAAGACTTAGTAAATTCTTTATTTCTTCACTTTAGTCAATAATGGCTAAGCCCCTACTGTCAGGCAATGTGTAGGTACAAAATTTGGCCTGTTGGTTATGTTGCTGCCTGATAACTTATCAGAAAAGGTTGTTGTTTTTTAGGTGCCATTGAGTCAGGTCTCACTCATAGTGACCCTATGTACAACAGAATAAAACACTCCCTAACACTGTGCCATGCCTGGCACTATATCAGTGCTTCTCTGCTATTCATAGGGTTTTCAATGGCTGATTGTTTTGGAATTGTTTCAGGACTGGACTGCCATGTCTTTCTCCCATTTTTGCGGTGCTGGGGATTGAAGCCAGGGCCTCAGAGAACACAGAGCAACATTCTACCAATTGAGCTAAACCCCAGCCCCATTAGGAAAGGTATAGGACAAGATGTGTGGAGAAAATTTGAGAGGCCTTCAAGCACAATAGAGGGGTGAGGAAAGGTCAGGGAAAATGACAGAGATCATCACATTTGAGTTAGATCTTAAAAAGTAACTTTAATAGGAAGTATGCTTTTAACAGGATTTTAGGAGTGCACTACTTTGTAACAGTTGAATTTGAAATGACTTTCAAATCATAGTCATTATACAGACTTTACAATGAGGTATGAAATGCCTAGCATTTCTTGAGATGATAGCTTTCTTTTCTGTCCCTTGCCCCCAAACTGTTCTTTTCTTTTTTCCATTGATTTTTTTTTCTTATTTATATTTACCTACTTGGTAGAGTGCTTCTTTGCGTTCTGTGAGGCCCTGGGTTTGATCCCCAGCACTAAAAAAATGGGAGAAGGCCGCAGCAGCCCACTGCCAAAACAATCCTGAAACAATCAGTCATTGAAAGGGGTAACCTATATGAATAATGTTTATCAAATTGCATATATGAAAATTGTCACAGTGAAAAACATGTCAAAATGAATCACATTATGATGTACATTAAAAATTAGAAAGAAAAAAAAAAGAAAACCCTACGAGTGTGGGTATGAGTCGGATAGGACTCGATGGCACATGACAACAACATTTATGTCTGATCTTCCAACGAGTTTCAGAGGGTGGGGGCTATGCCTAGTTCTTCCCTGTATCTACCATGTACTGAGTGTATTGGACCTTAGATATTGTCAGAATAATGTATGTAGAAATGAGTGACTTATTCTTAGTTTCATATTGTTTCTATCTATTAGGATTTCCTAGGAAAAGTGAAGTCAAGAAGTAAGTATGAGGACACCCAGGGGTTCCACTGGCCTCTTGGCATGCTGGTCAGGCCATGTTGGCTCCCAGTGTATAGAATCTTGTTGCTTTTCTCTTTGTCTGTTACTTTGTTGTTGTTGTTGTTAGGTGCCCTCCAGTCGGTGTCCGACTCATAGTGACCATTCATACAACAGGAGAAACACTTGTCAGTGCTTCTCTGCTATTCGTAGGGTTTTCAACACTGATTGTTTTGTAGGAGTGGGTTGCTGGGTCCTGCTCCCAAGCCTACAGCACCTGGTGTTCCCAGGTGGTCTCCAAGTACTAACCAGGGATGACCCTGCTTAGCTTCTGAGATCTGACGGGATCAGACGCCACAGTGCTAAGCCTGCAGGCATCTGTTACTTTAGGTCAGAGAAGATTTGCAAAATTAATATGTACTCTGGAGGTTATAGAAATTTTCACTTAGGAGGTCCCTCTTTCTGAATATCTATTTCTTATTCAGGCCCAATTTGGACAAGATGTTCTTTCTCTTTTTGGAGTCAAATTAGAACAATATTAGAGATGTAATTTTTAATAGTTTATTAAATGTGTTAATATTTATAAAAGCATGTTATGGACTATTAAGGTTTACGAAAACTATTGTTCACTTGTTTTTATTAAGATGACCAGAGGAGTATAATCATGACAAAGAGGAGCAAGAACCATTCCACGATTACACTTATCTGTCTCTTGCAATTGACATAATTTGCAAAAACACTTGATCAGCTGTGTGAACTCACATTTTATTGTTAAAATTATCCGATGGGTTTAAATATCAGAAGATATAGTGGTGTCAGTTCTTTAAGAGGTCAAATTGAATCGTACAGGATAAAGAGATGCTGAATTAGCCCCACTTGCTGTTATGTTACTTATCTGAGGTCTGCATTTCCCAGGGTGGTTATGAGTTTCTTCAATGGGTTTGAAGGCAACAACAGAGTACCTGGCCTGTGGGAGGTGCTCTGTCTCCATAAATGTTAGCTATAAAGTATTACTATTTTTTGATGTTGTTTTGGTTTTGGTGTTTTTGTTTTATTTTGAGACAGGGTCTCTCTGTGTAGCCCAGGCTGGCTTCAAACTTCTGCCTCAGCTTTCTGAATGTTAAGATTACATTTGTGCACCACCATGCCCAGCTAAGGTGCTCCTGTTATTTAAAATGTCATCTAAATCCCTAAAGTCAATAGATTTTTATGGAACCCCTACTATATGTCAAGTACTATATGTCAAGAGTCAGAGAACAAAGCCCATAAAACAATTCCTACCCTTGAGAAGATGGATAAATAATAAACATAATAAACAAGTAAATTATATACAAAGGTTGCAGAATGATTAGGGCTATGGACCAAAGAAAAGATATGAAGGGCAAGGGGATCAGGCAAGTCTAGAGAGGAGAGATGAGAGTTGAAAGCCTTTACTGAAGAGTTGGCATTTCAAATGGCATTTCCCTCTTAGGTTGGGGAAAGTTGGTCTTAGTCTAAGAATACATAAGTTTTGGAATAAGAAGCAGGCATCTCTTAAAAAATTGTTCAGCCTCCTTCTAAAGACTAGCCCTTTAGCTCTAGAAACTGAAAATGCCTGATGATTCTATTAGGCTTAAAGTGCTTTTTGTTTCTTTTCTCCAGAGTAAGAAAACAGTGTTCTTTTATATTTCCCCTCAATATCAGTAAAATAAACAATCCTAATGATGTTATCAAGTTTTTCCTTAGGAGCTATTTTCTTTACTTCCTAATGGATTTAGCTCTAATCCAAACCAGAGACACATTTACATTGAGTCTTGTGTAATATGCCATTATTACTGAGAGTGGATTCAAAAGTACACGTTTCTGTTTTCATTCTGAGTGTCACTTGACCACAGGAAAGGAATGTGAGAAGGCCTCTTGTCATAGCTAAGGTATCTATTAAAGTACATTACTGGGCAAATGGTGGACAATTCTTTTCCTGGAATGCATCAGAAAACTTATGCAATGTGAACTAGGTTTTTAAGTTCCTATTCAGAAATGGTAGTTTTATGTTTTAAAATAGGATGTTACATCCATACTCATAGATACAAACACACATATATTTTCCAGATGTCTAGGTTTTGTTGTTGTTAGGTGCCATTGAATAGGGTCCAACTCATAGTGACCCTATGTACAATAGAACAAAACACTCCCCGATACTGTGCCGTCCCCAGCACTATTGTCAGTGCTCCTCTGCTATTCACAGGGTTTTCAATGGCTGATTGATTTTTGGGAGTGGGTTACTGGGTCTGTCTCTCCAGCCTACAGCAGCTGGTGTTCCCAGGTAGTCTCCCATTCAAGTACTAACCAGGCCTGACCCTACTTAGCTACAGAGATCTGACGGGATCAGTTGCTAGGGTGGTATAGCTGTAGATATCTAGGTTTTAAGATATTAAAATTGAATCCTAATACTTGTATGTGCACCTATGTATACATGTATAGATGTGCATTACAGAGGGTGCTAAAAAACGTGTACATGTTGGAGTGAAACTTTCCATTTTGCTGTTGAAGAATGCATGGTGGTGCTGGCATTCATTTAATGAACATCATCTTTGGAGCAAACATCACATTACACATTGCTACCATAACTCAATTCAACTTTTAAAAGTAATACACAAGGCCAGGCGTGGTGGCACACGCCTGTAATCCCAGCAGCTCGGGAGGCAGAGGCAGGAGGATCGCAAGTTCGAGATCAGAGGCAGTCTGTGTAACTTAGTGAGACCCTGTCTCAAAAAAAAAAAAAAAATGGGCTGGGGGTGCAGCTCAGTGGTCCAGCACTTGCAGAACATGCAAGCACAAGGCCCTGGGTTCAACCCCCAGTAATGCCAAAAAAAAAAAAAAAAAAAAAGGAATACACAGGTACATCTCTGAAAATATGTAATCATTTTTTGGCACCACTGGTAGATGCACAAATACATATTTTAGTGACTAACTAAATTAAATTCTAGATTATTTGAAAAAAAGAAAACAAGTAGTCTTTATAGTTTAAAATTCCCTAAAATTAAATTAATTGGAGCATTTATGTAAGTCAAAATAATTCAATGTTTTAGTGGTGTCATGGTCTAAATATAAAATACCCCCTCCCCCAGAAGGTCATGTGCTTTAATATTCGGTCTCCAGCTGATGGCACTGTTTGTGGAGGTCATGGAACCTTTGGAGGTGGAATTCTTGCTTTGCGGAAGTAGATCCCTGTGGGCAGGCCTTTGGAATTTTTACCCTGGACCACAACCCAGGTCCTTTCCTGCCTCCTGCCCCATGATGCCAGGAGGTTGTCTTCCACATACCCTGCCACTGCCTTGTCTGTCCTGCTCCCTTTATAGACTGATCCTCTAATTGTGAGCTTCCAATAAATTTCCCCTCATAAGTTTGCCTCGGTTAGCTTTCTGCTACAGTGACAACAGCTGACTAATGCAAATAGTATCTGTGATCATTCTTAGGGTTAGATGTTGCAGTGAGAAGGTATGCCATGAGAGAGTTGATAGAATTGGATTTTTAAAACATGTTTGAGACCACTATGCTTTTATCATCAAAATATGATATTCGAATAAAATAATAAACTTGGCAAATGCACATACGTGCATGATTAGTGGGCCCAGATGAGTTGCTATTGTTGCACTTATTCAGCCACTTCTAGAGTTAACTGTTTCTTTGTTCATATTGTGTTTGCTGAAGATACTCTAAAAGCCAGTGCTATTTCATGGGAATAAGTATGCAATTATAACTTTTTTTTTTTGGTTGAAGGGCTATCATTATGTCTTTTAGAGACAAACTCTGACCCTTAGGTAAGTAATGCTTCACTATCAAAGGGTTAAACTGTTGGCTTATGGGACAGTTGTTGTTAGGTGCCATCTATTTGGGTCTGACTCACAGCAACCCTATGTACAACAGAACAAAACTCTCCAACATTGTACTATGTCTTGCCCTATTGTCAGTGCTTTTCTGCTATTCATAGGGTTTTTGATAGTGAATTGTTTTGGGAATGGATTGCTAGGTCCTTCTCCCTAGTCTGAAACACCTGGTATTCCTGGGTAGTCTCCCATCTGAGGACTAACCGGGCACACCCTACTTAGCTTCAAGATCAGGTGGGATCGGATGCTAGGGTACTATGGCAGTTGGGTTCAAAATCTGGCTAACCACTTATCACCTGGGCAACACTGGGCAAGTAACTTAACCTTCTAGATTTAGGTTCCTCATCTGGGAAATATGAATACTACTTCCTATGTTATAGGGTTATTTTCAGGATTAAGTGAGCTGATATTTGTAAGCACTTAGGACACTGTTTAATATTACACAAAATACCACAGCAAATCTAAAAACATCCTTATCTTTTAATGAGACATTCTTAAGTGTTTATTGATGAAATGATGGGATGCCTGGGATTTGAAAATAATCTGGTTGGAGAGTGAGATATGAGAATGAGTGAGAGGAGATATGAATTAAGATTGCCTTTGGGCTGATTAATTATTAAAGTTGTCCATGGTATGTGAGGACTCACTACATTAGTTTCTTTTCTTGTATGTAACCTGACAATTTTCAAATAAAAAGTCAAAACAAAAAAAGACAGTTTATTCCTTCTAATTTTCTTTTTTCCCCCTTTCCTTATCTAAATAGCATATCATTTCTGTCATTTTTGATATAGCTCAATTGCCCTCCTTAATAACCCCAGCCATACCCTAGTCTTTTTCTTCGGAATCATGGAGCTTCTGACCTCTTCTTGGACATGTGTGCACACTGTGTATCTTTGCAGTATTCCCATGAGTGTCTTTTTTGTCTTCTAGTCTTAAGCTCCATGTAGACTAGGATCTTTTTTATACCTCCCAGAGCAAACCCGCTTATTACCATAGATGTTCATTAAACATTTGTTGACCAAATGGCGTTTATTGGCTATAATCTCAAAACAGAAAAAAATTCTTCATATCATAATTATTACTAAAGTTCCATATTTTTGGATGAA